>ML778185.1:1649421-1667465 GCA_009831015.1 Picea engelmannii
ATATGGGTGTGTGGTCATAGGAGTTGCATGATGCTTTAGTACAATATCGCCTGAGAAATGTGCAGCACAGCAAGCGATTTTCAACCTCTAGATATCGTATCATATCATTTCAGATTTTGTTCTATTTGATAGACCGGCCAAATCGAACAAAATCTGTTTTGGGATTGCCCCTATGCAACTCATGAGAAATAGTTTTTATTTTAGCCATTTAGGTTCTCTTCTTTGTGCTAGTCAAAACAAAGAGATATTTTTTATCTTCAAAATTGTGGTTAATCACAACTCTTTATAGCACCATAGATTCTCCTTAATTTAACTTGTACAATATTTTTAATATCATTGATATTCTACAAAATAATTTCTTCTTTTATTCCCTAATGATTTAGGGAAAAGTTAGCATTATTATGCCATCCCCCTTGAGTCATTGGTGATTTTGGAAGCAATTTTGGGGAGCCTCTTGTCATCCATGTTGTTTATCTTCTTCGTATACATTAAGTACTTAATCATAATTGTTATCCCAATGGAGGAAAAATAATTGTGCTCCCAATGGAGGAAAAATAATTGTGTTCTCAATCGAAGGAAAAATATCACTTCTATGAGGAGGATAAGATAGGGTGTATTTCATTTAATTTCGAGATTATAAGTTATAAAACTCTTTTGTATATGCTCTATCTTTCTTTAGGATTCTTGAGAGATAGTGCATCCCCAAACTTCACATCCATATAAGATAACATGAGTGACAAGAGTCTCAAAGAGGAGGTTTTTGTCATCTCATAGTCAACGGTTTGTTAATTTACAATTATTTTCAAGCCCATAATAAGCTTTCCACCATCCATTTATCTTTTTCTCAATGCTATAGTTCCAATTGAGTTTGTGATGAATATCAATTTCAATATACTTGTACGAAGACACTTCCTCCAAGATATTGTTGAAATATACAAAAGTATCATAGGTGATCTTGTTGGATTTAATGATCATAACATTCATTTTTTTAGTGTTCACAATCATACCTATACTAGAGAAGAAGTCTTTGAGGATTCTAAGCTTCTTACTAAGCTCATAGAGATTTATTTCCATAAGAACAATATCATAAACATAGAGAAGAAGCATGATTACTATACTAGCAAGAGTCAATCCAACACAACATGTGTCTTCTAAATAACCTTCTAACATGTCACTATGAATGTCAAAAAGGGTAGGGGATAGGGGACAACATTTCTTGAATCCTATATTGCAATCAATTTCTTCTAAGCATGCATTAGTGTTCCTAAACTTGAAAATAATGTTCTCATACAACCTTACCTCAATAGCTCTCATCCAGAAGAAAATTTTTATAACCGATTCCAAAGGTTGGTCCTAGGAACAGTTTCAAAATCTCTCCTAAAGTCAATGAAACAAAAAAGGAGTTTTGTTTTATTTTTGCAACACTCCTATGTGATGATCCTAAGTGTGATAAGGTGGTCCACAGTTGAATGATAACCTCTAAAATTGGCCTAACTTTTAGCTATTTTATGTGAATTTCTAGCCATATGCTTATCTTCTTTTCCAAAAGACTTTCATATAGTTTGTCTAAAATGGGGCTAATTATAATGGTCCTATAATTAGATGGATTGTTTTTATCCCCACTTTTAAAAATAGGTACAGTGAGGCTTTGAGTCCAAGGTTTAGGGAAGCCCTATTTGATTTCTAAATTGAATTGCTTTTGTATGTGAGGGATTAGAATAAGCCCTCCACTTTCTAGAATTTATATTAATTATTTGTATGAGAGAATTATTGTACTCTTATAATTAGTGATGTATCTTAGATTTAATATGAATTATATTACCTCATAATATTTTAAGTGGAAAGTGTCCCCGAGGTGTAGGACAGTCGGTGAGGGAGTGTGTTGTTAAGCCACTCCGTGTTGTTAAAGTCATCGGTTCGAAACCTGTGGGGACAAAAAATCCAACCATGTTAAGGGTTGGTGTGGCTGAGGCCGGGTGCGATCCCCGGGTGATTTTGATGGCTTAGATGCCCCCGAGTCGCAATTTCTCAAGCCAAAGGTTAATCGTGTAGCCAACAGGTCCCGTACAAATTAACAAACAAGAAAAAATATTTTAAGTGGAAAGTTTAAATTTTATTTCTTTATTTGTTCTAAATATTTAATAAATTTCTATTTAAAATGGATCTATATTATTTATTTAATAAAAAACTTTTTTAGTTGTCCACAAGCTAATTTTAGGTCTTTTGTATTTATATTAATATATTTCATATTTTTATATTGTAAGAGGTAAGGTAAGGTAAGGTAAGGTAGGGTGGGGATGCGGGGAAATATAGATTCAAACATAGAGGTAAGGTAGGGTGGGGATCAGGGGGATATAGAGTCAAAAATAATATTTTTTACTCTATAGTTCTCCCCACCACCGTGATACCTCATATGAGGGTGGGGGTGCGGGGATATATTAGAGAAAACATATTGTACATAATATGTTTTACTCTATATTTATCCCCACCACTCTCATACCTCATATGAGGGTGGATGTGGGGGCATATATTAGAGAAACCATTGAGGGTGGTGGTGGGGGGATATATTAGAAAAAACATAATACCTCATATGAGGATGGGGGTGAGGGATATATTAGAGAAACATTGATGGTGGGGGTGGATATATTAGAGAAAACATAGAAAACACTATGTTTTCTATGTTTCCTCACCCCCACCCTCACCCTCACCCTCACCCTCATCCTCATATGAGTAATATTATGTTTTCTCTAATATATCTCCCCACCACCACCCTCATATGAGTAATATGTTTTCTCTAATATATCTCCCCACCTCTACCCCCACCCTCACCCTCATATGAGTAATATGTTTTCTCTAATATATCCCTCCACCCCCACCCCCACCCTCATATGAGGGTGATATGGGGGGATATATTAGAGAAAACATAAGGTGCATTCTAGACATTACTCTAAGGGATATATGTAATGCTTGTGAAAAATATTCATATTACAAGTGACATAAGTTGGTCCAGTATATAAAAAAGTAAAAAAGTAAAATTTTATGGAGAAGGTGTGTAAAGTCCATGCATATAGAAATAAATAAATTCACTAATGTAAAAAAAATAAAAAATTAAGAAAATAATATCATGCATTATATAGTAACTTTCAAGGGACTAGCCTAATTTGAACTTTTGTTAACATGCCTTGGTTGGGTGGTTCAACTAATTGAGATATCTCTTGTGGAAACAAATACACACATGAGTGCACATATTAATATTAACCTGAGGTTTTTTAACCATGGATATATTTACATCTTTTTGCGAGGAAAATATCTCTATAGAAAAGGGTAAACCATAATAGATGGAATGGCACACAGAAATCAACTATAATCCCAAGTATCCTATACAAAATAAATGCTAACTAGACAAGGCTAAGAGCCTACCTCATCAGTGTGTTTGAATAAGACCATCGTTGAACACATGACCCAAAGCTTTATACCTGCAACATGTCTTCAAAAACAAAGATACGCAAGCATATGTTGATAATATATAATGTTAGAATATAGATTAACATGATCCATTAACATACATGATAAATATTCCCTTGGAAAAAAAATGCAAATACCTACAAGATATCAATTGGACGAGAAAAAAGTATTTCTATTAAAATAATCAATAGAAGTACATAGGTGACAAGATTTTGTAATGACACATATTGGAATCAAGAAACTAAGTCCCTCTAGTTGGGCCTCCACCACTTAAATCCTCCACCAAAGGAAAGATCATATATAGGATTCAATGAGGTTCTCCATCACAAAGAAGGAAGAGCTTGGGGGCTGAACAAAAGGATTTCATACTTTCAAGGAAAAAGGGATGCAGACTCAATATGAAGTGAAATTTCTCCAGAGTGTCTTTTCTCTCAAAGTTGAATTGTTGAAATCCTCAAGGCTTGGATAAGGCTCAATTAATATCCTTCAAATGGAGCTAAATGGTCGATTCAGAGCATTTCCAGTATGTGGAAGGTAAAAGATCATGGATCTTGTGACATGGCATGGAAACCCGATATATTTTTTTTATTTTTGAGGACCAAAGCCAATGTACATTGGTTGCAATGGGGAAACTTGTGTATACATATGTTATATAACTAATAGGGAGTGTATATGTGGAAAAATGTGCATTTTTGGCTCTGGAATGAACAAAATGGGGACTTCAAGTCTGTAGAGGGTAATGGAAGGCCATCTAAGAAAGTTGCATGGAGTGAGAAAATAATTTTTGTAACAGATGTCCCCTAATGTGTGAGGTCAGAAGACTATCTGTGATGGCCAAAATACATTATAATTCCCAGAAGTGGAGTAGTGAAGACTCATTTAGAAGTACTAGTTGCGCATAAGAATATTACAATCCATAATAAATTTGTACACATGGATGTCAATCTCAATTACACTACATATCCATGTGTAAATATATCAAATAGCCATTAATAGGAAATACAAAGTAGGCATATGCCATAGCCTGTCATAGTTACGAACAAGACACAGTAAAATCTAGTCTCAAAATCAATTGAAGATATATGTACACTATGGAATACAATCTGATCTCCCATGATTAATGAAGTCATATAGGTACTGGTCCAATGAAAGACAATAGCAGATGATGAATTTTTCTACTGTAAGTTGGAGGTCTTATACACTATCCACTGAAGGTGCAATTCTACATCATGTGAATAGAGGAGTTGAGGTCGAACACAATTGATAAATTCTGAAGCAAGAGATGCAGAGAGAAAGAATAGAACAATATATTGGAATGTATGAAGAATAGAAGTACAATTAGAAGTAAGTATGAAGAAGTACTGAAGAGATACTATGCAATGGGAGATGGTTGAGCTAAATAGGCTCAAGCAAATCAAGAATAGAAAGTACATCTAGCCAGGATAGTTGGTAGTGTACAGTCAGACTGTTGAGGTTACATTATATTTAACACTCCCTCTTTAACTCAACAGTTACAAACAACAACACCGATTATGCCTAAGTGTTGTCTCTGCAAATCAAAAAGAGATTTTCCTAGTGGCTTTGTAAAGATATCAACAAGATGATCTCGAGAACCACAAAATTGTAGTGAAATATCATCATTATTGACTAGCTCGCATATGAAATGAAAACGAGTGTCAATGTGTTTTCTTTCTTATGAAATGCATGATTTTTAGATAAAGAAATTGCTGAAGTATTATCACAAAAAATAGGAGTTGGATCCTTTTCTGTATGTGACATATCTTTCAATATTCTTCTCAGCCATTTTCCAATGAGAATCTTTGGGTGATTCCATGAATCTGAAAACAAGGCTGGCTGCATACATAATGTGAGGCCTAGTTGCTGTAAGATACAACAAACTGGCTACTAAACTTTTGTACAGGGTAGAGTCCACTATAGGACCTTCATCATTCTTGCTCAATTTTGTGCCTAGTGGTATGGGAGTTTCTGCTGGATTGCATCCTTCCATGCAAAATTTTTTGATGATGTATGTTGCATACTTTTGCTGACAGACAAAAATGCCTTTGTCTGATTGATGAACCTCAATCCCTAAAAAATATTTCATTATGCAATATCTGTCATCTCAAACTCAGATTGCATGGCATGTTTAAAATCTGTTAACTCAAGATTTCCTGTATAGATCATGTCATCAACATATAAACATACAATCAAAATTTTACCGTGTTGATCTGTTTTGGTGTAAAGAGTTGGCTCATTTCGGCTTCTTCTAAAACCACTTTTGATCAGATAAGTGTCAATTCTATTGTACCAAGCTCTTGGAGCTTTCTTTAAGCCATACAAGGCTTTCTTCAACTAATATACTTTGGCTAGGTGCTCTTGGATTTCAAATCCGGGTGGTTGATCGACATAAAATTCTTCTTCTAAGAAACCATTCAGGAATGATGACTTGACATCCATCTAGTATACTTGTCATTTATGTTGTGCTGCTATGGTCAATAGAGTCCTTACAATGTCTAATCTTGCTACTACAGCAAAAGTTTCACCATAATTAGTACCAGGTTGTTGTGAGAATCCTTTGGCAACAAGTCTTGCCTTGTGCTTTTCGATCTTCCCTTTTTCATTGAGTTTAGTTTTGTAAACCCACTTGACACCAATACTCTTCTTGTGACATGGAAAATCAACAAGATCCCATGTCTTTTTCTTCTCAATGGAGTCAATTTCTCGGTTCATAGCTTGAACCCAATGTAGCTCCTTAGTTGCTTCCTTAACGGATGTAGGTTGACGTGACATTAAAGAAAAAAGATTGTGTTGTTCAAACTCATCCAACTACTGATGGATTTCTCTCAAAATTTGAGTTCTCTGATTGTGTGGTTCAAAGAATGATTCTCTGCTGGAAGTTGTGTTATCCTGAGAATTTTCAGGTTGCCTTTGTACTTGCAATCTTGGAAGAATGGTTTGAGGTACTTGTTGTCCTGAATTTTCTGCATTTTCAGAACTTGGCAGCAATGGATTTTGACTCTCCATTTGTTGATTTTCTGAATCATTCTAGAATTGATTTTCCAAAAATTTTACATCTCTGCTGAGAATTAATTTCTTGGTGATTGGATTGTAAAGCCTATAAGATTTAGATGTTTCACTATATCCAGTGAAAATACATTTCTCACTTTTGTCATCAAGTTTCTTCCTTAATTCGGAAGGTATGTGAGTGTATTCTATGCATCCAAATGTCCTTATATGTGCTACATTGAGCTTTGTCTCGCTCCATGCTTCTTGGGGAAATTTCATCTTTTGACTGGTGGTTGGAGATCTATTCAGGAGATAAACTGAGCATGCTACTTCTTCAGTCCAAAAAGTATTTGACAAGTGTTTCTCTTTAAGAAGTGTTCTTTCCATATTCATTATTGTCTGATTTTTCCTTTCAGCCACTCCATTCTGTTGTGGAGTATACCTGGTTGTTGTTTGCATAATAATGCCTTATGATTTGCAGAAATTTGCAAATTCTCTGGAGTTGTATTCTTCTCCTCCATCTCACCTTAGTGATTTGATGTATTTGCCACTCTGTTTTTCAGCTTCTGCCTTGAATTCTTTGAATTTTGCAAAAGTTTCAGACTTGTGTTTGAGAAAATAGATCCATATTTTTTTTTTGAAATCATCAATAAACGTTAGAAAGTAAAATCTACCACCTATTGACTCTGTTTGCGTTGGTCCACATAGGTCAGTGTGAATAAGTTCAAGATGATGTTTGGCTTGATTTGATGACTATGGAAAACTAGTTCTCTTATGTTTTCCAAGTATGCAAGACTCACATGGGGGAATTTTCTCTTTAAAGATAGGAAGACCTTTGACCATGGAGTTCCTCTGAAGAAGAATTAGACTCTAAAATGGTAGATGTCCAAATCTTGTATGCCAAATCATTGTTTCATTCAAGATAGATGCACTTTGTGCATATGGTTGACTTAGATTTGCAGTTATGAGGGTAAGGGGAAACATCCTATTGGGAGTCATATGGATTTCATAAATTAATTTTCTGCTTGGGATTTTTTCATATATATTACAAGATGTTCCCTCAAAAAGTACTTTATAACCATGTTCAATGATTTGTCTTACACTTAGCAAATTATGTTTCATATCTAGAACATGATAGACATTGTATATGTCTTTCTTTACATTTTGTTTAGTAAAAATAGGAACAGTTCCTTTTCCTTGAACATTGACTCAGTAATCATTTCCAAGTGTAATATCAGATGAGATTGAAGAATCAATGCATGAAAGTAAATCTTTGTTACCTGTCATGTGATTGTTGCATTCACTGTCCAACAACTAGAGATCTTTAGGTTGTTGTTCAGTTTTGAGGCATGAAAGAAACATACCTCCTGAGTTTTCTCTCATGTGATTTGACACATTTGCACTGCCTCAGAGATGATCTACTTATTTCTTCTTCCATTCTAATTTATAGTGCCCATACTTTTTGCAGATATAGCATTATATGCTTGATTTCTCATTTGATATTCTCCCTCTGCCTCTTTGAGGCTGGAAATTCTGATGTTCATTTTGTTGCTGATGTGTTTGAACTTGGAAATTTTGATTCGGATATTGTTGTATGTTACCTCCACTGGAGTGAGGGTTACTTTGATTGCTCCCTCTTCCTTGGTGACCTCTGCTTCTTCCTTTGCCTCTCCCTCTACTAAAGGAGAATTGAGTTTTGAAAGCATTGGAGATTGACTCATCTGTGAGATGGAGTCTGGTATCATGTGTCACCAAAGAACCAATTAATTCATCTGTTGAAAAACTTGACAAATCCTTGGATTCAAGGATTATTGTTACAACCATTTCAAATTTCTTTGGTAAACTTCTGAGGATTTTCTCAACAATTTGTTGATCAGTAATGGTTTCACCAGTTAGTTTGATCTGGTTCATGATTCCCATGAATCTGGTCATGAACTGATCCACATTTTCAGACTTTGTCATCCTTAGAGTCTCAAATTGCATTCTCAAGGTCTGCAGTTTAATTGTTTTGACCCTGTCATTTCCTTGGTAGGAAGATTTAAGAATGTCCCAGGATTATTTTGAAGTACCAATGCCTATGATTTTTGAGAAAATCGAGTCATCCACAGAATTTTGAATCCAAAATTTAGCTTTATTTTCTTTCTTCCTCTATGTTGCCTGAGTAATTCTCTGTGAATTTGTCATAGTAGAAAGGGCTGTTGGATCTGGTTCCACATATCCAAGATCCACTAGTTCCCAACACTCTTACGCTTGCAGGAAGGATCTCATCTGAAGAGACCAGAACTCATAGTTATTTCCAAGAAGAATCAGACCCTGAGTTGGTCCTAAATTGCTAGAAGATGCCATATTTTAAAAATTTTGGAGAAAAAACAGATGGAAATTTCGTATTTACCTATCTCTTTCACTGAAACCAGTTCTACTGCTCTCTTGTAGTGATTTCAGAACTTCATTAGATGATACCTTTGAATGCTTATCTTGCCAACCTCCGATTGCTGAAATGATGATTTGCCGATGGGAGCTTATCGGCCTTGAATTTGGCCTTAGTCACCGTGCAATGTGACCACGTGCTGAAAGGTTAAAGTGCTATGGGATTTTCTGGTTCTTTGTCATTCAATTTGCTAAAATGCGAAATTTGCCTTTGGACAAATCAACAGTCCAGATCTTATGACCAGAACTCATAAGACCGTAGTCAAACCTCTTATCGGGATTCGACATTTTGAGAGTCGAAATGTATTGGACCTCTTGTCCACGGAATCCCCGATTTCCTGATTCTCGATTTCATGATGGATGACCTTTCCTTTCGGGAAATTTCCCAATTTCTTTGATATCTGCCACGTGTCCTCGTATATTGGACGGTCCTGAATTATCCTCGTGATTTCGCGATTTGATCTGTTCTGGACGTCTCATCTCCAGGATCCGTGATTTTCTAAGTCTCGTAATGCCGATGGACTCTCCTATCGGGATTTTTTTTGAAAGCCTCGATCTCTGCCATGCATCCCAACAGATGAACGGATCAAGTCTTCTTCGGGGGTTTCACTATGGAGATTCCCGATCCCTCATTTTGACGAGATGACATCGCCTGGGCCCCATAACAGAGCTTTCCTCCTTTCGAGATTTCTGACTTCACAATTCTGAGATGCTCGTGCTTCTTGTCCTTAGGATTCGTGAAACGTCGAATCCTGATATGCCGATGGACTCTTTCCTTTCAGGACTTTCCTTGAAGGCCTAGATTGTTTCCACGCATCCCCTTACGATGGACGGTACTCGTCGTTTTGTGATTTCGCGATTTGCGACTCCAAATTCCTTTTCAACTGAGAACCCCAATTGTTGAGATGTCGACGGTTTCCTCGATGTCCTCCATGTGTCCAAACAAATGGATAGCTGTGATCTTATCGCTATTTCATGAATCGTGATTTCGTGACTTTCACCATGGAGTGTCTTTCGTCAAAAAGACCTCCGATATCTCGAACTCTGAAATTCGAATGGAGTGATGGCTTGGATCTGTTGCCACCTGTCCTCTGAGATGGACGACTCACAATCCTCTCGGGATTTTGCGACACATGATGTCAGGATTTCGCGTATCAGAGTTTTGGAGAGTAGTCTCCTTCGGTCGTCCAACTCCCGATCCTCGATTTTGAAATTGGATTAGATCGATGGCTCACGATCTTTTGCGATCCAATGGTTCAAAATGACTCAGAATTTCGTGATTCATGAATTCTCATGGCAGTATTCTGACCTTTACACATTGCGAGTTAGTGAAATGTCGAGATCTCACCACGTGTTTCTTGATGGACGGTCTATATGATGTCGGGATTTCCTGTAGAGGACTAAACCTCATGCACCTGCGCACCGATCCAATGACTTTCGGTCCTCTGTGCAAGATCTGATGGCTAAAATGATTTCGCCTTTTCCGCGCTCTCTTCATCCCTTTTGAAATGGTTTCCCTCTTTGGATCCATTCGCAGGATGAATCTTACGGCCTTAATGGTTGTTCTTTGCACACTAGATGCATTCTTTGCTCCTGTGGAAGAAAGATTCGTGAATCTTTCAAAGATTTGAAAGAATTTCATGAGTTCTTTGTTCTCTGCTGCAGTCTTTGATAGATTAGAGATAATTCCTATAAATCTTTAAATGATTTTGACTTCTGCTGGAATCTTTAATGAATTTGAACGAATTCTTTGAGTTCCTCAAATTTTCTTGCAGTCTGCAGCTCTTCTTCGTGAATCTTTGATGATTCTTGAAAATTACAAGAATCTTTAAAGTTTCTAATTTGATGAAACATCGATTTGCCGATGGGAGCTTATCGACCTTGAATTTGGCCTTAGTCACCATGCAATGTGACCATGCGCCCAAAGGTTAAAGTGCTACGTGTTTTTCTGGTTCTTTGTCATTCAATTTTCCAAAATGCGAAATTTGCCTTTGGACAAATCAACGGTCTAGATCTACTGATGATCTAACGGTCCAGATCTTATAACCAGAACTCATAAGACCACATTCAAACCTCTTATCAGGATTCGGGGTTTCGAGAGTTGAAATGTATTGGACCTCTTGTCCATGGAATCCCCAATTTATCGATTCTCGATTTCACGATGGATGACCTTTCCTTTCGGGAGATTTCCCAATTGCTTTGATCTCTGCCATGCGTCCTCCTATATTGTACGGTCCTGAATTCTCTTCGCGATTTTCTGATTTGATCTGTTCTGGATGTCTCGTCTCCAAGATCTGCGATTTTCGAAATCCCGTAATGCCGATGGACTCTCCTATCATGATTTTTTCTGGAGCCCTCGGAGTTACGCCACGCGTCCCCTTAAGATGCATGGTCCTAATTCAACCTTGGGATATCGCAACTTTTGATGTTTCATTGACACAATTTATCTGTCAACTTGAAACCCTGGTAGCCAAAATGTTGACGGTTTCCTCGATGTCTGCCATGTGTCCAAGCAAATGCACGCTTGTGATCTTATCGCTATTTCTTGAATCGTGATTTTGCAACTTTCTCCGTGGAGTGTCTTTCGCCAACAAGACCTCTGATATCTCGAACTCCAAAATGTCGATGGAGTGATGGCTTGGATCTGTTGCCACCTGTCCTCTGAGATGGACGACTCACAATCCTCTCGTGATTTCGCGATACATGATGTCAGGATTTCTTGTATCGGAGTTTTGGAGAGCAGTCTCCTTTTCTCATCCAACTCCTGATCCTCGATTTTGCGATGGGAAAAGATCGATGACTCATGATATTTCATGATCCAATGGTTTAGAATGACTCAGAATTTTGTGATTCACGAACTCTCACGACAGTCTTCTGACCTTTACACCTTGCGAGTCAGCAAAATGCCAAGATCTCGCCACGTGTTTCTTAATGGACGGTCCAGATGATGTCGGTATTTTGTGACTTCATAAGTCAAAATTTCTTCTGTGCACTACAGAGGACTAAACCTCATGTACCTTCTCGTTGATCCAATGGCTATCGGTCCTCTGCACAAGATCTGACGACTGAAACTCTTTCACCTTTTCCGTGCTCTCTTCATCCCTTATGAACTGGCTTCCCACTCTGGATCTGTTCACAAGATGAATATTACAGCCTTAATGGCTATTCTTTGCACACTAGATGTGTTTCTTGCTCATGTGGAAGAAAGATTCGTGAATCTTTCAAATATTTGAAAGAATTTCACGAGTTCTTTGTTCATTTGCTGCAGTCTTTGACAGATTAGAGAGAATTCCCATAAATATTTAAACGATTTTGCCTTCTGCTGGAATCTTTAATGAATTTGAACGAATTCTTCGAGTTCTTCAAATGTTCCTGCAGCCTGCAGCTCTTCTTTGTGAATCTTTGATGATTCTTGAAAATTACAAGAATCTTTAAAGTTTCTTCTTCTGCACTCTCTTCATCCTCGATCTTTTGAGCGTTGTACGCTCTGCTACGTCACATGAGATTCTTACGATGATCTTCCTCATGGAAGTTTCCTGTGAGGATCTTTTGAGAGTATAGCGGACAACTCTCCAATCCTTGTGAAAAAGTCTGTGTCGCGTGCTCTCAAGATCCGTGGACCTCTGCGCTGTGAGGATCGTGTTGCTCTCCAGCCTGTGTGAAGAGGATTACAGCTAAAGCTATGATACCATGACAAATTCTTCTTCTTCACTCTCTTCTGCCTCGATCTTTCGAGCATTGTACACTCTACAACCTCGCGTGAGCTTCTTACGGCGATCTTCCTCGTGGAAGTTTCCTGGAAGGATCTTTTGAGAGTATATCAGACATCTCTCCAATCCTTGTGAACAAGTCTATGTCACGTGCTCTCAAGATCCATGAAGCTTTGCATTGTGAGGATCGTGTTTCTCTCTAGCCTATGTGAAGAGGCTTACAAGTGAAGCTCTGATACCATGATAAATTATGAAGAAAGAGATGCAAAGAGAAAGAATAGAACAGTATATTGGAATGTATGAAGAATAGAAGTACAATTAGAAGTAAGTCTAAAGAAGTACTAAAGAGATACTATGCAATGGGAGATGGTTGAGCTAAATAGGCTCAAGCAAATCAAGAATAGAAAGTACAACTGGCCAGGACAGCTGGCAGTGTACAGTCAGACTGTTGAGGTTACATTATATTTAACAACAATGAGACATCGTTTGATTACCATTCATTAATATATATCGTTAATAAATGTGAGACAACCCACTGATAATGAAAGTAGGTTTCAAGGCATCGAGTACATTGTACAAGTGTGAATAAGAGTGTTGAGGTCGAACACTTGAAGAATCCATCGATCAGGAAACATTGATGTATTCCCAACTGTCGACGGTAAGAGAAACTTCCACTGATGAATGAAAGCCTCTAGGTACGCATAAGACTCTAGGTCTCATTTCCAGAATAGTTGAGTTGAAGTCGATGGAAGGAGACCCGTTGAAAAGAGATCATTATGGAATATCTCATCATTCAACACAAGGTACAAAGAAATATCTTGATGATTAGGAGGAGCTTGGGAATAGGATTTTCATGAACCAATGACCCTTTGTGTCCCTTTCATGCACCAAATGTAAGTAGTGCATGAAAGAGACCCTCTGAATAAAAACCAATAAGGAAAATTTTCGGCAAAAGGCAAGGAACCCACCAATAAGGATAATGGAATCCAAGACACTGCATGAATCCCAATGCATGAATAGATTTATTTTCGTCGAACACAAGGGAAACCCCGTAGTCAACAACCAATGAGGAAATTTCATCTTTTGGGTTCAAGGTTACCTACCCATAATGAGAGTAGGACTAGGGTGCATGGTAGGACAACAACTTCATGTGAAAATGAGATACATGGTGCATATGGTCGAGATGTGAAGTCAAGAGTTTTGAGAAATGGAAAACACATGATTATAGACTTCCTTTGAACAAGAGCATGAGACATACTAATGAGATAATTATATTTCTATAAACAACCTACATAAAATGTCAACCCGATAAGGTAGACTTTGAGGCACTAACACCATATGTGAAGAAATGGAGAAAGAATATATCTCCTATTGGTTATCAACAACTCTAATAACTTGATACTAACTCTAAAACCTTATTTAATCAACTATGAAAAAATTGTATTATCTTTCATAAAAGGAGTACTTAATGCATTGCTATGTATATGCTATGATGATAGTCTACTTAATGCTTGAATTTCTCATCTCTTTCAAGAAAATCATACTCAAAATTTGGATATTCTACCTTACAGGAAAATGGTTGGAAGGTTATACATCTAATCAAATAAAACCATCACTGAACTCAGAACTAAATGTCTTCAAAAGATTACTCCTTCATCAACCATACTTATAAAGAACTATGAAGCAACTTAATCCATTGTTATCTAATTTCGATGTGCACATCCTTCTAAAAACTATGAGAAATAATCAAACTCTTTTTCCACACTTTAATCACCAAATAAAAAGTACAACAATACTGAAAAGACATATACCTCTGTAATTTCATACTATTTCAACTATCATAGTCACATGACACCTATTTACTTTTGAAATAAAATCAAGAAACTGTTTTGATTCATGAACATAAACTATTGTTGCACTCAACTACTTACGTATCTTAAAGGAATGAAAGAATAATGACATAAATTTAGCCTACTACCATAAAGAACTTGCAAATATTTAAACTCACACCACATAAATAACCTTATGGAAAAACAATTATCATGACCTAAGATGAAAACATACCCAAGATGGGGACCCTTCCAAACTCAGGATGTACACAAATCTCTGTTACTATCACATCGAACTCATGGAATTTATCTTCTATTATATAAAAAAGTAAATAGTATGATGGAGTTTAAAAGTCAAACAAATCTTCCTCTCTATATCTATCTATATATTCCCCTCTATCTATCTATTACATCATATCCCCTTTTTATAATCCAGTCTAAAACAATGGATCGATCCAGAAATAGATCATCCACCAACACTAACAATATTATCCTATATTCTTGTGATGACATGTTATTTATAGGAAAATTAAATGAAATCATTACATGATTCCATGACCGAAGGCCTGTAATCATGCTATCATTCCATATAAATTTGAAGCATTAACTAAAATTGAATCTTCCATCTATGATTCTAGGAACCTATTATGAAGGGATAAGATCCATCTAAGACCTCCAACAAGCATACTCCAAGTGTCATAAAATATCCTTGAAAGCTGGAGAATACCAAACCAACGAACTATCCTCCATGTCCTATGTTCACCTATTCCGATAGTCAGAGTGCTCTGGTTGACTATCAGAATGTCAAAACATAGGATTTCAACTACTAGAGTGTCTGAGACTATGCTGTTGTCAAATGATAAAGTAAATCCCTTTGAAATCACCTATATGGATTCCAAAATCATTTTGCAAACCTCAAGTTAGCCAAAATAAGCAAGCTTCATTCTATTTATTCATTAAAACATCAGAAATACATATTTAAAGACTTCATTAATCACTCGTAGTTTCTTGGAGATAAATAGGCTATGGAATAGGTATCCAAAGTTAAAATTGGAAAATTATTGATAAGGATAGAGACATATAGGAAAAACAATATGACAAAAAGAAGCCAAAATTGGAGGCCAACATTCCCCCCAAGCATGATTATTTGCATGTCCCCATGCTAAAAAAGGATAGTATTGTGGAGATTGTATAGTCCCTATTGGTCGTGTCATCATACCAACTTGAGAAGAGGAATTTATTACTAGTTTATGCTTCAACTGCCAAATCTTCTTCTTCAAATATGCATTTTGTTTCTCTACATTGACAAGTTTGATATACCATTCCTTAGACTTTGTGAAAATAACTTTATACCTCATATCCAGTTTGTCATACCTTTTGGACAACTTCTAATAAGACTTTTTTAGAAATATATTATCATCCTTACTCTCAAGAATTTCCTGTTTAATCTCCTTCCTAGTCTATCTCTTCATGAGTTCCTTGTTAGATGAGGATTCTCCATATTTTTCCTCTATATGCTCATAATCCTTTACCTTAATCCTCGTCCTCTTTATTTTTGTAGATTTTCATAAGGTATATTCAAGAGAAGGTTCCTCATCTTGTTTTTCTAATTTATTATACACCCTTTCTTCAATTTCCTCCTTCCTTGGCTCTTTTGAGTTCTTTAAATCCTGAACAGGTAAAGATTCTGGTTCCTCATGTTGTATATCCGTTAAGTGTTGTTATTCCTCTATTTGTGGTACTTCCTTGGCTTGTTTCTCTAATCCACTAGAAATAGGTGGAATCAAATTTATCTTAGTCAGTGACTGAGTCCGTGGTCTTTTAGGGATATTTTGCATAACTTCTAATTCTTGATCTGCTTTTGATGTTCCTTATTTAACCTGAGAATTCATTTTTCTTCCTATATTTTTGGATATATTATTACTTGAATCATGCTTATCCGAAATTAGAGCCTTAGTTGGAGTGGCATGTGGCAATTTCCCATTATCTTTAGCCTCCTTAGTTGAAATTTTTAATTTACACAGAGGACTGGTTCAAACCTTTTTAGATTGAGAGGACAGGGTAAGGTTTGGAGTTGAAGGATTCAACTCGTTTCTAGACAAAAAAAAAAATTAACCCCAAGTTTGGTTCTTCTTCCGTACTTCTCCTTCTACCAGTAATTTAATCAAACTATGGTGAAATAGACTGGTATTAATATATTTGGGATGATTTTGAACTTTTGTGGCCATATTAGTTAGAATTTTCCAAAGATAAAATGAATGATTCATTCTTTGCGTGCCTTTGAAATGGAAAAGAAATCGAAGATGATAAAGAAATGTGACAACATACCTTCCCTCATAGGTGATACATTACTGAGTGACAAAAACCACATACCTCCATTCCTTGATAATCCACTCTCTAGGAAAAACCTTGCTCCAATGAGGGTTAATATGTCATGGTGAAAGAAATTCATTCCAATAAATCACTTTAATTGGCATATTTTTGAACCATCGTTCCCCATCACAGGGAACGCCTATATATTCAACAATAAAACCCTCAGACACTTGTATAACCAGTTCTCCTGTTCGAGTTCCCTAGCCATTAAATGTCTCTACAAATGCTCTTGTTACATTAACATTGTGCCCATTCAATCAATCATAAAAAGGCATCCACCTTACTTGTTCAATTCGTTGTCTACACCCCGAATATGCTTTGAAAAACTCATCCATTTTCGGCTCAAACCTGGGTACTTTTTCCTTTGGTGTGACTATTACCCCATTCTTCCTCTATTTCTTGAGTAAAATGGAGAAAAGACACAGAAGGAACAAGAGACAATTGAAACGATGTGAAGATATTAACCCATCCAATTGTTTTCTAAGTGAAGCAACAAAATACAAGATCGTATATGCATTGATTTAAATCCTTGCAGTGATTCAAATCAATGGAAAGTACCAAAATGATACAGGTAGTTACTTTATACTATTTTATAAGGTGAGCTAAAAGTCATGCGATATTGATAAAAAGATGTGGGATGCATTATGGGGGAAGCACGATGTCTAGGAGATAATTGATAGATAAGTGGATAATACTGGTAAGGGATGAGAAGCTGATCAACTAATCCTTAATCATATTCCTTTAATTCCTTAATAATGAATAGAAATCCAATGAACTTACCTTGACTTACCATGAGCATATCATTTCCACCTTATGTATGGATACAAACTTCCCTCATATTTTTAGATATAATTTGTCTCATATGATTTTAGTACTGGACTCCAGTGTATAAACTATAAGATGAAGAATTCTAGTAGTCGACATGATTCCATGATAATAGTCATTATCAAAAAACAAAGTTCTTGTACTGTTATTTCAGGTAACTTTTCCACCATGAAAATTTCCTCCCTTATGATAGGAGTAAGAGTAGAAATTGTTGGATTACTGAGAGGGGGGGTGAATCAGTAATAGAGAAATTTAACCATATAATTCAAGTGTTATATCAATGAAGCATTATTATCCAATAACTGTAGAGTAAATAAGCAATGAACAAATGAACAATCATACACATACACAGTACACCAGTGTTTTACGTGGAAACCCAAATCGGGAGAAAACCACAGAATGTTTTTTC
>ML778185.1:1676826-1705303 GCA_009831015.1 Picea engelmannii
AAACAATCTTGGGTCCATTACCCAAACCTGTGGTCTCCAACTTCTCATGGCCATAACTCTCTAACCGTGAGGAATTATGTGACGTTCCACATACCACCAGAAATGGCATGAAAAGCACTATCCATATAGGATAGTTTCACCAACAATTTGCTTGATATTCATCTCGTTATTCCTCATACAAGCATGGGTCCTCCAACCATTCTTATAGGATAACTCAATCCGTAAAGCGTCTTCCTGTGAGGGCTTTCACCATAAGGGGACCACTTTGGAGTTAATCCATTTGTACACCTTATCAATCATGATAAGACAATAATGAGTCATCTATACATTTTTTCAACAATGCATCATATACCAATAGAACCACATCGATCCATCTTCATCATGTATCAATGACAACTCATTGATCCATCTTCATCTATGCATTCTCATCAAGGACAATACATATTATATTACATCAATCATCAATCAATCAATCCTTTGAAATCAATCAATCACTTGACATCAATCAATTACATCAATCAATCAAACCATTGGCATCAATGACAACATGATTCAACAGAAATAACACAGGTCTCGAACTGTGAATTATATCTCAATGGTAAAAAAATCCAAATCTTGAAATTTTCTGCAAAGCACATATCTGGTAATAGTTTTTTAACCAATTAGAGTCCCTAAATGTTCTCCCATAGAGAGATCCAATATCGTGAAACATAGATCTATATGTCCATCACATATGGTCTAAGATCATCATCTGATTATGTTCTCTTTTAGGAGATCAACAGTTAAAGGCAAGTGCATAGTGTATCAACAAATACAGATATCTTCAACTAGAGAATCGTCAACTGGTTAGAAGTCTAGTTCTTATTAGGAGAATAAGTCTTTGTCTATCTATATACTCTCATCCTTTTATTGAAAACCAAAATTTCGCTGCATTATTCCCAGACTTAATTATCTGCAACATTTATATTCCCTATCATACCTACTTAAAAAGAAAATGAATTTCTTTCAAGTATACGTATGTTTCCAATGAAGCCATGTTCGTAATAGGCTTGTAAATAAATTCATGCTTGGGTGTAGAATAAAAACTTTAGCATGTACCTGAACATGAAGAACCAGTTGATTATTCTGATGAGATGCTATGATTTGTTGAAGAAGGAATCTATTTGTTGTCTTGATTCCTGATTCAAACCATTCTTCAATATAATTGAACCTTGTCAATTATCCTTGTGCAGTCGCTTGGATGCTATGTGAATTTGAAAGAATCCACTTCTCATGATTTTGAATGTTGACTTGTGGAGCTTCAAAGACTCCTACATTTTCCTAAAGACAACAAGGATTTAAATATGAAAGAAATTCTATGATTTCAGGTTCCAAAGTTTATTCATCTAATGGAATCTCCTGGTTATTTATTTGTGTTGCAAGCTAACAAGGAAGTTCCAATAGGCTTCTCTCCATATCCTACAAAATATCTTATAGAAATATTCCTTCTTACTCAACAATTCTTTAGAATTATCTTTAATTATTTCTATGGATGGTGTTGTTGCTGCTTCAAAGTAGGGGAATTCTTCTTATTTGAAAATGAAAATCACATAACTAAAGCAAATTCTTGTAGATCACATAAAATGAAAAGAATTATGGAAAAACACACCTTTTAAAACTTAATTCACACAACTAAAACTAAAATAAATCCTTGCAAAATTGAATTGAATCACAACTACAAAAATGAACTTGCACACCTTGCTGAAATGAAATATGACACTGCTAAAAATAAAGGCACACTTGCATCAAAAGTAATTGTTGAATTCTAACTACTTGGATAATCTTTGGAGGAACCCACTATAGTAGATGCATAGGTTCTTACCCCTCGTCTTACCATTCCTCCTCCACATGGAATTCAACAAACACAACACAACCCCTATTTTTCAATCCTTTTTAGTAACTCCCCGACAACTATGCCAAAATGATGAGCTAATTATATTTCTATAAGAAACCTACATAAAATGTCAACCCAAGAAGGTATACTTTGAGGCAGTGACACCATATGTGCATAAATGGAGAAAGAATGTGTCTTCAGCTAGTTATCAACAACTCTAATAACTTGATACTAACTCTAAAACCTTCTTTAATAAACTATGAAAAGATTGTATTATCTTTCATAAAAGGAGTACTGAATTCATTTCTATTTATACGCTCTGATGATAGTCCACTTAGTTCTTGAATGCCTTATATATTTCAAGAAAACCATACTCAACATCTTGATATTATACCTTACAGGAAAATACTTGGAAGGTTATACATCTAATCAAATCGAACCATCACTAAACTCTAAACTAAATGTCTTCAAAAGATTACTCCTTTATCAACCATACTTCTAAAGAAATATGAAGCAACTTAATACACTGTTATCTAATTTCGATGTGCACATCCTTCTAAAAACTATAAAAAATAATCAAACTATTCTTCCACACTTCAATCATGAAATAAAAATTGCAAAAATACTAAAAATAAATCTACCTCTGTAATTTCAGACTATTTCAACTGTCACACTCACATGACACCTATTTACTTTGGAAATGAAATCAAGGAATTGTTTTGATTCATGAAGATAAACTATTATTTCACACAACTACTTCTGTATCTTAAAGGAATGAAAGACTAATGACATAACTTCAACCTGCTACCATAAGAAACTTGAAAATATTTAAACTCATACCAGTTAAATAAGATTATGGAAAAACAATCAGCATGACCTAGGATGAAAACATACCCAAGTTGGGGGCCCTTCCAGACTGAGAATGTATACACACCTCTATTACTATCACATCAAACTTATTAAATTTATATTATATTATATAAAACAGTAAACAATATGATGGATTTTAACAATCAGCCAAATGTTCCTCTGTATATCTATCTATCTATTACATATTATCCCCTTTTTATAATCCAGTCTAAAATAGAGGATCTATCGAAAAATATATCATCTACGAACACTAACCATATTCTTCTATATTATTTTGATGACATGTTATTTATAGGAAAAGAAAATACAATTGTTACATGATTCCACAACTGAAGGCATGGAATCATGCTATCGTTCCATATAAATTTGAAGCATTAACTAAAACTAGATCTTCCATCCATGATGCTAGGAACCTATTCTGAAGGGATAAGATCCATATAATAACTCCAACAAGAATACTCCAATTGGTAGAAAATATCCTCGAAAGATGGAGAATACCAAACCAACAAACCACCCTCTATGTCTTGCGCTCACCTATTCCGGTAGTCAGAGTGCTCTGGTTGACTACCAACATATCAATACATAATATATCAACTGCTAGAGTGTCTAAGACTATGTTGTGGCCAAATGATAAAGTAAATCTCTTTGAAATCATCTGCATGGATTCCAAAATCATACTGCAAATCTCAAGTTAGCCAAAATAAGCAATCTTCATTATATTTATTCATTAAAACATAAGAAACACATATTTAAAGACTTCATTAATCACCTTTGGTTTCTTGGAGATAAATAGGATATGGAATAGGTATCCAGAGTTAAAATTGGCAAATTAGTGATAAGAATAGAGACATATAGGAAAAAATATATCACAAAAAGAAGCCAAAATAGGAGGCCAACACATACAAATAACTTAGGCAAGATAGACTCGATGATAAAAAAAAATTGATGTAGGAGGCATCAACAAACTCTCTATAGGGACTGGAAGAGTAACCGGTCAGAGGAGTAAGCTCTAATTAATGATTTCAACTTCCTAAGGTCATGCTAAACCCAAAATTTGGATGAAAATGGACTCAAAATTTTGTGCTCTATTCAAAGGCGACACGACTGTTATCGGTATGAGATAATGTTCTTTTCCCACCGGTATTTTTTGGTTTTTTCATAGGAAAATAAATTCCATGATACAAGAGAGGAAATGAGTGTCCTGAGTAAGCAAATAGTTCCAAGAAGTGGAACATACCTATTCTCAATGAAAAGAAGTGCATGCAGGGCATGTACACTCAGGGGGATGTTTCCTCTAAGGGTAGAAGGTGTCAAGCTGCAAAGGATATATGGAAAGAACTGCTTGGATAGTGATGCAAATTGTTGAGCTAATATGATTATAATGAGAAAGAGGGAACCAAAAATAGGTCCAACAAGTCAAGAAGGATGATGGAATTCCATTACAATTTAACTCCAAAAAAATGTCATTTTTTGTAAACTTAGTCTCGTAGGCCCGAAAAAGTATAAAATAGTACCTAGGAGAACTCTTCTTGCGAATGGTGACTAGAATATTCCTTTTTCATAAGTAGTCTACTTGGTTCAGAAAAGGGTTAAACTTATACCAAATATACATCCTTTCACATCCATTTAACGAGTGTGAAAGAGACAAGTTCACTCGACAATGTTTTCATTTTTTCGAGAGTTGGAAAAAAGTTTAACCAAGACTCGAGGGGGAGTCCCACGAATAATGGTTAGAATGATCGTGAGTAATAAAATGGGGATCGAATGCAAAGTCATATTGGGACTATAAGGAACTCCCAATCCTATGGAATAACTTCTGCATGGGCACCAAATGACACAAAGGTTCTAACTAGGGCACCCATGTTTGGTAAGCCTCTACCACTTAATAGCACAACTTCTAATAGTAGTGAGAAGGTTCTATGTTGCTAATAAATGGGTTCGTACCTAGGGCATATGGATAACGGTCATAGGATGATGCAAGAATGCAAAACAAAATGAAATCCTATCATATATGTCAATGAAAGAATATACCTTCTTAAGGAATGAATGAGTGATAGGACGCTGGAAGTCGTAAAACATCCTGGAAAAAACCACTAAAAATCAAGTCTTTCCACTACTATGTTAGTCCATAAGGTCGAAAAATAGTAAAGAACAATAGAAAGTGGGTAAAAAAATTCTATTAATAGTAAAAATAGAACATTTTACTATACCATTTGAGTTTTTTCACCCACATAATGCATTTTGGGCCATTTTTCCCATGATCTTCAAGTGTCTATTATGGGAACTATGATCAAAAAAATAAACTACCATCTGGACCAAGTAATTTCCAATCCCATCTCCTTCAATTTAAATGGTTTAAATTTTAGTTTTGGGTCCCATTTTTTGAGTATTAGAGGGCGTAACATGGAAACTAGGGTGTACGTGGGTGGTATATCATCAGGTCGCATATATGACCCCATATACGTGGGAAAAGTGAATCTTGCAAGTGTATATGAAGCTCTATATGTGAGTGTTATCAATTTATCCCGTGTACAAGTCTGTGAAGAAGATTTTGAAAGGGTTTTAACTCAAAAAATGGTTTCTCCTTTATAGGATGGTTAATGAATGAAGGGAAAGGGAGAATGAGGAGATAGATGTAGTAGTGCAAAGATATGCAAGGGCCCAACAAGATTTAAAATGATGTGGCCTTTATAAATTCTTGGCTCTCAAGGGAATGAGGGCTCAGGTGAGGTTACTCCAGTTACTACTAAACTATTGGGATCCAGAGATAGAGTCCTTCAATATCGATGGGAAACCATTGAGGATTGAAGTGGATGATATATACTTTATCATAGGATTGTATTTCCAAGGTGATGTAGTGAATCTCAAGGCCTGAGGGTCTATGGGTGGTATGAATATGAAGGAGTAACTTTCCACCCACTATGTTGTAGGAACAAATATATCACATTGGAAGGTGGAAAGTCAATGGATGACTCAATTCTCTTCATCACATGTGCCAAAGTTCTACAAAAATGGTATAACATCTTGGGTGAAATCCTAGGACGTCCCTTAAAGAACCATGTCAGGGCCATCCAAAAAAGAGAAGAATAAGACAAAAGGTAAAACAATGTCCATAAGAGATATTAGTCCTTGAATCATGCAAAGTAAGTTTTTACTTAAGATATAATCCATGTAAATAATTCACCTGAGTATCACCTTCAAGCATCACATTGTCCTAGGACCTCAAGTGAGTTAGAAAGTTTGAATATGGGAGGACCTTCATCCAACCTTGTTAGGTGTAGAAACCAAGGTAGTGAAAGAAAAAATCTAGGTAAAGGAATAACTCCTGAGGGAAACACTGAAAGAAAGAAATCATTCAAGAGTAAGTGTGATAGTGGTATGAACTAAGGCTTAATTCATGTCTTGTGGTGTCATAGAATCCATTTCTATGAGCACCTTTGTAGAGAGAGAAATTTATTCCTCATACACCCTTTCCTCAATAATTTTTTCATTTTGAGCCCATTAATTTCCTTTTGATACCCATTTCTCTATTTGCAAGTTCTCTTTATAGGTTTAAAGCTTCATTATTTCATTTTCTTACTAGGATATGGTCTTGTTAATATAATTGTGCATCTAATGCATCAAGACAAGGGGTGATTACCATTAGAGAGGGTAGATATCAAGATGGATTGGGTATTTATAGGTGGCATTTATTATTTTTTACATAGCATATACATATATTGCAGTTGCATCAACACCTGGACCTTTAGACCCTTCTTCTCATCAGAGAATGGACCATGACCCATTAAAAATATTTACTACACTTTGATAGGTTCCAACATCAAAAGTATTAAGTATGGTGGGTAACAAAATGTTACCCTTGTGAGGGACCCCCATTAGTACCCCTTTTCCTTGGGTGGAGACAACATAGGACTAGGGAAACAAAGTTGAACACCAAGGTGAAACAAGTAAACAAACATAGCTCCCCAAGAAAATGATGCATTATCAAACATTAACCAATGATCCTCATCCAGATTCCCAATAGATTAAGCACATCCCTTTTCATGAGAAAAGGAATAGAATATCTCATGGTGATGTTTTCTTAACATATGACATACATTGAGTTGTCTGAATGTGATGAACTTGGTTGATCTGTAGCTATAAGAAAAAATCTGAGGGGTACTTCTAGGTTACCATCTATGGACAAGTTGATCATCATCATGGTCATGATAATTGTCTCCATTGTGGGCCATGAGACATGATCTCCTCTAGCTACCCCTAGGCATGGGGGAAGTAACAATGACCAAGCATGAATCAAATGATTGCATTATTATTAAACAACCACATATGATATAACCAACCTGTAATCATAATGTTGGATCTACAAGAAGAAAAGAGAAGCCTCAATTACTAACAACAAAGTCTCAATCACTAACAACATCTCATACATCTTGAAGTGTAGTGGTAGGTTACACATGATGTGTTTTTATTTTCAATTAATTTTGTATTTTTCGAACACAATTAAACCAAACATGTCCCAACTAGTTCAATTAGGATGTGACAACATTCATAATTCACTATAAAATGATATAAGACTTAGGTTTAATGATTGAAAGGATTTTGAATTTTTTTTACATAGAAAGTGGTAGAATGAAGATGTTGTGTTTGTACATCTTAGAGATTGTGAAGGAACTTCATCTTGGAGTGATTTTTTTTTGGGGGGTTTGTCATAGAGGTCTAGTTATGATTATAGTTTGGTGTGGGAAAGTTTCATGGTGCCAATAGATGTGTTGAAGATGTTGGAATACAATGTCAAGGTCGAAATTTTTTTGGAGGATGCAATGGAAATATACAAAGCCAAAAATGTAAGGTATACTCATATTTACATTGTAATTAAATAAGTTGGTGTGGACTAGATTATTACAAGGTTCATTTAGGATTTGATATAGTTTTCATGTTTAGTTGAATGGTGATATTGAAAGACTTTTCTTTTAATGATTGGATGATTGTACTGGATCCATCCTAGCCACACTTTCATTGCAAATTAAACCAAGAGAAGAAAGGTGGTATATAACTTCACCTTGTCATGGGGATACATCAACATCATGTATTGTGTTCATGGTATTATAGTACATTTAATTTAGGTGGTGGAATAGGTATATGTAGTAAAGGCATTCTGAGAGATCTATATAAATTTGGATTTGATATGATTTTAGGTTTCTAAGGTATACTATGTATCTCTTTAATTCATACAAATGATTAATGTATAAAATATTGGAAATAAAGATATGCAACCTTGAGATTTACAATATTTGGGTGTACATTAGTTTTATGATTATTCTATAGGTCTATGATCACATGCTCCTTAATTGATCAAGTGTTAAAATAATTCAATCCATTACAAAGAAATTAATGCGTAGTTAAAATTCAATGCAAACCTTCCCATTCATGGTGAGAATGTGAGTGAATAATAAGCATGGACTGTACATTTGAGCCTTGATATTTTCTACCTCAAAATCAAAACCCATGTTTCAGCAGGAGAGTAGTTAAAATTGAATTTATGGTTAAGTGAATTTATGATTGTTTCATAGTTTAATCATATATTTTAACCTAAATTAGGTTCTATCCATTAAGTTTTCAGGTCATTTCATTTATGATTGCAAACTTTAATAGGAAGGTCCTTCGATATATTAACTCCATGTTATTAGTTTTGCAAAATTTAATTGAGAGGTCCATTTCCATCGACAAATTAGTCATGATATTGATCATATCATGTAAGTTCTAGTATTAGTGCACACTTGTCATGAAAATATCATAATACCAATTCCAAATATTATTGTGCAATATTGCCTTCATCACGTCATGGCATTCTAAAGATTTTTTGTATTATTTTCCTCTGTAGCTTCATAATAGAAAAACTTTTAGATTTTTCTATGACTATATTAGGTGACTCTAGATATAAAGGCTCTCATTGAATATAATAGGGAGGTCATATGCAATGATTCATAAAGTAAAATCATAACATTTTGGTGCTATGTAGTCATGGATATAGATCTCTTAAGAGGTATTGTTGAACGAAATTCCCCCCTATTTGTAGCTCTAAGAATTGCATTTTGTAAAACAAGCAATGTTATTGATGTTATTTATTTGGAATGATTATTTTCATTGTTTTTTTATAAAACTGAATGAATGGATTCCACTCACATGAGTCGATGAATGGATTCCTGGCATAAACTTATGAAGATTATTTAGGATTTTTTCATCAATATACCAACGCAAAGAGACAATTCTTTTAATTTTTGATACAACAACTTCATAGGTAATCTATCGATCCATTCAATGGTCCTTTATTGGATGTATGAGATGATCACAATGGACCGATAAATCCAATTTGATGACCATCAAAAATATGACTGAGACATAGGTCCATCTCTCGTTTGATGACCACGTCATAATGAAAATGGGTTGAAGGCTTCTTCGCACGTCCTATTTTTTTGCGACACAGATTCATTGGTAAAATATCGAAAAATTGGGCCCAATGTACTAGTGATATAAATGGGACCACCCTGAGGTCTCATACCCACAGGATTTGAGAGTCATGGTTAGTGTTACAATTGGAAGTTGATTGAGATTTCCAACAACTCAATTGGTGTCACCCTTCTTGCAATTGATACAATACAAGTGATATAATCTGTATCACAAAATTTTTTTTCCATAGTAGTCAACTAATGTGCATTAGGAGTGTTCTAGAGAGATATGAAACACAGTTGAAGTGACTGGAGTCAACTGCCACCTAGTCCTACTTAACTGGCCATGCGGTCGTTAGTTTAATATCCAATGTTAGGGACATAACCTCCCTATCCCCTCACATAGGTAGAATAATATAATTCCATGTAATAAAGACCAATATTAATAAGGCCTAACAATAATGATGAATACATCAAATGTAAGAAGACCTAATCGAAGGTTTCTCTTCTAGAAGGATATTTCCTAGATTGTTCTTTTGGATAGATAGATTTAGTATAAATAGGAATAGAGGGTATGAGAAATATTGTCTTGGAGATTATTGTAATAGAGGTCTACCCTGCTGGAGGTTTCCCCCTCGAAGAGGAAAGTGAAAATTGCTATAATTAATCAAGGTGCTCTTTGTAGTCTTATTATGGTATTATTTTGTTATTGGTTTGGTTATATCATTATTTCTCTACCATTTCAATGCTAAAATCTTTATGTTTTTCATACTATTTTACATCTAGAATACTACAAGTGGTATCAGAGCACCTTCCTCGGTAGAAAATTGTGGGTTAAATTTTTTCAGGGTACAGACATATTCCAACGTATTAAATCTATAGAAATCTATCATTACACACTTAAACCCACAGTCGGGAAGTCATACATGCAGGAAATACAAGAGGTAGTTAAGACCACATTTGTTGGTCACCATTATAACCCCTATTGGTACCTCTTCGAGCGGTAGCACACCAGACAACACCTGTATACAGATCAATCTATATCTCCTGAATCCCTCCATAGATAAATCAATTGGTTGCCTGATTGATATAGGGCCACTGAGAATAACAATAAGGAAGATACTCTCTAGTACTTGGGTAGTCAAGTAGTACGACTAAGGGCATTGTCTATCCTCCTTTGTTGGTGCCTTGAGATATTGGGTTGAGTACAACTGTTGGACCCCGCACGTATATCAGAGAGATATACAAAAGGGGAAGCCATTGTCTATAGAAACCTTGAATATTCTTCCCTTGGGTATGAAAACAAAAAAACTAAAAAGACAAGATCTATTTCTACGCAATTATGCCTTCTCCATTCTGGTTGCGAAATTACTACACATTTCTTCCTGTTAATAATTTGGAAATTTCTTCACTGAAGTATAATTCAAGTCGGATTATAACTCTGTAGGAGTATAGTGGTACCATTGACATACTTATTTGGTACCTATCCTATTGGGTTCCTATATTCACCCCGATTCGAGTGATACCTATCACTTTTAACACATTTTTTTTTGTGGACCTAATCCTTCTCTGACACCCTTATTTGGCCCCTCCCCCATTGGATCTCCCTTTTCATCTTGATCGCATTGGTAATTATCCTTTGACACCTTATTCTCAGTGGTCCCACCCACTCATCTAGACCCCTTTTGTCTCCCCTATACCATTTTTCTGCCCATTTTTCCAAATGGCTACCACAAGAGCCCAATAGCTCAATACCTTGATTGTTGACACCCACTAGAACTAGGAAGACATCAAGAATATCAATGGAAACCTTAAATCAATCAATTCAGCTATTGATATCTTCAATGGAAAATGTTCCTACATAAAATACCTCAAAGACTTCAAATCCACCTTTGAACACTTCATGGGTTGTTCCCAAAAGCCTTCCTCTTCTAAATAACCCTCTTATGAGGATGACCATGAATATTCCCATTACCAAGTTCCTCATACTACCCACTCTTCTCGAGACCTCCACCCTCCTAGAATTGAGGTGAACAAATTTGATGGATCAAATCCCATAGGCTGGGTCACCCAAATGGAACATTATTTCTCTTTGCATGGAATTACTAATGATTTATCCAATCTTCATTATGGTGTCCTACAACTGGATCCAGAATGATGGAAATGGTGGCAATGGAAAAAAACGACATGCTAAGGGTATGTTTCTTGGAAACAGTTTGTGGTCGAAATTTATGACCTCTTTGACTCTGTCACCCACTATTTATGTTGTTTGACCAAGTTAAAGTAGTCTATGACAATGGAAGAATTTATTGTCGCATTTGAGAACTTTAATTTATTGTCGTAAGATGATTTATTTATGGAATTCTTTATCAGTGGCCTCAAATGATTCAGATTATATGAGCAGAACGAAATGAATACAGATTATTAATAGGTGCTTTACACAAAATAACAGAGATACAATAAAACTGGTTTTCTATTCAATAACGAAATAAGTTGAAACTATAAAATGCAGTGGAAACAAGCATGTCGGAATGGTGGCAACTTATCTCTGAGAAGAGATGTGACGGAAGTGTGCATTCGAAAGAAGAAGGTTACAATGAGGCTTTGAAGGCCTTTTTACAATAATAAAGAATGTAAAAAACCCTATACATTCAAAAACCTAACCCTAGGAGATGAAGCGCCAAAAGTTATGTGGGCCCCATTTGGGTAAGTTGGTACATGAACTTCTCGGTGTCATAACTTTTGCATACGATCTCCATTTTAGGCGTGTGATAGCTAGTTGGAAAGGTATCGTCAAGGATATTCATTTTTGGCACTAAATCATGCCTTTGGATATTATTGAGGAGCTAGATCTTGAAAAACTTTCATTTACGCCCTCAAAATGGCCCCAGAAGTTAAAACTGCTAAAACTAGTAAATTGCCAAAATTGTCAGAAAACTATTTTGAGCCAGTTGGAATAGGTGGGTGGCCACCGATATCCATATGGATCATCAAAGATGAAATTTTTGCCCATTTTCTCATGCCATTCCCTCATAATTGGTTGGAAGCTACCCAACGAGGCAAGGAATCACAATAGATTGTACCCTCCCAGACCCATAAACCATCCTTTCCTTCTTTCCCTAAACTTACCAACTATGTCGCTTCTCCAATTCCCCTCAAGATACATAAATTAAATAGGGATGAAATGGTTGAACAAAAACTCAAGGCTCTTTGTTATAATTGCGATGACAAATATTTTACTCGTCACAAGTGTAAGGAACATAAGATTTTTATGGTTGTGATTGAGCATATTTCCGAAGAAGATGTTGTTGTTCCTCCTATGGAGTAAATACCACCACCCTCTAATATGACCCCACCCTATGATCCACCAAACATTGACCCAGTGATTTCAGTTAATGACCTTACTGGATTCTCTGCTCCCAGACTCTCAAATTAATTTGTTACATCAAAAATAGGAAATTCATCATCCTTGTGCACAGTGGTAGCACCCATAATTTTATTCATCATTGTGTTTCCCAAGAAGTCAATTGTTACATATATGTCATCAATAATTTTCAAATCATGATTGCCTATGGAGGTTCCATGAAATGTGGGGGAAGATATGAAAATCTGTAACTCCAAATTGGTCAGTATCACCTAAAATACAATCTGTTTTCTATAGACATGGCAGGTTGTGACATTGTTCTTGGCATTGAATGGTTACACACACTAGGCCCCATTCTCATGGATTTTAAGGACTTAACCATGTAATTCCAACATGAGGGAAAACAATATAAGTTCCAAGGCATCAAAATAGGCTCCCCTGAGAGCATTAGTTCCCATCGCATGGAAAACATCCTCAAAAAATTTCATTCAGGAATTATAGCCCAACTCCAGTCCATTCATGTTGTTGATACACCTTATTTGCATCCCGACCTCCAATCTATCCTTTCCCGCCACCAATTTGTTTTTACCACACCTAAAGAACATCTGACTTCCCATGGAGTCTATGATCATTCCATCCCTCTCATCCCAGGAAGTCCCCCTCCCAATGTTCGTCCTTATCATCATCCCTTTACCTAGAAGAATGAAATTGAGAAAATTGTTCATGAATTACTAGAAGTTGGTGTTATCCATCCCAATACTAGCCCCTGTTATTCCCCTGTGGTCATGGTACTAAAGAAAGAAGGTACTTGGCCCATGTGTCCTAATTTCTTCACCCTCAACAAACTCACAATCAAAGAAAAATTCCCCATTCCTATCATTGATGACCTCTTGGATGAATTGAGTGTTGTTGTTGGCCTTGACCAAGTTTTGGGAGATTCTTGGTCATGTTGACCTATTTTGGGACTTTGACAACCTAGAGAATATGGAGCACAAGACAAAGAAGAGATCATGGGATCTCAACCCCTTTTTGGGTCCTTTTTTGGATTTGGGAATATGTAACAGGTATGGGATGTCGGCCCATGGGTTTAACCATGTTTAAGCCTATTTTGTAAAGTATAAATAGATGTCTAGGCAATGTAAGGAAGGGGGAATAGGAATCTATGTGATTTGAGTCCAACAAGATAAGTTCTAAGTGAAAGTATGATTTGTAGATGCTCTGTGCATATTGTGAGACACCGTAGAGCTAAGTGAAAGTGGTTGTCCCAGGCTGTGAAAGGATTTGTGCTAGACCTAGCTCAGGGAAGGAGGATCTGGCAAGGTGTGCACATATCTCTTTTCCTATGCAGAGTAGGGTTTTTGTGGCTCTGTGCATATAGATGACTGATTGAAGCCAATAAGGAAGAAGAGTTTGTGGATGTATCCCTAGGGTGGGTGTGAACCACGTAAATACTATGTTATTCTTCTCTGTGCGATGTTTTGATGTATTTATGTGTTATTTGCTAAGTGTTGATATAGATAGATAGATAGATATGTTTGTGCTTTGTGCTTCTGATGAATCTAGATGTTTGAACTGATATAGGTGAATGTTCTTAGTGCTTGAATATGCTATATCTGATCCAGTTCTTTATGATAAGTGCTTAAATACATTAGAACTCGATGAATGTTGCAATGCTCTGTTTTATCTGAGAAGTAGACATTGGTTAAATAATAATGAATTGATGGTGCTAGTGCTCTATTAAGTATTGTAATCATATATCTATGTCCCAACTAAGGTTACATACACCTAAGTACTGCAACCACCCCTGCCTCTACCTTAGGTGAGACTTCATCTCCTTCGTAGGTGTTGCCGAAGCGACTGGTAGTTAGGGTTTTGTTGGTGCATTGTTGTAGAATTGAACCCTGGGCCTGCCCCTATGCCAACAAATGGTTCCATTGTCGGGACCCTAAAACTATGATTGCTAGCAACTAAGGAAGAAGAATATCTGTGAAAAGATCTGACGTAAAATTGTGAAATCTATGTGTGTAGATCTGTTGCTCTAGTGCGCAGTACTCTACCTAGCTTGATAAGCTCTGTGCTAAGGAAAAGAATTATGATCTGAAGAAAAGAGGTAAGATATGAAATCTTCATGCTCTGAGAAAGGTAAAAGTGAGAATTTTATATTAAAATAGGTAAGATCTGAAATCTTTTTGCTATGATAAAGGTAATAATATTGAAAAGTTCTAGATCTGAAAGATTTGTGCACAATAAAAGTAATATAAGTGGAAATTTTTATTTCAACAGTATGGATCTAGGTATGTTTGATAGATTCTATCCTAGCTTGAAATCTATGGTATTAATATATGAAAGAAGATTTGATATGAGTAGATCTGATAGGAATAGTGAAAAATATGTTATACCTATGCATAGAAAGAAAGTTTGGACTAATCAGTGTATGCAAGACCCTAGAGAGAAATGTTTGCAAGTTATCTATTGTTGAGTCTCAATATTGACACTTCTATTACCCTATATTATCTATGTCTGAGTCAATTTTTCCTATGATATGTGTATCTAATTGACTGTTTCATCTATAAATACAATTAATGACCTTGATCATGTGCATAGAGAGGTAACTTATGGTTAAGGCATGATTTGTTTAATTTTATTGAGTTAATTCGATTAAATGATTGATTATGTATGATATTAATCACTTTGAATCTTAAGAAACATGATCCGGTACTCAGTCTATTCCAGTACCAAGGCTCCACCTATTCCGATACCAGCTTGTGCTAATCTAGTACTAGACATACTTCAAAATTTTGGAAAGATTCTAGAGGACAATCAAGTACATGGGTTTTGTCTAGAATGATGTTTTCATGTGGACACATGTGACATAGTTCACCCATATCACACGTGTGGACCTCCAGCTCAGGGGGAATGATTCTACCAAAATTAGCAACAAAACTCAAACTGCCAACGTGCGCCTCAATTTCCATGCACATGGGAGCATATCTTTCAAAACAGAAAATTGAGTTTTTAGGAATATCATCTAGCTACAGAACCCATAAAACATTTTCAACATTTCGATTTGGTTGAAAATATATGGATGGATCCATAACTCGAATTTGCCCAAATTGAAAGAAAACCCACATTTTTTAGGATTTTATCTAAAAATGTAATATTTGAAATCTGAGCATTCGGATTCGGTCCCATCCACTCCTCAATGATTATTTATGTATAAATAAGCCTCATATGGCTATGATAAGGAGCTATTAGTTTCATGAATGTTTTGTAAATGAGAGATTTATTCTTATGAGAAAGCTTTGAGTTTCTAGCCATGTATAAACAAAGTTTTTGATCTCAATGAAGAATTGATTGTTGCTGAAGCATTGGACACCATCTCCATTTGATCTAAGTATTTTTAGCAGCACTAACCTCTTGGGATAGGGACCTCATAGTGGTAAGTGTTGCTATATTTTATTTTCTTTGTATATTAGCATTACATTTAGTTTCTTTTCTTTTTGCATTATTGTTTAGTTTGAAAGTCATATTGTGTGTTTGCATTCTGCAATTAATTTGTATTCTGCAAATTGATTCTTAATAAATAAAACTCAAATAAAAACCCTCTCACTCAAGGCATTGGTACATTGCATTTGATTGAGGACAATGTTTGAGTTTAGATCTCATTTCCTTTTTCCTAGTTTTTATCCATTTGATTATCTTTTTAATCAATACTGGAATCCATTGAAGGATAGGAAACTTAAGTAAGATACTCACAATTAATCACACAAACATCACCCTGAGTGCATGAAAGACTGTGATCTAAGCCTTTATAGCACTAAGTTATTCTTGTGTCTCAGTGATGAATCCTTAATGTTAATTTGTTGCAGTGTGGGTTTGAAGATTGTTTTGTCGGCTTTAGATTAGGCTAGACTAGGCTCTGATCCCACATTTCTTGTGCTTGCACCTCGAAGCTAATGAGCCCTGGTTGATAATTAAATGTGGTAATTAATAGTGCATATATTTATCCCCAACATTTTTGGTGCCACTACTGGAGATGTTGTAAAGGGATTAGAGCATAGGTAGGTTTCTTTTATTTCTCCAAAGCCTTGATTGTTCCTTTCATGCAAGTGTGTTTCTTTTCATGCAAGTGTGTTTAATTTCATGCAAGTGTGGTGTGATTTTAAGGATGACCAAAGGGCAGAGAGAAGACGGTAATATGTGAGGGAAGATTCCACACATCCACTTTATTGAGGTTATTCCAAAATTAGGTTGTCCTCTTCCTTTTAGTAGTTAGAATTTGTGTTTTATTAGCATTAGCCATTTTTTATATATGAGAAGAGAAGCTAGCTTGTGTGAATAGATAACTTGGTGACAACATGATCCTAGTAGCATGATGGCGCTTCAAGTATATAATTGGTTTCTTTACATTTTGTTTTAGTTTGCTTCTTTTTATTCCCTTTGGATTAAAAAAAATAATAATTTGGGCACTGTAAGAACCCCACTCTACACTAATCCATGTGTGAAACATGACCCATAAACTAGCAACAAGAACTCAAATATGATCAAGAGTTTGGAAGAACTCTCTCCATCCTAGCAGTAGCTGGGATCTCAATCTTTGCCTTGCAAAAAGAAAAAATATTGACAAAGAACCTATCCGCCTCTCCATAAGTGATATAAAAACAAGATTTCCATAAGCTACATCCACAAGAATATTTAGAAGCCTTCTTTGATCACCCTTTCCAACCTATAGAGGAGACTGAAGAATCATTCAATGGAGAGAAACTGCTAGAACCTGAGATTGAATATTCCTTAGCATGCTTCTCAGTAGATCATGTATGTACTCCAAAGCCAATCATCTTGAAGAGGATAATATGCATAGCATGGTAGAGGAGGACATTCAGTGTGACCTAAACAAAGAAGAGAAATATGAATATAGTGATCCTATTGAAATATGGTTTCAATTAGTTATTAGGTCACACCACTCTTATATTTTTCATTATTTCTTGATCTCATCATCAAAGTAGTTGGTCCTTCATACTCCGGTATGCATTAAAATTTATTTTTTAAATCCAAGTATGGATATATTTCTAACCCTATTACGCACATGGATTCAATAGAAGTATTCCTATACCTGAAGGACATTTTATTTTTTTCAATTAGAGTAGGATAGGTAAATAAATAAATAAATGTTGTACATAAGTACAATGCAACCTATCTTTCATATTTTTCATAAATGGGAATCTCAAAAGCTAATAAAGCAATCATTTTAATATCTTTTGTTCCTATAATAGATTTCTTTTTAATAGTTATGATGATTTTTTTTGGAATCTTATGAGAAGGGAATCTCTTCATCCTCCGAATGCACACATAATACTAGAAGGGTTTCAAAAGAAGAAAAGGTATCCTTGTCAACGGAAGATAACACTTAAGGGAGTGATTCATGACCTATTTCTTCAAAATTCTTCTTTTTCCTTAAAGTTGTTAAAAATGATGCATTCATGCTTTATATTTACCTATCTATTTCAAGACCACTATTTCACAAGGATGATCGATTAAGTGATCTTTTAATAGAAGTTGAAACTGAATGTTAAGTCCAAACTATTTCATTCATAGCTAATAATTCAACTTTTGACATTTTCCCTAAAAGTTTCTGTTTTTAAACATGAATAAAAATCCAGTTTTAATTAGTTATATTGGTTTGTTTTTAGCAGGTTTTCACAACTCTCTAAGAAGCCATTTTTTTAGCATATCACATTGTTTGCATGAGGCCATGCAAAAACTTTGGCATGGGGGAGTGGTTGATGAAACCTTCATATTATTTTGCAACTTCCGTCGGCGAGACCAAATCAACATGTTCAGTGCTGGGATTTGATATTCATTTCTAGAACTCTGGTACCATTCTATTCCAGTACTGCAGAATTGCGTTCATCCTGTACTGCAAACAATGTTTATCTCTGCATTCATCTGGTACTATGGGAGGAGTTCTACATTATTCCAGTACTAATGGTCATTTATGTGCGCATCTAGTACCAAAGGAGAAAGTCGACGTTCATACGGTACTGAACAACATTGTTATGCTCATCCAGTACTATGCTATTCTGGTACTAATGGTCACTTGTGTGCTCATCTAGTACCAAAGGAGGAGGTCTGCACTATTCTAGTACTGAACCACAACTCTACGCTATTCTAGTATTGAAGCACAACCCTGCGACCATCCGAGACTCAGGTGATCCGGTATTGGTAATGAGGTGTTGGTAGCTCTTATCCTATACTCAAAGTTTTTCCTGCTCAATTTCAATGCTTCAAGTAATAGGACGTATCAACTCAACATTTTTTGTTTTACTAAAATAAATTAGACTAATTATGCAATAAACATATGGTTACTCTCAATTATTGCACGCCCCCTACCATGAAATTTTGCAAGACCTCGTATATATCTCCTCATATATTATCACTGAATTCCTTGGTGAAGTGGTTGTCATCATGAATGAGAAAAAATCATCCATCATGTCACTCTGTTCCAATACTATCTATTCTGGTACTGCATAAACCTACTCCATTACCTATCTGGTACTAATGCCAAAGTGATATGATCTTTTTCATGTGCTTAACATTGTTTTCACTTCAGGTAATTAGAGGTATGGGCTAACATCTTCATGTTCTTTCTATAAAGGTTCATTTAAGTATTGTGTTGAATTGTTTTTACTCTCATGTACATCTTACTCCTACATTTCTACACTCAACCCTATATGAATCATCCTTGCTATCCTTTAAGAAGATATTTTTGCATTTATCTCTATATGATAACGGGTGCACTTGTCTTATTACCTCATCATTTTGAAGAAGTGATTGCTAATTGAAATATCCATTGAAAAGTGGTGACACCATTATGTCTAATACTAACCTAGTTGATTCAAACAAGATTTTATCCAAGTTTATCTTGACAAGTTTTTCTTTGAAGGTATTGATGAAAACCTCATGTGGTGGACCGCCCTTGCAAGACCGCAATGAACTTTCATGAGAACCCTAATAGGATTAACTAGAGGGACCTCTTAGTCATTATCAGAGACGTTACATTATACATTGAATAGATGAGATTTAAGTTGAATGTGGATGATGTCACCCTTGGGATAATTGAAAACAATTAATTATGGGTCTAATAACTCTAAAACACTCTTGTACCACCCACCTTCCTTATACTCTAAAACTGTGAATGAGAAGTATAGATAATTCTAAATATTTTGAGTAATATAATAAAAAGGAAGTATCAAGAACTACAAGAAAACCCATCGGGGTACTGAATAGGCATGCTACTAGCAAGGTCGTTCTTGTATGGTACTAAGGTAAACCTGTCATGGTAATGAACAGGCCTGCGGGAAACACGGCTATGTCAGATAAAGGGAGTTGAAAAACATAAAGTGGCACACTTAAAACTGAACATAAACCCTTGGGTATCATTTTGAAGCAATCATTATCAAATCAAGGCTAGGAGATGACCTTTATATCTCTTAGATGATGTTTTTAAGAACCTTCAAGTATCCACTTTAGAGTTCTATCTTTAAAATAAATAGGTTTGCATGAGAAGTGAGACCCTCATTATATGTAATTCACCTTACCTAAAGAAGAAAATCTTCAACTCTACAAACTTGGATAAGAAACAAGTTAATGATCTTGGGATGTATTCTTTTATGTGTTCCTCTCTTCAAATGATATCTAAATTAAGCTTATATCACTTTTTTTTTTAAAGGTAATCTATCCAAGGGGGCCTATTAGTCAAAGTCGTTATGAAAACTCTTGGCCACTATCCTATAACATATTAGAGTTGTATCCATCCTTTTATCCTAACTTTGATCGAAAACAAATTGGATAAAACTTAACTTTAGGGAATGCTTGATCGAGTGAGGAGTATCATCGATTGTGAAACTTTGAAGATCATTGTTGCATGAGGACATGCAATATTACCCTATATTATCTATGTCTAAGTCAATTTTACCTATGATATGTGTATATAATTGACTGTTTCATCCATAAATACAATTAATGACATTGATCATGTGCATAGAGAGGTAACTTATCGGTAAGGCATGATTTGTTTAATTTTAATGAGTTAATTCGATTAAATGATTAATTATGTATGATCCTAATCACTTTGACTCTTAAGTAGCATGATACAATACTCAGTCTATTCTTGTACCAAGGCTCCACCTATTCTGGTACCAGCCTATGCTAATTCGGTACTAGACATAATTCGGATTTTTTGAAAGCTTATAGAGGAAAATTGGGTACATAGGTTTTGTCCAGAATGATGTTTTCATGCGGACTTGTGTGACAGAATTCACCCAGATCACATGTGTGGATCTCTAGCTCAGGGGGAATGATTCTGCGAAAATTAGCAGCAAAACTCAAACTGCCAACTTGTGCCTTGATTTATGTGAACATGGGAGCATAAATTTCAGAAAGAAAACATTATTTTTTAGGAATACCATCCATCTACAGAACCCAGAAACCATTTTCAACATTTTGAATTGGTTGGAAAGATATGGGTGGATCCATAACTCGAATCTGCCCAAATTGAAATAAAACCCAGATTTTTTTAGGATTTTATCTAAAACTGTAATATTTGAAATTTGAGCAATGGGATTTGGTCCCATCCACTCCTCAATGATTATTCATCTATAAATAAGCCTCATATGGATATGAGAATGAGCCATTAGTTTCATGAATTCTTTGTAAATGAGATATTTATTCTTGTGAGAAAGCTTTGACTTGCTAACCATGTAAAAATAGAGTTTTTTATCTCAATGAAGAATTGATTGTTGCTAAAGCATTGGACACCATATCCATTTAATATGAGTCTTTTTAGCAACACCAAACTCCTAGGAAGGGGCCCTCAGAGTGGTAAGTGTTGCTATATTTGATTTTCTTTATATATTAGCATTACGTTTAGTTTGTTTTCTTCTTGCATTATTGTTTAGTTTGAAACTCATACTGTGTGTTTGCATTCTGCAAATCGATTATTAATAGATAAAAATCAAATCAACACCCTCTCACTCAAGGCATTGGTACATTTCATTTGATCAAGGACAAAGTTTGAGTTTAGATCTCATTTCATTTTACCTAGTTTTTATCCATTTGATTATCTTTTTAATCACTACTGGAATCCATTGAAGGATAGTAAACTTAAGTAAGATAATCACAATTAATCACACGAACATCACCCTGAGTGCATGAAATACTGTTATCTAAGCCTTTATAGCACTAAGTTATTCCCGTGTCTCAGTGATGAATCCTTAGTGTTAATTTGCTGCAGTGTGGGTTTGAAGAATGTTTTGTCGGCTTTAGATTAGGCTAGAGTAGGCTTTGATCCTGGGTTTCCTATGCCTGCACCTCGAAGCTTACGAGCCCTAGTTGATGATTAAATGTGGGAATTAATAGTGCATATATTTAGCCCCAACAACTACCATGATCCTAGCGTGAAGAACAGAAAAGGCTGGGGATCTTTTAAAAGAAAGAGAGGATTAACCCTCTATTACAGTTTCAGAAAACCGGGACATCTTGCTAAGGAATGCCCTGTGAGAAGACCTAGTTGTCTTTGTTGTAAAGCTATGAAGCATGAAGTATTGTATTTCCCTAGAATGATTTCTAAGGTTGAAAGAATGAATATGAATCAAGAAAACCCTAAAGTAGATCTAGAAATTAATATTATGACAGAGTCCCAGAAATAATCAGAGAAAGTATTGCTACAGATGAAAGAAACCCTGAATGGCCACTAACATGTCAAATTATCAGAGATCATCAAAGAAAAATAATTCCTTGAATCAAGAATATGAGACTTCGACATTGACTATGTTCTAGATGAGGAAAAACATGTGAATATTATGACAAAGAGAACCTGGGAAGCTATAGGGAGGCTTGCTATGATTCCTTCCTTAGGTGGAATAGGACTATTCAAATGAAAGTTGATAAACCTATGTGGAAATCTCACCTAGATACCTATGAATGCCAATGGAACTTTGACAGAGGAAGATTTTGAGATTATTAGATTTATGGAGAACAGTGCCCATTTACCATGCTATTAGGAAAAACTTGGATTGAAAGAGATTAGGCCAGAAGGCAAGAAGAAGAAGAAGATTTAGAGTAGAAGAAGCAAGAGTTAAAAGAATTCATGACTAGAAGGATTGCACACTTCATTGAAGAACATAAGAACAGATCGAAGCTATTTAACATCAAAGACCCAGATGTTGAAGTTGCAAGAACACTAGAAGATCCACAGATATTCCAGATAAAGAAGAAGGATTACCCTCGAATATTAGAAAATAATCTCAATAGCGTGAAGTAACTATGGAAAAAGAAGATAAGAATCAAAATGGAAAAGGGCCTACTGAGAAGAAGCTCGCTTGGAAGAAGGCTACAAAGCTAAGTAATAAGAGAGATAAGATCGATAAGTTGCAGAAGGTCCCAAAGGGAACCCCGCAAAAGGAAAATTTTCACAATTGGAGCTATGTTGAGATATCAGAACAGTGACAAATGGCACTTCGCCATGACAAAGCAATATATCCATTGAGGACATTATAACCATTAGACCAATGCGCCAAATGGGCATAAAGACATTTATGGACAAACAACTCGCCATCCAATCATTAGGACCACACCATAATGGACAAAGAAGAGTTAATGAAGGCTTCATACCCGTTGCAAGCGACCCATTTCCAAGTTACATATTTATCCCATCGCGCCATGCACAGAGAACACTTTTTCCAATCATGAATTTGAGCTTGCAGACTTGTTGATTATATACAATGATCGTCATCCTCTTTATCTCTATTCCATTACTGTGTCTAGGTTACCTTCCGAACTCGAGATTGTTCACCCCAAGTGTTTATGTTAGATGAGTTGAGCACTGCCGAGAAAGTTGTTGAAGAAGTTTTGATCGACCTCATGACTGAGAGATTCATGTTGATGTTTATAGGTGTACAAGAATCATCGACAAGAGGACTTCCAACCTCTCCGTCTACTTCTCACAGAGTCAGACCATCTCGACCATTAGATGAAAAGTGAACCAACCATAGGGATGATCTAGTGAATGCCAGATTGATCCTGAGTATATTACCCACCTATATTCCACCTCTGAGAAGAATAGTAAATCAAAACAATGTGCCATAGATTTTGAATACACCTTTGTTATGACATACCTCCCAAAGGGGATACGTGCAGTTCAAGAAGACCAAGGTAAAATTGCAGCATTGAAGTTTAGCGACTTAAACCTTGGAGATCGCAAAGTCTATAACATGATCTCCCCACATAAGTACCTGACCAGAACTAAGGGGAATAATTCGAAGATAATCTCCCAGTCGTGGACTATGAGCCTCTCTCAGTTCACCCTATTGAACATCATGAAGATTCCTCACTTCAGAAGACACCAGGAGGTGAATGCATGTGTCAAGCTACTGCTGTCTTGTTACGATGGTAGTTATTTGTGGCTAAACCATTGTATAATGTTTGATATGACACTGATCAATTGGATCATGGGATTGAGTATGAAAGGACCTGATCCTCAAGAGTTTTAACCCGAAAAAGCCATGGATTGCACTCTAGCACATAAGATCAAGGACACTTATGGCGATGTTGAGAAGGGCACATGAGGCTATAAGTTAGCCTCTATCTATATTGGAGTATTGCACCTCACTTGTCAATTGATTGCAGGGAATTTAATATGAAAGAACCTCCCTACCCAAGTCATCAATTTTGTAGTTGACCTTGCAGGTAAGTGTCTGGAAGGTCTTAAAATGAACTGGACGAAGTACCTGGTGAACCAGTTGAAACTCGACTACAGAGAAGAACAATATCAATGATATGAATTCCATTCCAGCTGGCTCTTGATACTTATAGATTTTATTGCCTGGGAGATGTTGGAGGGTACGACCTTCCTGGACATCAAGCCTTTTGAACTGCTGGCCATGAATTTCAGTACATTGTGGTACTCAAATGACATGAAGAAAAAGTGGCATTCAAATGCTATTTTTCATACCTACTACAATCAACTGAAGATAGACATATAGTCAGAGCCTCGAATGACTCTGAACACTCTACACCAGTTCCTTCCTTTGATAAAGTTCAACGTAGATCGGCATTTTATTTACATCATAGTGCACACCGATGAACACAAGCAACAACTTCAATCCTACTATAAGTTGACATAGGAGGACTTGGAGGTGATAAAAAAGGACTGGTCGAAAAACATCCTTATTCTAGTAGACCCAACGGAGATATTTGACATCGACAACCCAGAAATTGTGCAGGATACACCCAGACCAAGCAGAACAAAGAAGATAAAAGAAGTACAAGAGATAGAAAACTTATCTTTAAATACTTCTTCCATATCACCAGAGAAAGGAGGTGATGGCGAAGAGTTGAATGAAAAAGAAGTTGAACATAAGCAAGGAGATGAGGTTGATCCCCTAAAGAAGAGTAAAGGTTCACCTCTGAAACCTTCCTCTTGGAAGAAAGTGAAGGCCACCATAACTAAGATGTAGACCATCGTCACCTCTAATGACTTCGACTTCCTCATAGCATCCCTGCAAGATGCTTCGTTGGAAATAATAGAGAAACAAGAAGCAAAGAAAGAGGATATGTATGATTGAATTGAGATTGAAATTTGAGGGGTATAGCGGGCCCTATAGTCTAGTCATGTAGTCTGCATTTCTCTAGGAGAACCAACATTGGGAGATGAGCCAGCTCAACTCCACCGTCTAGCCAACACAGTCAAAGATTGACTTCGATGAGCACAGGAATAAACACAGCAAGCCACCCAGGCTTTGACAAAAGTACAAGGAGTACTCATCGAGCAACACAGTGATGCAGAATAGGAAAATATTTCCCTCCAAGTGAATTTTGATGAAGAAAAATCACAATTGCAACAAGAAAAGAAATAGTTTCTCGCAGAGAAACTCTAAGTAAAAGAGGTGGTCAACAAATCATTTCCCTCTCTGATAGTCTTAGAAATCAAGGCAGAAGACCGAGTTACACAGTAGGTGAACCAAATCAGATAAGTCATCCAACAGCTACAACAACGCATAGTAGATTTGAAGATATGCACTGTACTTAAGACCCCACAATATGTAAGAGGCCAAAGAGAAGCAACCACCCAGAGCGTAGTTGAAAGGATAAAGGATCTTACCCTGGAATGCAAGAAACTTAACGATCATAGTGCATATACCTATGAACAACTCACAGAGAACCAAAAATTGAAGGCACTAGAGTCACAGCTCCAGAAGGTGAAGCATCAAGCCGAAAAGATATAGCGCAGTTGAATTCCCTGTCAACTGTGGAAAGAATGAAGCACTCCCAAGAGCAACGCACTGCACAATAATAGATCCATACTTTCTAGAGAGGAGTTATGAAAGTAACTCAGAGGCTCCAACCCATAGAAGACAAGGCCTATAAATTATTTATAGAGGTAGAAGGCCAAGGATCCATGATCCATTTATCCAAGAGTTCGTTGAACAGGAGGCCGTAGCACAACAACAAGTTGAAGTAGCTTGAGCCAAGCTCGAGGTGTTCAAAGCAGAGCTAGTCCAACCAAAGTGACTCGGGATGAGTCACAGGTGAGTGTTGTGGGCCTATTGGCCCTTAACCAAGTTTTTGGATATTCTTGGTCATGTTTACCTATTTTTGGACTTTGACAGCCTGTCGAAGACGCAGCGTAAGACAAAGCAGAGATCATGGGATCTCAACCCCTTTTTGGGTCATTTTTGGGACTTGAGAATATCTAACAGGTATGGGATGTCAGCCCATGGGTTTACCCATGTTTAATCCTATTTTGTAAAGTATAAATAGATGTCTAGGCAATGTAAGGAGGGGGGAATAAGCATCTATGTGATGTGATACCAACAAGCTAAGAGCTAAGTGGAAGTATGATTTTTCGATGCTTTGCGCATATTGTGAGAGACCGTAGAGCTAAGTGAAATTGGTTGTAATAGACTGTGAAAGGATTTGTGCTAGACCTAGCTCAGGAAAGGAGGATGTAGCGATGTGCACGCAAATATCCTGTCCTATGTGGAGTAGGGTTTTTGTGGCTCTATGCATGTAGATGACTAATTGAAGTTAATAAAGAACAAGAGTTGGTGGACGTAGCCCCAGTATGGGGGTGAACCACATAAGTACTATGCTATTATTCTCTGTGCAATGTTTCTATGTATTTATGTGTTATTTGCTAAGTGTTGATATAGATAGATAGATAGATAGATCTGTTGGTGCTTTGTGCTTATGATGAATCTGGATGTTAGAACTGATATAGGTGAATTTTCTTAGTTCTTGAATCTTCTATATCTGATCCAATTCTTTATGCTAAGTGCTTAAATACATTAGATCTGGGTGAATGTTGCAATGCTCTATTTTATCTACGAAGTAGACATTGGTTAAATAATAATGAATTGACGGTACTAGGTGCTCTATTAAGTATTGTAATCACATATCTATGTTCCAACTAAGGTTGCAGACACCTGATTCCTACAACCACCCTACCTCTACCTTGGGTGAGACTTCATCTTCTTCGTAGGTGTTACCGAAAGGGCCGGTAGGTAGGGTTTTGTAGGTGCATTGTTGTAGCATTGAACCCTGGGTCTGCCCTTGTGCCAATAGATGCTCAATAATTTACCAAACTAGATATGCATTTTGGCTACCACCAGATCTATATGAAAGATGAAGACATTCCCAAAAATGCATCTCACACTCATTAGGGTCAATATGAATTCTTGGTAATTCCCTTTGGATTGTGTAATTCTACTTCCACTTTCCAAAGTCTTATGAATCATGTATTCCATCCTTTTATCTGTCATTTTGTCTTATTTTTCTTTTTTTTTATATTCTCATCTATAGTAAAATTTGGAAGTCCCATCTCTCCCATGTGAATCAAGTTCTCCATTTACTCTCTAAGAACCAACTTTTCCTTAAACAATCTAAATCTATCTTTGGTTCCTTAGAATTTGAATACCTGGGTCATATTGTAGGAAAGGATGGTGTCCAAGTGGATCCTAAGAAAATTGAATCTATATAGTATTGGTCTCGCCCTAAAACTCTTAAGAGATTGCATAGTGTTTTGGGTTTAACAGGCTATTATAGGAAGTTTGTTTGGAATTATGGAAAAATTGGATCTCCTCTCACTTCTCTCCTTAAAGAGAATGCTTTCACTTGGAATTTAGCTGTGGAATATGCCTTCCAAGACTTTAAATATGCTATGTGCTCAACCCCTATCCTAGCACTTCCATACTTCATGAATCCATTCATATTGGAATGTGATGATTTTGGGAAAGGAATTGGATTCGTTATCATGCAAGATGGCAATCCTTTGGCCTTCACTAGCAAACAATTTTTTTAGCAACATTTGGGCCAATCCATTTATGAAAAGGAAATCTTATCTATTTTTCATGTTGTGGATATCTTACATCCTTATTTATTGGGTCAACAATTCCAAATCAAAATTGATCATCAGATCCTCAAGTATTTCCTGGAACAACGAATTTCATCCTCAGTGCAAAAAAAATGGGTGACCAAGCTATTTCGTTATGATTATGAGATCATTTACAAGAAGGGAAAGGAAAATTTTGTGGTCGATGATCTTTCCCAAAAATATGAAGAAGATGGGTCCCTTTTCTCCCTCTACTTCACTGTATCATATTGTTAATGGATAAATTCGTGAGTGCGGACACAAACCAATCTCCCTAGATCCACCTGGATCTAGAACAAAACAAGACATAATACTACTATTTCCCTAGATCTAGATTATTGAACGAACTAAGAGAAATGGATAGTGGACATACCTTATGACCGCTCTCCTTAAGTCTCTGTTGTTCCTTGCTCCGCTTCAATGCTCTTGTGCTGTCCAATCACAATAGTACAAACCAATCGAAGTACAAGCAAATTAATGTATTCAATACCTAGTCT
>ML778185.1:1707285-1721198 GCA_009831015.1 Picea engelmannii
GATAATACCGCTGCCGAAAATCACCCCCAGACTATTGTTGCTTTAAGAAATTGTGGACTTCTGAAATACTTCCGGATACCGGGCATGAGAGCCCAAGTTCGTCTATTGGAACATTTGGTTCGGATGTGGGATCCGGATCAACATGTCTTCAATGGGGGTGCCCATACTTTGACCATTGATGTTGAAGATATCTATTTCTTAACGGGTTTGTCAAGACATGGTTCCCATGTCAGTTTAACTGGTAACCGTAGAGGCGGCATGAAAATGAGCGAATACTATAGAACATATTGTGTACCGGATGCCGAAAGACAAAAGGGGAAGGTAGCCATCTGGGGAGTGACAGATATCACTCTTCGCACTATTCTGTTTACTATAGCTCGTATGGCAGGAATTGCGGCTCCTCATATGGCTCTACAGAGCTACTTTCAATATTCCCTTGAGTGTCTTGAGCCCCAGGTTTTCAACTGGGCTGATGCAATGCTTCGCAATATCAAAAAACAATTGACAAAGAGTAGGCATGGAGATCTCAAGAAATTTGGCTATGGATCATTGTTAGTATCCTTCTTTTGAGAGAGAGTCCCCGTATACAGGCTTCAGGCAGATTGGCATTTCCTGGGTCCCAAGGATCCATGGATGCTACGTTGGTGCCAGCTCATGGCTAGGCACGTGACAGGACCCATCGTCAGATATGATGATCGTTTCTTTGACTGGCTCCAAGGCCAGGTTGTGATGATAGAGGACTATGCATACGCTGGCTTGGACTTTCGGGGTGATCCTGATCTTGTCCTCCCTGAAGACGCACAGTGGGGAAACATTGGTAAGAAGTACACCAACTTTTTGACTTTTAATATGTTTTTGTATTTTCATCATATTAAATGTTTTTTTGTTTTGTAATATTTCCCGAAGACTAACACCAATAAAGTATCGATAACATAGATGTTGGGGCCTACAGACCGACTGGTACTTCTCCTGTTCAGCGGCGAGGAGAAGCAGTAGTTGCAGTCCCTTAGTATGTAGAGGATTACCTTACTGTGGAGCAGAACTTAGAGGGCTTGATGCATGATGTTCCAAAGATGCCTCTGGAGGAGATCCCATGGCGTAATCAGCGTCATATTTTGGGAGTGTCTGCCTCTATGGGCCATTTTCTCCGCCGAGTAGCTAGGACTTTAGCATGCTATCGTGAACATCATTGATGTCATGATATCGTTATGTAGAAGCTATGAGCTTCCATTTTTGATATTTTGGTCTCCGGACTCATTTTGTAAAAACAAACTTTGATCATTGTATATATATATAGATGGTTCCTACCGGCTTTCTTTACATGTGTGTACATTTTAATGTGTTTGATTTATAAGTGATTTAAGTGCATGTCCAATACATAATTAGCTAATGCATCTGTCAATGTATTAAGACTTTTCAGAATGTGTTGATATTCTATATGATCAAAATGTCTTTCCAAGAGGCGAATTCGCAAATATACTCTTAATAAAGTAGGACTTCAAATAGAATAGATATTACTTAGCTGTAGCACCACTAGCTGCGAGTCAAGTCGCACAACCAAACGACGAATTCCAAGAGAGACAACATCAACCAATAAATCTATCATGGCGCTATACTTTGCGATGTTGTTGGTTGCCCGCCCAAGACATACACCTCGTAAAGATATAAGCTCGTTTGTTGGGGCATAGATGTCCCAGGCAGCGAACTTGCTGAAGGAAGCCTACGGGAATTAAGGATTCCCGTAGGTGAGTATATATGCAGCCTGCGAACTATCTTTTAAACTATGCTTTCTGGAAATTGACAAGTGTAACCTTCCTCATGAAGATGTCCTTAATAAAGAGTTTGATTTCCTATTATCATGACACTGTCATGACATCATCCCGATGACCAAAAATGTGGATAACACATATTGGATCCAAGATCTTCGTCAGGAATAGGTGCAACACCCCAAAATTTCTCAATTGCCACATAATTCTTCAATTTCTCCAAATTGCTCTCGGCACAATGAAGAGCTTCGCTACAAATTTTGTTTGTATTTATGCAAGAAATCACAACTTAAATCCATATTTCTTTTTGAACTTCATGCCTCACCCATAGCTAGGCATTCAAGGTTTACCGAAACTTATAAATGGGTCAAACGTTCTTTTTTTGGGGATGGTATGAAACAAGACGTATGCACTTTTGTGGTGAATGTGAGCTCTTCCAATGCAACAAGGGAGAAAATGTCAAAGCTCTGGGCACATTCAAATCACTTCTGATTCCTCTTGCTATTTGGAAAGATATTTCTATGGATTTCATTGTGGGCTTACCTAAATCGGGCAATAATTTAGTCATCATGTTGGTTGTATATCGTCTCTCCAAATATGCTCCATTTTTTTCTTTTCAACACCCATTCACAGCTTCCACAGTGGCTCAAATATTCATGGATAATGTCTTTAAGCTTCATGGCATACCTAATTATATTGTCTCTGACAAAGACCCCACTTTCACCAACAATTTTTGGAAATAATTGTTCAAGCTACAAGGCACCACCCAATTACATATTATCACTATCTATCACCCCCAGACGGATGGCCAGACTAAATTTATAAATAAGTGTTTGGAAACATATTTGAGGCGTTTTTCATCTGAGCAAAAAAATCGATGGGATCAATGATTACCCCTAGCTGGATGATGGTACAACGCATCTTACCATACATCTACTCACATGATTCCTTTTGAAGCAGTGTATGGCCAAAATACCCCATCATTTCTCTCTTATATGCCAGGGGTCTTGAAGGTTCAAGAGGTTCCCAACAATCTTACCATCCGAGATGATATTCTTCATGCCCTCAAAGACAATTGGGTCATGTCTCAGAATGATATGAAGCAACAAACAGATCTAGGTCATTCCGAATGACATTTTTTTGAAGGGGACTGGGTGTGTCTTCGACTACAACCTTATAAGCAAACATCACTCAAAGTTGGACATTGTCATAAGCTTGCACCAAAATTTTGTGGTCCTTATATAATTCTCATGCATTTGGGATCAATGGCCTATTAGTTACCTCTACCCATTCAGTCGAAGATCCATCTTGTTTTTCATGTTTCCTTCTTAAAGAATGATTGGAACTAAGTGATCAACTCAAACTAGTCTCCCTGATTTGGATGAAGAAGGTTCCATATGGTTGCATCCAAAATTAGTCTTATCCCAGCGAGAGCATCATATCCATCAATGCACCATGAAGGAAGTGTTAGTCCAATGGAAAGAGACAACTCTAGAAGATTCCACCTAGGATTCAACCACCATTCTACAACCAATTCCTCATGTGGAATGTTCCTTACTAGTGATGATCCCAATGCAAGTGTAGATTAGTGGAGATGATCCTGAGGTTATCATGCAACACTTGGTGATAAACCCAAGGTTGGCATGTAACAGTTCACTCAACTAGTCTAACTGAACGGTAACTAAGAATTGACTGGAGGGTACATGTGGCACCCTTGTCTAGGAGAGATTATTATCAATGAGGGGAGAATATCTTAGACCAACAAACCCTCAACATAGCCAAATAAACTTAGGAAAATAAAATAAAAATAAAATCCTAGGTGTGTGTAATATCTCGAACATAAGGAAAATATGTTGAAGTTGGCAGTGTTGGAGTCAAAAGTACCTAAAACTCATACACCTGTAGATTTTAAATCCATTGAATTTAATAGTCCTTTGAAAAATGTTCAACCTATAGACATGGTCGAACTACATATATAAACTAGTGAAACTATGTATAGAGGAGTCTTTCCGTCCACTTCCAGTGAGAAAACGATGAGTGAATTGGTACAAAATATTGAGAAGCAATTGAAGCATAAAAGAACATTACTAAGGGCCAATGTAATTCAAATATATGACTTAGAAAAGATTATTGTTTCTTTAAGTGTAAATCATAAAAATCTTAAAGTTGAGAGGGATTTGATGATCAAGAAAGATAATGAAATCAAAGTGCTAAAGAAGAAGCTCAATATCCTATAGATTTAGCAGGTATAGACCCCTGAGCTACATGCTAGCTCTTATTAAGATCCATCATACCATTTATAAATTGTAGGAAGAAAACAAATCTCTGACTGAAAAAAATAGAAAAGGCCTTACAATTAGCTAAAGATCCTAAAGTACCATCCATACCTTTAGACATTGATGAAGGTTTGGCCAAGGTTATGTCAGATTTGACTGTGAAGGAAGTATATCTTAACTCATTCACATATAAACTCAAATTCAGTTAATCAAGAATCATAGAATTACAAGAACATGCCAATATTAGGGAGGTGCTCTTACAACAAATTGGTACTGCAAAGGAGCAAGTTGCACGTGAGTTAGATCGAATGAGATAGAGGGTTACGGGTAAAGAAAAAATGAAAAGGTCCAAACATCTAGTTTGAGAACATATAGCATCACTAGTTTTTAATAGTTAGGATTAGTTCAAGTTAAGGTAAGAATAGTATGCTTTAATTGTTGAAGTTGCTAAAGAAATCAATATTATAGCCACAAAATTGTCAAACAAACCAAAGGTTTTTGCGGAGTTAATTAAGTTCCTGAATAGTATATCTATCGAGTAGCTCAATATTTTAAATATAGAGGTTAGGACCAGCCTCATAATGGAGGAAACAAAGTTTTTGGATAAAAAGAAACTCATGCAGAGCACATAGCACAATGTGCACGAGATGAGGAGTGAGATAGATTCATTTAAGAGTATTTTCAAGGAAGTAATCAATTTTGGGTTTCCTAGTTTGTGGGATGGTGTTGGAGACCTTTATCTAGAGAATAATTACCATAAAATTTTAGATAATATAATAAATGATGATAGTATGTTCAACAAGATGGAAGGATATATGAAGGCACATGATGTAATGGATATGATGGTAGGATATTTTGTATTATGATGAACTCTTAGGTTAATTTTTAATGGTCTTCCTCCCTCACCATATGAAATATTCATTGATCTAGATGAAATGAAAAGAAACTTAAACCTGTTGGAGTATCCTATGGGTAATGTATGGAAGAAGATGTGTAGATGTATTAAATTACAAATGTCAAGTTAGTGTCAAACATGTCAAACACGTGGCACACATACACCACCTCCTTAATTGATTTGGGTTGTGAATAATTGTTATATATATGAAGGGTCTTTTTTTTCAATAAATCAAACCACTCAAAGATCAAGAAGCATGATCAAGAAATTGTTAAGCAATTTAAATATTCAAGAAGTGGGTTTCACATAAAGGAGGGGATATAAATAGGCCTTGAGGCTCATTAGCTCAATTTTTATCAGCAAACAAAGAGAGGGAGAGTGTTTGAGCATGAAATTATAGATATCAATCCAGCTAAAGCATAAAGACATATTATGAGAGGGAAGCCATGAGGCTTGTAGGAATTCCATGATTTTATGTTGTATTAGTCTATAATTCCCATCTTTTCTTCCTCATTGTAACATATATATCTTTCCCATCTCTATCATGTATTATGAAAGATATTAATGAAAAATTTCAGTAGCACTGTGACTCCATATATGTTATAAATGTGTTTGGATTCATTAATGGATGAGATTGATTTCAGTCTTTGACTAGTCTTGTTTCATTTTCTTGTTTGGAATGTTTATATGGATGCAAAGTCTCTATTATGTGAATATATCAAGAAATGAGTTTCCTGAATTTATGTAATTGAACCCAGAATGCATGAATTTTTATAACCGTTGAATTGTTGAATGCTAGACACACTTTTATTCACATAAATCCTAGTAAGATTTATTCGAGTTGGATACCTTGCATGTGCACTATTCTTCCACACAATAATCTATTCTTTTACCATTGTAATTATGATACTCAAAGGACAAACTTCCCATATTATTTGAAGGCATTCCTAATCATCCTATCTAGAAGGTGAATGAGTTGTGAAAATTAATAATTATGAATATCACCCTTGATAAAGCAAGGTAGCTTTAAAACCCTTCTTTGAGTTTTGTCTCCAAGGATCCTTGGCATAGTTCCACTGAAAACCAGGAACATCTCGAGGACTAACATGATCATTGAAAAATGACCCTCCATGCTATTTAAATAGAGATCATGTACCAATCAGGTACTAAGCCATGGATCAATGTAGTCATTAAGATTGAGGAGAATATGAATTTTCGGATCACTCTATGCCAGTTACATAATGTGACCATCATATTACCTAACTAAAAATGCATACTAATCCATAATAAATAAACAAACTTATAAACACACTTTTACCTAATGACACATTAGACCAAGTTGATCTTAACTAACTCCTACATGTCTAAATATTCTAGGACTAGGTGGAGAACAAAGGAGATTTCTGGGTGGAGTCAATACACATCTTAGGCTAGGAAGTCAAATTTATTAGGAACAAATCCATAGGGATGGTAAAGTTTCAATGAACCAACTATGGTCCTGAAGATGCAACGTGGGAGCATGAAGAGACTATGAAAAAGGAACACCCACAATTATTTTCCAATTTCGAAGAAAATATAAGATTTTAATGCAAGACTCCATTTTCAATAGCCAAAGTTCTAGAAACACTTATCAGAATTCTTGGACACCTCCAATCATAGCCCTGATAAAATAATCATGCAACCCGATCAATCGTGGGAAGTAAATGGGGCATATTCCTTGGGTCAACAAGTGGAGAAGAATGAGAGATTATGGTTGGGACTGTTGTTGGAGAGTAAACAAATTTCATAATTTTATATTTTTTAATATCATGATGTCATTTATATATGTATTTTAGCATGATGTTGTGCACTAAGGATGATGCACAATTTTAGGGGAGGGGAAATGTAACATCCCCACTCTAATCCTTAGTTCAATTAATGCATAATCTATATATGGATATGGATATCGCTAAGTGATGTAATATACCAAATGTGGTTTCTGAATTTTAATAAATATAATGTGATGCCAGTTGCTAGGGGATATGGATATATATGGGGGCTGATTTTTTCATAAGAGAAGAGAGTGTCTAAGAGGGGTCCAAGGGTGAAATTATTATGGGTATTACTTCATCCCATTTCCCTAAATTTAATTATCATTGGGGATGACTTGTATATTTTTGTTTGATTGTATGAGATAAAAATCATTAAATTCATGCAAGAGGTTGGGTATGAGATAATAATATCATAGTAATTGGAAGCATGGGGTTCAAATACAATCATCATTTTCTAGAGTGATCCATCAATTATCTTGAAAAAAATAGAGAAAATTCATATGGGGGAGAACATACAGTTATACACAGGGAGTTTTACATGAACAATAAGCAGATAGAAAGGGGAAGAGCATTGGAGCTAGAGTAATAAGGTTGGATGAATTATGAATCATGATGGAGTGTTTTTGGAGCACTTTGGAGCTGAAGACTGAAGACATAGGTTGTGAGGGTCTAAAGAGGAAACTATGGTGTGAGTTGCTTTATAACAACAAGTGTTTTTATTGTTTGTTGGTATTTTTCATGACAGTGAGTTCCCTTGAGTCTCTAGTAGAGAGATTCCTAGTTACATATGCCATAGATACCCTAATCAATGAATGGGATTCCTGATGGATTGAGATTAGTGAAGGGGTACATTCCTTGGGTTGGGAAAGTCAAGAAGAAAAGAACTGAAGGAAATTCAAGATAGTTGTAGGATAATACCAGTGGATTGTGGGATATTGAACTGTGAGTGGAATGTCAAAGGCGTCATTCTCTTGTGGATTCTTGTCCCCAAATCGAGGGTGATTTTCTATCGAGATTTGGAAAAATAAGTCTATGGTTGGGTGGAACATCCTTCCCAAACAGTTAGTTGCACAAATGTTTTGAAACATAAGTGTTTATTTGTTTTCCTTAGTTATTTTATGAGTTTAACTTCTATTTGTTTTAGTCTGTGCATGAGAATAAATTATATGTTGTTTTAGTGAATTTATTAGTTGCATTTATGTTATAATTAGTATAGATAATTGCATGAGCTTGATTTTCATGTTGTTCATAATTGTGTATTTAAATGTATTTGTTAGTCAATTTTAGTAGTAACAATAACAAGATTCTAGTGCACTGCTCAAATGATTGCACACACTGGGAAATAGTTGTCACAGATGGTACAAAGCCTATTGCATACATGGTTTGTCTCAATTGGGACATGCCATTCATGTTAGTTAACATGATGTAGCTAGTCTTGAATAATTTATATTTGCAATGGTTGAATATATGTATAATTTGTATCTCGTAAGCTACAGAAATTTAATTAGCAGAGAATTTTTGAATTTATGTGTATTTTCCACAAGTAATCTTCCTCGGTTAAGGTGGAGGATGTTAGAATTTTTGAAAGAAAAAGAATTCCTTCGATACATTTTATTATACATTTTCATGCATCTTTGCATGTTTAGCATCTTTAGAACCTATGAAATTTGTTGCATCTCTTAATTTTGTGTCCTTTACCAATCCATGTAAGATTTGAGACTATGTAAATAACTTCCTTATCTTACTAACTTGTTCTCTAATTATTTGATTAGGACTATGCTCTTCAAATTCTTCCCTTTTATTTTCATCCAAACACTCTAAAAATTCTCCACATCTTTGAAAAATGCTATAACTTCTAGTTATTCTTGAAACCTGAGAGGGGAAAAGCTTCAATGGTAGATGGCTAGATTATATCCTTACTTAGTAAAATTGATTTTGTAAGTGTTACATATAAAAGGTGTGTTAATATATCTAAAATGCTATGAAAATTATAAACTAGAGTATAAATAAAAACTATGAGTATAATATTCATTTGGTGAATGTAGTTAAAAATTCTTGATATTTCCATACTAAAAATTCTATTGTTAGATGCACCGAAAGTTGGGTAATAGGTTAAATTCAATACTAACCAACAATTCCGTCCTACATTACATTGTCACATTTTCAATAATGCTCATATTATCATCCTCTCTTTATACTTCTTTGGATGCTCCATCTTTGCTAGCTCATTTGTGATCATATATTTGTATTTTGTTTGTGTTATCTTATCTTTTGTTTTTTTTGTATTGTTTGTTACATCAATCTCTATATCTCAATGAAGATCAATACCTTATCAAGGTCATAAATCTATTGAGAATTTATTCTTAACCGAAGATATCCTAAATAACAAAAGGTTGAGTAAACGATAGAGGTCCTTTCAAATTCCAAAAAAAATGCTTGATAAAGGATTTAAAAATAATAAATTATGTCTTTTATTTGTAGTATTTTCTGTAGCTAGAACTTCTAGGGGTAAAATCTCATCATCATACTTGATGTCACTTGATTCATCAAATCTTCTATCCAATGGAATATAGTTTTTCCATTTTTATTTTCATATTATATTTTTAACTTAAATTGTTATCAAAGTTATTCCTCATTTTTTTAAAAACAAATAATGCATAATTTTTTTACCAAAGTACTTTTAGAAAAACCAATAACATAAAAATTATACAGCCAAAAAATAAATATGTGGAACACTTTTGAAGTAAAAAATTATAGACCCTTCAAAATTGTATCTCTTTTATTCAATTTCTAAAAGTAAAAAAAAATAATTGTTGAGAACACAAAGGAATATAAATGTTATTCAAATATTAATTTGTGGACTTCCAAAAATTAAGTGGCATAAACTTGTAGAGTGTTTGTCTATACTTTGTTTTAAGAAAATGACACATTATTTAACATTGAAATGATTGTTATAAAATAATGTCACTTATTAAACTTTTCATAATTTTATGAGGACAAACATATAATTAAATACAAATTTGACAAATTGAATAATATTAATAATATTTTTTGAAAATATAGTCGTTAGAAAGAAAATTACTAATTAATTTTTTACTAATTAATATTTTTTTTGAATACTTTCATTTAAAAATAATATAAAATATAAAAATTTAATCTTCTTATTGCACTTAAAAAGTGTGACACATCTTCGTACACTTTAGAAAGTGTGACACATCTTCATGAAATACTTGATATAGCTTTTATAACAAACAATAATATACATACAACCAGAAAAACTAAAAGACAGATTACATATTCATGTACATATATTTACATATTAGGGCTGGTGATATATTTCAAAGGCATCTTTCCATATATTAGATTCTTAATATAATTTTCTTCATAAAATTTGCCCACTGATGTTGTTGCCTCTCAGAAATAAGTAATAATAGTAAGAGTAATGATGTGTTGGAATAATGCTTAGTTTAGAAGAATAGATTGGGTTGGTTGAATATTTGTAGGAGTTGTTGAGATATTCTCTCAACCTCCATAGCTATGTTTTGGGTAAGTTGAATCTGAGTTCAACTATATATGTACGTATGTATGTGTGCAATATGATAAAGCAATTGTGTGTGAATACTGTGTGCCTCTGCTCTCATGGATTTTAACATGGTATTAGAGCCTGCTCTAGCTTGATTACCTCATGGGAAGGCTAGGAGAATGTGAGAGCTGTAATCGCTTATATACTCTGTACATATGTAGGAGAGTATATATATATATATTGTTGTTTGAATTTCTAAATTTTCTGTGTAAGTCGTGAGGTTGTGCTGCTGTGTAAGCCGTCATCCAACGCTGCCATTCATTATTGCTAGAGTTCCGTCTGATTAGATCTGTAGTTGCTCCCACTTCAGAGATTGGAGTGTTGTTGGTTTGTTTGTGACAGGGTCAATGTTGGGCAGTTAATTGACGTGTGCAAGATGAAAGCAAGGGATCTCCGTGAAGGGTTAATCATATTTGGAGTCGCCAGAAAATTAAGAGAAGAGATGACAAGATAAAGGAGGCCGCTACCATTCAGTTGTTTGCTGACGGATCTCTATTTGCTGACGGATCCTTACAGACATATATGATATCGATCATGGAAATTGTGGGAGTCTTAGTGAAAGCGTGGGACATTAAATTGAAGATGCCTGACATTTGTTGCTGAAATGTGTATCATCGCTGTGAAAGGGGATTACGAATCTGGTAAGGTGCAAATGCATAGTGAAAATATAATCGAATGCATCTTACAAGTTGGGAACCTGGAAATTTTGTTGAAAGTAGGAGTAGCTTCCATTTCCTTAAGGACTATAACCACCAGTGCCATTGTTGTGAAGTGGCAATGTGAAAGGAAGTCACACCAATCGCTGCGATTGTGCTGCAGAAACAAGGTGCTCGTGTAAATTTTTCATTGCCCAGAAAGGAGGTGTTGTTATGGACAGACGTTGGTCACTATGTAGCACATCCGTGGATGGATCTCTGTGTGAAATTTGTAGTTTTATTTGGTGTGCAGTTCGGAGACTCAGTTTCAAGTCATCGTTGGTTGGTGCATTGAGTAGAGATGTAGGATATATTTTCCAGATTTGTGTGAAATTAGTTGTTTTGTTTGGAGTGTTTATGTAAAAATAAAAACTTGTATTTTGATGCAATCTGGTAGCCCCAGTATCAAGTACATTGTTTTTATTGGAAGTCACCTTGTGTAAAGGAATGTTGAAGACATTCTGTATCCAAACTTTTATTCTAGATACTAAAGGATAACCGAAAGCAAAAATCTGACAGATGAAGACAAGTTCATAGAATGTATCAATAATTGTCAACTTGTATCATGGAAGCCCTGATGAGCCAAGTTGATCAGAATCTAGACCAGGGGTCTAAAATTTGCTCAATTTTCAAAGTGCTCATAATGTGACGAAAATGGTGCCATTGCGTTCGTCTCGTTCTCCTGATTCCGACGGTATATTTATTTTTGCAAACGGACTTCGTATGGAGAAGTTATCGAGGTCTGTTCGCCGAGCCAAACTGGAAAAAAAATGATGCTGACTGGGCAGGCCGTACTGCTGACGTGGCAGAGTTCGTACATATGACTGGGCATAGGCGTAATGCTAACGTGGCACCATGCGATTGACATGTGGCAAGCATTTATGGTGACAACTGGGCGAATTAAATTGTGACACGTGGCATATTTTTGGCAAGTTGAAAGGTGCCACGTGGCCCAATGAAGGGCTGCCACGTGGCACCCATTTATTGGTCATTGGTATTGTGTGGTTAATTAAAATTTGAATGGAGGCCGCGGGGTTCAACCCCTGGACCTCCCCACCATACAAACAATTTACAATAATCTGCTAACCACTATGCCACGCGGTGGCTTTTACAATGGATATGAATTTAAAATTATTTGAATTTACATCGTTGTATTGGTGGCGGGGGGTCGGGCCAGGGCTTAGCTCCGGCCCGAGGTCCTATCGTTCTACATATGCCCATGCCACATGTTTATGCAACCCGACAGTTTGAATTACGTGCGGGGGGAGTTTTCATTGATTGACCCGCAGTCACATGGTTAAAACCATACGACCATAACTCTGCTTCAGTTGGCGCGCGGTGTTTTATATGGTTTCATTGCAATGTTATTTAAACACATATAACGTTTTACATGGCACGCAGAGTGTGGTTTCAAAACCCACGGATATATTATGCTGGACTTTCGACCATATATTAAAATATATTACATTCGCGCGGGAGTTGGTTTATAACCAGTTCTATATATGTTTATACATATGACCATCGCGCGGGGTATTTTTAACATGATATGCCACGTTTATCACATAACATGTGACCGTTAAATTCCACGATTTGCAAACAGTTTGGCGTGTTTTTGGGGTGGAGTCCGCCTTTTTTGACCTTTTTGCTATTTTTGGCTTGGCTAACTCTCGCTACTCCTATTTTGGTGGAGTTTTGTTGGGGAAAAGAGGGGGGAGTTAGTTATTGGCATATCTTTGGCTAGGGAAAACCATTCTTGACGAAATTTGGATGGATTTTGGGTCTCTTCGACCTTCTAGAGCCAATGGAGTAGGTCTTAGAGCCATCTGAGGTCATTTGCAGGTGATTTTGCTTCGTGGAAGTTCCAGGGCCACCAGGGCCATTTCAGTGCTTGAGTTGTTTGAGGGCTATGTTCATCCATTTTTGGTGATTCGAAAGCCTATGTCTGCTATTTTCGACCTTCTGAGTCTGATGGCAGAGGTTTCAGAACCATTTGAGTTCATATTCACCTCGAAATTCTCCATGCAATATTAAAGGGCCACCAGGGCCAATTGGGGAAAGTACTGTATAAGGTACAATTTCACTGTTTAGTGTTTGGGAAAGAACATGTTCAGCTAATTCCTATCTTCTGATTCTATATTTACAGTCATATTTGTCCTTAGAGACACTATTATTCTTGTATTAGCCTTTGTAGCATTTTTAATACAAGAGGACAAGCCTAGTTTGGGAGGTTTGGTCCAGCAGATGTAGCCCGAAGGGGGTGAACTACTTTATCATCTTGGTATTGTTGTGATTTTGATGTGTTATTTGTTGCATTTTATATTGCTGTACATTGGTTTATAACACCTATTTAATCACTTAAAAGAACCTTTCTTCTCACATGAACATTGACAAGAAGAGGCAAGAACCTTACACATAAACAAGTTGCACATTTTTAACACATGAAGCAAGGTCCTGTTAAGATTTATTTAATGAGGTAGAGGGTGCTTGCATAGCATAACAAGTCAGCCTTCTATTTTCAGATCAGGTTGGTATCAGAGCATAGTTTATTTTTCTCATGTATTTGCCAATGATAGCTTGAGATTTAGCTGTTGGTATTTGTGCAAGATTTGTGTTGAAGTTTGATTTCTTGCAAGTATGGAGGAAGCTTTAAGCATGGATAGTTCTCCTACATCTTCCAAATCTAAGTTCTTTGATAAAGAAATGTTTAATGCATTGCTAACCATGAAGGATATGGTACATGTGTGGTGGAAAGATAGGGAAGAGAGCATTGTCCTTCAAGAGCAGTTGGTGGCCATGAAGGAGGAAAAAGAACAACTTCTTGAAAAGTTGCAGGAGATGGAGAATCAACTCCAAGAAGCAAAAGAAACCCTTACCAAGTACATGCATG
>ML778185.1:1749433-1761657 GCA_009831015.1 Picea engelmannii
GTTAGAATTTAAAATGTCATACAAACATAATACTTGTGATGTGTCATATTTGCATTCACTTTTTTCCTTGATGTTTTCGTTTGAATTTCAGTTGCACCGTAGTTCTTATCATATGAAAATATTGTAAAATATAATATTACAATGATTTCAAAAGAATAAAAGAACAATAATTAAAAAATACAATTGTTTTCTATAACATCCCATTTCATACCTATGCACAACAACATGGAAGTTCATATCATACACAACCTTACTACAAGAAAAACAATAGCTCCAAATTCTTCAATCAACATTAATATACTAGCATCTTGTCTAACCATTTGCAACGATGTTTAAACCTTTTTTGAAACTACCATACCATTTAAAGAATATTGTGTTGGCGTATTCTGTGATTTTTCTTTTTTCTTCCGCGATTTTTATTTTTTCTTGGATAATTCCTTTGAAATTTCACTCGCTTCATAGTCCATGATTTCTGAAAATAAAAATAAAAAAATATTACCACAACTTGAAATTATTGAAGAAAACATAAATATTATCATTTCTTGCGACATTGTACTTGTAACAAAATGAACAAGAATCATGACAATCATTTGAACAAAGATATTTCTAGAACATAAATTGCATCATTTTGATTGTTCATTGAGGAAAACTAGCACCCACTAGATTTCTTTCTAGTAGAAGTGCATTGCCAACAACAACATTATATAGTGAAAGAAAACTAACTACTACTCAATTTCCATCTAAGAAAAGAATGATTGTAAATCTTATGACAATGTCATATTTAAACACAATTATTCTTTCATAGTCATAGATCTTATTTGCTCTCTCTAGAGCTGATAAAACGACGTCTCAAACAACACCATTCCATGGTGGTGAAAAGGTAGCACATGCTAACTTTCACTTTTGCACAAGCATAAGCACATTTTGAACAACATCATTCCACTGGTGGAAAGCTAGAGCGTACTAGCTTTCCCTTTTGCACAAGCACAAGTGCATTTCAAACAATATCATTCCATCTAGGTTGAAAGCTAGCGCCTGGTAGATTTCTCTCTTGCACAAGAACAAGTGCATCTCAAACAACATCATTCAACCATGGGGGAAAGTGCACATGTAGGGGAAAGCTAGCACATGTTATATTTCCCTCTTGCACAAGCACAAATGCATCTCAAACATCATTCTAGCATAGGGTAAATTTAACATGTGCTAACTTTCCCTCTCACACAAGTACAAACACATCTCAAACAACATAATTCCACTGTAAGGAAAAGCTAGTGTCTCCTAACTTTCCCTCTTGGACAAGCACAGATGCATCTCAAACATCATTTCACCATGGGGTTTCGGAAGCTAGCACGTGCTAGTTTTCCCTTGTGCACAACCATAAGAGCATATAAAACAACATCCTTCCACCATGAAATAACAAGAACAAGTGCTATCATTCCCCTAGCACAATCACATCTCAAATAACACCATTCCAACATAGAGAAAGCTAGCGCGTGCTAGCTTTCCATCTTGCATAAGCACAAGTGCATCTCTAACAACATCATTCCACCATGGGGATAAGCTAGTGTGTGCTATCTTTCCCTCTTACACAAGCACAAGTGCATCTTGAACAACATCATTTTAGCATGGAGGAAAGCTTGCACATGATAGTCTTCTCTCTTGCAAAAGCATAAGCTCATCTTGGATAACATCATTCAATGTGTGGGAAAGCTAGCATGTGCTAGCTTTCCCCCTAGCACAATCACATCTCGAATAACATCATTCCAGCATGGGGGAAAGCTAGCGCGTGCTAGCTTTCAATATTGCAGAAGCACAAGTGCATCTTGAAAATGATAGCTTTTCCTCTTGCACAAGCATGAGCACATCTCGAAAATCATTCCACCATGGAGGTAAGCTAGCACGTGCTAGTTTTCCATTTTGCATAAGCACAAGCTCATCTCGAACAACATCATTCAATGTGGGGGAAATCTAGCATGTGCTAAAATCCCCCCTAGCGCAATCACATCTCGAATAACATTATTCCAACATGGGGTAAAGCTAGCGCGTGCTAGCTTTCCATCTTACAGAAGCACAAGTTCATCTTGAACAACATCATTCCACCATGGGGGAAAGCTAGCGCGTGCTAGCTTTCCCTCTTGCACAAGCACAAGCACATATCTAACAACATCAATTTAGCATGGAGGAAAGCTTTCACATGCTAGTCTTGCCTCTTGCACAAGCATAAGCGCATCTTGAAAAACGTCATTCCACCGTCAAGGAAATCTAGCGTGTGCTAGCTTTCCCTCATGAACAAGCACAAGTGCATCTTGAAACAACATCATTCCACCGTGGGAGAAAGCTATTTTATGTTGGATTTGGCTTTTGCAGAAGCACAAGTACATCTCGAACAACATGATTCCATCGTGGGGGAAAGCTAGTGCATGTTGGCTTTCCCTCTTGCACAAGCACTAGCGAATCTCTCAAATCATCCCACCATGGGGGTAAGCTAGGCGTAATAGTTTTCCCTCCTCAACAAGCACAAGCTCATCTCAAATAACATCATTCAATGTGGGGGAAATCTAGCATGTGCTAGCTTTCCCCCAGCACAATCACATCTCGAATAACATCATTCGAACATGGGGAAAGCTAGTGCGTCCTAGCTTTCCATCTTGGATAAGCACAAGTGCACCTAGAATAACAACATTCCACCACGGGGATAAGCTAGCGCGTGCTATCTTTCCCTCTTGCAAAAGCAGAAGTGCATCTCGAACAACATCATTTTAGCATGGAGGAAAGATTGCACATGCTAGTATTCCCTCTTGCACAAGCATAAGCTCATGTTGAACAACATCATTTCACCATCAAGGAAATCTAGCGTGTGCTAGATTTCCCTCTTGAACAGGCACAAGTGCATATTCAAACAACATCATTCCACCATGGTGGAAAGCTATTTTATGTTGGATTTCCCTCTTGCAAAAGCAGAAACACATCTCGGACAACATCATTCCACCATGGGGGAAAGCTAGCAGATGCTAGCTTACCCTCTTGCACACGCACTAGTGCATCTTGAAAATCATCCAAACATGTGGGTAAGATAGCACGTGCTAGTTTTATCTTTTGCACAAGCACAAGCTCATCTCAAACAACATCATTCAATGTGCTAGCTTTCCCCCTAGCACAATTACATCTCGGATAACATCATTCCAACATGGGGGACAAATAGGGCATGCTAGATTTCCATCTTACAGAAGCACAAGTGCATCTCGAACAACATCATTCCACCATGGGGGAAAGCTAGCGTGTTCTAGCTTTCTCTCCTGCACAAGCGCAAGCGCATGTCGAACAATTCTTTTAGCATGGAGGAAAGCTTGCACATGTTAGTCTTGCCTCTTGCACAATCATAAGCTCATCTTGAACAACATCATTCCACCATGAAGGAAATCTAGTGTGTGCTAGCTTTCCTCTTGAACAAGCACAAGTGCATCTTGAAACAACATCATTCCACCGTGGGGGAAAGCTAGTTTAGCTTTGGATTTCCCTCTTGCAAAAGCACAAGCACATCTCGAACAACATCATTCCACTGTGGGGGAAAGATAGCGCATGATATCTTTCCCTCTTGCACAAGCACTAGAGTATCTCAAAAATCATCTGACCATGAGGGTAAGTTAGCGCATGCTAGTTTTCACTCTTGCACAAGAACAAGCTCATCTCAAACAACATCATTCAATGTAGAGGAAATATAGCATGTGCTAACTTTCCCCCTAGCACAAGCACAAGCTCATCTCAAACAGTATCATTCAATGTGCTAGCTTTCCCCCTATCACAATTACATCTCGAATAACATCATTCCAACATGGGGAATAGCTAGTGCGTGCTAGCTTTCCATCTTGCAGAAGCACAAGTGCATCTCGGGCAACATCATTCGACCGTGGGGGAAAGCTAGCGTGTGCTAGATTTCTCTCTTGCACAAGCATAAGCGCATGTCGAACAGTTCTTTTAGCATGGAGGAAAGCTTGCACATATTAGTCTTCCCTCTTGCACAAGAATAAGCTCATCTTGAACAACATCATTCCACCGTCAAGGAAATCTAGCGTGTGCTAGCTTTCCTCATGAACAAGCACAAGTGCATCTTGAAAAAACATCATTCCACCGTGGGGGAAAGCTAACATGTTCTAGATTCCCCCCTAGCGCAATTAAATCTCAAATAATATCATTCCAACATGGGGGAAATCTAGCACATGCTATATTTACATCTTGCAGAAGCACAAGTGCATCTCAAACAACATCATTCCACCATGGGGGAAAGAAAGCGTGTGCTAGCTTTCCCTCTTGCACAAGCACAAGCGCATCTCAAACAACATCAATTTAACATGGAGGAATGCTTCAACATGCTAGTTTTGCCTCTTGCAAAAGCATAAGCTCATCTTGAACAACATCATTCCACCATTAAGGAAATCTAGCCTGTGCTAGCTTTCCCTCTTCAACAAGCACAAGTGAATCTTGAAACAACATCATTCCATTGTTTGAGAAAAATAGTTTATGTTGGATTTTCCTCTTGTAGAAGAACAAGCACATCTCAAACAACATGATTCCACTGTGGGGGAAAGGTAGTGCGTGCTAGCTTTCCCTCTTGCACAAGCACTAGAGCATCTCAAAAATCATCCCACCATGGGGGTAAGCTTCCACGTGCTATTTTTCTCTCTTGCACAAGAACAAGCTCATCTCAAACAACATCATTCAATGTGGGGGAAAGATAGCATGTGCTAGCTTTCCCCCTATCACAATCACATCTAGAATAACAACATTCCACCATGGGGGAAAGTTAGTGCGTGCTAGCTTCCCATCTTGCACAAGCAGAAGTGCATCTCGAACAACATCATTCCAGCATGGGGGGAAGCTAGCACTTGCTAGCTTTCCCTTTTGCACAAGCATAAGTGCATCTCGAACAACATCATTTTAGCATGGAGGAAATCTTTCACATGTTAGTCTTCCTTCTTGCACAAGCATAAGCTCATCTTGAACAACATCATTCCTTCGTTAAGGAAATTTAGCGTGTGCTATCTTTCCCTCTTGAACAAGCACAAGTGCATCTTCAAACAACATCATTCCACCATGGGGGAAAGCTAGTTTATGTTGGATTTCCCTCTTGCAAAATCACAAGCATATCTCGAATGACATGATTCCACCGTGGGGGAAAGCTAGTGCATGCTAGTTTACCCTATTGCACAAGCACTAGCGCATCTCAAAGATCATCCCACCATGGGTGTAAGCTAGCGCGTGCTAGTTTTCTCTCTTGCATAAGCACAAGCTCATCTCAAACAACATCATTCAATGTGCTAGCTTTCCCCCTAACACAATTACATCTTGAATAACATCATTCCAACATGGGGGACAGCTAGCACGTGCTAGCTTTCCATCTTGTAGAAGAACAAGTGCATCTCGAATAACATCATTCCACAATGGGGGAAAGCTAGTGCGTGCTAGCTTTCCATCTTGCACAATCACAAGCGCATGTAAAACAATTATTTTAGCATGGAGGAACGCTTGCACATGCTAGTCTTCCCTCTTGCACAAGCATAAGCTCATCTTGAACAACATCATTCCACCGTCAAGGAAATCTAGTGTGTGCTAGCTTTCCCTCTTAAACAAGCATAAGTACATCCTGAAAATACATCATTCCAATGTGGTGGAAAGCTAGTTTAGCTTTGGATTTCCCTCTTGCAAAAGCACAAGCACGTCTCAAATAACATCATTCCACCATGGGGGAAAGCTAGCGCATGCTAGCTTTCCCTCTTGCACAAGCACTAGCGGATCCCGAAAATCATCCGACCATGAGGATAAGCTAGCACATGATAGTTTTCACTCTTGTACAAGCACAAGCTCATCTCAAACAACATCATTCAATTTGAAGGAAATCTAGCATGTGCTATCTTTCCCCCTAGCACAATCACATCTCGAATAACATCATTCCAACATGGGGGAAAGCTAGCACATGCTAGCTTTCAATATTACATAAGCACAAGTGCATCTCAAACACTAGCGCGTGATAGCATTCCCTCTTGCACAAGTGCAAGTGAATCTCAAACAACATCAGTTTATCATGGAGGAAAGCTTGCACATGCTAGTTTTCCCTCTTCCACAAGCATAAGCTCATCTTGAACAACATCATTCCACCATCAAGGAAATCTAGCATGTGCTAGCTTTCCCTCTTGAACAAGCACAAGTGCTTCTTGAAACAACATCATTCCACCGTGGGAAAAAGATAGTTTATGTTGGATTTCCCTCTTGCAAAAGCACAAGCACATCTTGAACAACATGATTCCACTGTGGGGGAAAGCTAGTGCAAGCTGGCTTTCCCTCTTGCACAAGCACTAGTGCATCTCGAAAATCATCCCACCATGGGGGTAAGCTATCACATGCTAGTTTTCCCTCTTCAACAAGCACATGCTCATCTCGAACAACATCATTCAATATGGGGGAAAGCTAGCATGTGTTGGTTTTCCCCTAGCACAATCACATCTCAAATAACATCATTCCAACATGGGGAAAGCCAGCGTGTGCTAGATTTCCATCTTGCATAAGAAAAATTGCATCTCAAACAACATCATTCCACCATGGGGATAAGCTAGCACGTGCTATCTTTCCCTCTTGCACAAGCAGAAGCACATCTCGACCAACATCATTTTAGCATGGAGAAAAACTTGCACATGATAGTCTTCCCTCTTGCACAAGAATAATCTCATGTTTAACAACATCACTCCATCCTCGAGTAAATCTTGCATGTGCTAGCTTTCCCTCTTGAACAGGCACAAGTGCATCTTGAAACAACATCATTCCACCGAGGGGGAAAGCTAGTTTATGTTGGATTTCCCTCTTACAAAAGCAGAAACACATATCGGACAACATCATTCCACCAAGCGGGAAAGATGGCAGATGCTAGCTTACCCTCTTGCACAAGCACTAGCGCATCTCGAAAATCATCCGACCATGTGGGAAAGATAGAGTGTGCTAGTTTTCCCTCTTGCACAATCACAAGCTCATCTCAAACAACATCATTCAATGTGCTAGCTTTCCCCCTAGAACAATTACATCTTGAATAACATCATTCCAACATAGGGGACAGCTAGCGCATGCTAGCTTTCCATCTTGTAGAAGCATAAGTGAATCTCAAACAACATCCTTCCACCATTGGGTAAAGCTAGCGCGTGCTGGCTTTCTCTCTTGCAACAAGCACAAGTGCATGTCGAACAATTCTTTTAGCATGGAGGAAATCTTGCATATGCTAGTCTTCCCTCTTGCATAAGCATAAGCTCATCTTGAACAACATCATTCCACCGTCAAGGAAATCTAGTGTGTGCTATCTTTCCCTCTTCAACAAGCACAAGTGCATCTTGAAACAACATCATTCCACCGTGGGGGAAAGCTAGTTTAGCTTTGTATTTCCCTCTTGCAAAAGCACAAGCACATCTTGAACAACATCATTCCACCATGGGCGAAAGCTATCATGCTAGCTTTCCCTCTTGCACAAGCACTAGCGTATCTCGAAAATCATCCGACCATGAGGGTAAGCTAGTGCATGCTAGTTTTCACTCTTACACAAGAACAAGCTCATCTCAAACAACATCATTCAATATGGGGGAACTCTAGCATGTGCTAGGTTCCCCCCTAGCAGAATCACATCTCAAATAACATCATTTCAACATGGGGGAAAGCTAGCGTGTGCTAGCGTTCAATCTTACAGAAGCACAAGTGCATCTCGAACAACATCATTCCACCATGGGGGAAAGCTAGCACGTGATAGATTTCCCTATTTCACAAGTGAAAGAGCATCTAGAACAACATCATTTTATCATGGAGTAAAGTTTGCAGATGCAAGTCTTCCCTCTTGCACAAGCATAAGCTCATCTTGAACAACATCATTCCACTGTTAAGGAAATCTAGAGTGTGCTAGCTTTCCCTCTTGAACAAGCACAAGTGCATCCTGAAAAAACATCATTCCACCATGGGAGAAAGCTAGTTTATGTTGGATTTCCCTCTTGCAGAAGCACAAGCACATCTCAAACAACATGATTCCACCGTGGGGGAAAGCTAGCGCACGTTGGCTTTCCCTCTTGCACAAGCACTAGCGCATCTCAAAAATCATCCCACCATGGGGGTAAGCTAGCACCTGCTAGTTTTCCCTCTTCAACAAGCACAATCTCATCTCGAACAACATCATTCAATGTGGGGGAAAGCTAGCATTAGCTAGCTTTCCCCCACCACAATCACATCTCGAATAACATCATTCTAACATGGGAAAAGCTAGCATGTGCTAACTTTCCATCTTGCACAAACACAGGTGCATCTCGAACAACATTATTCCACCATGAGGGAAAGCTAGCATGTGCTAGCTTTGCATCTTGCACAAACACAAGTGCATCTCGAACAACATTATTCCACCATGGGGATAAGCTAGCACGTGGTATCTTTCCCTCTTGCACAAGCACAAGCGCATCTCGAACAACATCATTTTGGCATGGAGGAAAGCTTGCACATGCTACTCTTCCCTCTTTCACAAGCATAAGCTCATCTTGAACAACATCATTCCACCGTCAAGGAAAGCTAGTGTGTGCTAGCTTTTCCTCTTGAACAAGCACAAGTGCATTTTGAAACAACATCATTCCACCGTGGGGGAAGGCTAGTTTATGTTGGATTTCCCTCTTGCAAAATCACAAACACATATCGGACAACATCATTCCACCGTGGGGGAAAGCTAGTGGATGCTAGCTTTCCCTATTGTACAAGCACTAGCGCATCTCAAAAATCATCCTACCATGTGGGTAAGCTAGCGCGTGCTAGTTTTCCCTCTTGCACAAGCACATGCTCATCTCAAACAACATCATTCATTGTGCGGGAAAGCTAGCATGTGCTATCTTTCGCCCTAGCACAATCACATCTTGAATAACATCATTCCAACATGGGGGAAAGCTAGCGCGTGCTAGCTTTCAATCTTACGGAAGCACAAGTGCATATCGAAAATGCTAGCCTTTCCTCTTGCACAAGCACTAGCGCATCTCAAAAATCATCCCACCATGGGGGTAAGCTAGTGCGTGCTAGTTTTCCCTTTTGAAGAAGCATAAGGTCATCTCAAACAACATCATTCAATGTGGGGGAAGCTAGCATGTGCTATATTTCCCCCTAGTGCAATCACATATCAAATAACATCATTCTAACATGGGGGAAAGCTAGCGTGTGCTAGCTTCCCATATTGCAGAAGAACAAGTGCATCTCGAACAACATCATTCCACCATCGGGGAAAGCTAGCGCATGCTAGCTTTACCTCTTGCACAAGCACAAGCATATCTCGAACAACATCAATTTAGTATGGAGCAAAGCTTGCCTCTTGCACAAGCATACGCTCATCTTGAACAACATCATTCCACCATCAAGGAAATCTAGTGTGTGCTAGCTTTCCCTCTTCAAAAAGCACAACTGCATCTTGAAACAAAATCATTCCACCATGGGGGGAAGCTAGTTTATGTTGGATTTCCCTCTTGCAAAATCACAAGCAAATCTCTAACAACATGATTCCATCATGGGGGAAAGGTAGCGGATGTTAGCTTTCCCTCTTGCACAAGCACTAGCGCATTTCAAAAATCATCCCACCATGGGGGTAAGATTGCATGTGCTAGTTTTCCCTCTTGCACAAGAACAAGCTCATCTCAAACAAAATCATTCAATATGGGGGAAAGCTAGCGCAATTACATCTTGAATAATAGTATTACACCATGGGGGAAAGCTAGCGCGTGCTAGCTTTCCATCTTGCACAAGCAAAAGCGCATCTCAAAAAACATCATTCCAACATGGGGGAAAGCTAGCGTGTGCTAGCTTTCCCTCTTGCACAAGTAGAAGCGCATCTCAAACAACATCATTTTAGCATGGAGAAAAGCTAAAATCTAGCTTTCCCTATTGCACAAGCCTAAGCTCATCTTGAACAACATAAGTCCTTTGTCAAGGAAATCTAGCGTATGCTAGCTTTACCTCTTGAACAAGCACAAATGCATCTTGAAACAACATCATTCCACCATGGGGGAAAGCTAGTTTATGTTGGATTTCCCTCTTGCAAAATCATAATAACATCTCGAACGACATGATTCCACCGTGGGCGAAAGCAAGCATGTGCTAGCTTTCCCTCTTGCACAAGCACTAGCGCATATTGAAAATCATCCCACCATGGGTGTAAGCTTGCCCGTTCTAGTTTTCCCTCTTGCACAAGAACAAGCTCATCTCAATCAACATCATTCAATGTGATAGCTTTCCCCCTAGCACAATTACATCTTGAATAACATCATTCCAACATGGGGGATAGCTAGCACGTGCTAGCTTTCCATCTTGCATAAGTACAAGTGCATCTCAAACAACATCATTCCACCATGGGAGAAAGCTAGTGCGTGCTAGCTTTCCCTGTTGTACAAGCACAAACACATGTCGAAAAATTACTTTAGCAAGGGGGAAATCTTACACATGCTAGTCTTCCCTCTTGCACAAACATAAGCTCATCTTGAACAACATCATTCAACCGTCAAGGAAATCTAGCGTGTGCTAGCTTTCCCTCTTGAACAAGCACAAGTGCATCTTGAAACAACATCATTCCATCATGGGGGAAAGCTAGTTTAGCTTTGGATTTCCCTCTTGCAAAAGCACAAGCACATCTAAAAAATGCTATCTTTTCCTCTTGCCCAAACACTAGCACATCTTGAAAATCATCCCACCATGGGGGTAAGCTAGCGCATGCTAGTTTTCCCTCTTGCACAAGCATAAGCTCATCTCAAACAACATCATTCAATGTGGGGGAAAGCTTTCATGTGCTAGATTTCCTCCTAGCGCAATCATATCTTGAATAACATCATTCCAACATGGGGGAAAGCTAGCGCGTGCTAGCTTTCCATCTTTCAGAAGCACAAGTGCATCTCGAACAACATCATTCCACCACGGGGGAAAGCTAGCGTGTGCTAGCTTTACCTCTTGCACAATCACAATCGCATCTCGAACAACATCAATTTAGAATCGAGGAAATCTTGCACATGCTAGTTTTGCCTCTTGCACAAGCATAAGCTCATCTTAAACAAGATCATTCCACCATCAAGGAAATCTAGCATGTGCTAGCTTTCCCTCTTCAACAAGCACAAGTGCATCTTGAAACAACATCATTCCATGATGGGGGAAAGCTATTTTATGTTGGATTTCCCTCTTGCAAAATCACAAGCACATTTCCGACAACATGATTCTACTGTAGGTGAAGGTAGCGCGTTCTAGGTTTCCCTCTTGCACAAGAACTAGCGCATCTCAAAAATCATCCCATCATGGGGGTAAGTTTGGATGTGCTAGTTTTCCCTCTTGCACAAGAACATGATCATCTCAAACAACATCATTCAATGTGGGGGAAAGCTAGCATATGCTAGCTTTCCCCCTAGCGCGATCACATCTCGAATAACAACATTCCACCATGGGGGAAAGCTAGTGCATGCTAGCTTTCCATCTTTCACAAGTAGAAGCACATCTCGAACAACATCATTCCAACATGGGGGAAAGCTAGCGCATGCTATTTTTCCCTCTTGCACAAGCAGAAGCGCATCTTAAACAACATCATTTTAGCATGGAGGAAATCTTTCACATGTTAGTCTTCCCTCTTGCACAAGCATAATCTCATCTTGAACAACATCATTCCTTCATCAAGGAAATCTAACATGTGCTAGATTTCTCCCTAGCACAACCACATCTCGAATAACATCATTCCAACATGGGGGAAAGCTAGCGCGTGCTAGCTTTCCATCTTGCAGAAGAACAAGTGCATCTCAAACAAGAACAGGAAAAAGTAGCCTCCAAAGTGTTGTTATCAACCCCTTTTTCTCTCTTATTTGCCCCCCTCATAACAATAAACTTTGTAACAATTAGAAAAAGAGTTTTTGGACCAACAATTTTCTCTTCAAGTTTCCATGCTTTGTTTTTTAGCATGCTCTACCTCTTCTTGATGTTACATTTACTTTTGAAGATGACCATAGTCCGCTCCAATTCCTTATCTAATCTCTTCAATATATTTCATTGGTTTCATTCTCATGAACATTATATTTTACCCATATTATTGCTAAATTTCATCTTTGTTATCTCAATCAACAAATTGTGTAAAAATTTTCTCCTTAAGCTACATGCAATTTTTCCTATTTCCTTCTCTCAACAACCAAACTCTCTTGTCACTCATAATCCCA
>ML778185.1:1770107-1786861 GCA_009831015.1 Picea engelmannii
TAAGAGTAGGAGGCGGAAAAGAGCCATCCATTTGCAAAATGAATTTTCAAAATTATTTCAAAATTAGGTACATAACCATTATAATTTAATTATAAACAATTTGATATTTTTTTGGAAAATTGTAAATTATTAACTTTTAAAGTTTTTTAAACATATAAACAATCGTGAAAATATTTCATAATTTATTTATCCAATTAGAATAAGGCAAAGAGTCAAGAAAAGATTAATTAAGGTTACTAATCTTACGTTGGTAGTGTCAACAATTTTTTTTTTTTTTATATCATATTACACAAAGTATCAATTGGAAAGTAAGAAGCGATAACAATACATTGACAATATCAACTTATTTTATAATGTATACAAAGTATTTAAAAGTAACACTTAATTAATAATAGTAATAACGAAACATCGACGACAACATTAATAATAATAAGCTCCTCATGTGTTTCGTTACGGCTCTTCGTTTGTTTGGGTGCCCATGTTGCGAAGTCACCTTGCGTTGCATTTGGGCACCCATCTTGCGAACTCGGCTTGCGTTGCGTTCAGGCACCCAACCTTGGTGACGTCGTATTAAAAAATCTACCTCCAAGTCAAAATTGGTTCTTATCTGTCCTCCGGCTCGTCTTTTTTCCTAGTGCTCCCTTTGTTTGGTCGTCTTCGCTACGGCTCTTCGTGCATTTCGTTACAGTCATTCGTGCATTCTATTACAGTTCTTCATGCGTTTGGGTGCCCATATTGCCAACTGGTCTTGCATTGCATTTGGGTGCCCCTCTTGCCAACTCCCCTTGCCTTGCGTTGAGTTTGGGCGCCCATCTTGTGAAATCGCCTTGCATTGCGTTCGGTCGCCCAACCTTGGTGAGGCCGTATTAAAAACTCTACCTCCAAGCCAAAATTGGTTCTTATCTGTCCTTCGTCCCGTCTTTTTTCCTAGTTCTCCCTTTCTGTGGTTGTTTTTGTTAGGACTCTTCATGCGTTTCGTTACGACCATTCGTGGGTTCCGTTACGGCTCTTCGTGCGTTTGGTCCCCCATCTCGCCAACCAGCCTTGAATTGCATTTGGGTGCCTCTCTTGCCAACTCGCCTTGCCTTGCCCTTGGTCGCCCAACCTTGGCCAGGCTCCTCGTGCGTTTCGTTATGACTCTTTGTGCGTTTGGGTGCCCATGTTGCGAAGCCTCCTTGTGTTGCGTTTGGGCGCCCATCTTGTGAACTCACCTTGCGTTGCGTTCGAGCACCCAACCTTGGTGAGGCCGTATTAAAAAATCTACCTCCAAGTCAAAATCAGTTCTTATCCGTCCTCTGGCTCGTCTTTTTGCCTAGTGCTCCCTTGTGTGGTAGTTTTTGTTACACCTCTTTGTGCATTTCGTTAGGGCCGTTCGTGCGTTTCGTTACGACTCTTCATCCGTTTGGGCACCCATATTGCCAACTGGTCTTGCATTTCATGAACCACATGTCTATATGATCACACGATTTTTTGGAATTTATGACGGAGAATTTTTTGGGCGACCAAGGGCAAGGCAAGGTGACTTGGCAAGAGGGGAACCCAAATGCAATGCAAGGCCAGGTGGGAAGATGGGTGCCCAAATTCACGAAGAGCCGTAACAAAATGCACGAACGACCATAACGAAACTCACGAAGAGTCATAATGAAAAAGACCACACAAGGGAGCACTGGGCGAAAAGACTAGCCAGAGGATGGATAAGAACCAATTTTGGCTTGGAGGCAGATTTTTTAATACAGCCTCACCAAGGTCGGGCCCCCGAACGCAATGCAAGGTGAGTTTGCAAGATGGGCGCCTGAACACAATGCAAGGCGAGTTCGCAACATGGGCGCCCAAACGCACGAAGAGCCATAACGAAACACACGAGAAGCCTGGCCAAGGTTGGGGACCAAGGGCAAGGCAAGATGGGTGTCCGAACGCATGAAGAGCCGTAACAAAATGCATGAACAGCCGTAACAAAAAGAACGAAGAGCCATAACGAAAACGACCACACAAGGGAGCACTAGGAAAAAAGACGAGACGGATGATGGATAAGAACCAATTTTGGCTGGGAGGTAGATTTTTTAATATGCCCTCACCAAGGTTGGGGGCCCGAATGCAATGTAAGTCAAGTTCAGAAGATGCGTGTCCCAACGCAATGCAAGGCGACTTCTCAACATAGGCACCTAGACGCACGAAGAGTCGTAACAAAACGCACGAGGAGACTAGCCAAGGTTGGGCGACGAAGGGCAAGGCAAGGCGAGTTGGCAAGAGGGGCATCCAAACAAAATGCAAGACCAGTTGGCAAGATGGGTGCCCAAGTGCATGAAGAGCCGTAAAGAAATGCACGAACAGGAGTAACGAAACGCATGAAGAGACGTAACAAAAATGACCACACAAGGGAGCACTAGGCAAAAAGACGAGCTGAAGGACGGATAAGAACCAATTTTGACTTGGAGGTAGATTTTTTAATACCGCCTCACCAAGGTTGGGTGCCCGAATGCAACACAAGGAGAGTTCGCAAGATGGGCTCCCAAACCCAACGCAAGGCAAGGGGAGTTGGCAAGAGGGGCACCCAAATGCAATGAAATTCCAGTTGGTAATATGGATGCCCAAACGCATGAAGAGCTGTAATGAAACACACGAACGGCCGTAAAGAAAAGCACGAAGAGCCGTAATGAAAATGACCACACAAGGGAGCACTAGGCAAAAAGACGAGCCGGAGGACGGATAGGAACCGATTTTGACTTGGAGGTAGATTTTTTGATACAGCCTCACCAAGGTTTGGGCGCCCATCTTGCCAACTGGCCTTGCATTGTAGTTGGGTGCCCCTCTTGGCAACTCCCCTTGCCTTGTGTTGGGTTTGGGAACCCATCTTGCGAACTCGCCTTGCGTTGCGTTCGGGCACCCAACCTTGGTGAGGCGGTATTAAAAAATCTACCTCCAAGTCAAAATCAGTTCTTATCCGTCCTCCGGCTCGTCTTTTTGCCTAGTGCTCCCTTGTGTGGTCATTTTTGTTACGTATCTTCGTGCATTTCGTTACTCCCATTCATGCGTTTTGTTACGTCTCTTCCTGCGTTTGGGCACCCATCTTTCCAACTGGTCCTGCATTTCATTTGGGTTCCCCTCTTGCCAACTCGCCTTGCCTTGCCCTTGGTCGTCCAACCTTGGCCAGTCTCCTCATGCATTTTGTTACGACTCTTCGTGCGTCTGGGTGCCCATGTTGAGAAGTCGCCTTGCATTGCATTGGGACACCCATCTTCTGAACACGCCTTACATTGTGTTTGGGCCCCCAACCTTGGTGAGGCCGTATTAAAAATTCTACCTCCAAGTAAAAATCGGTTCTTATTCGTCCTCCGGCTCGTCTTTTTGCCTAGTTCTCCCTTGAGTGGTCGTTTTTGTTACAGCTCTTCGTGTGTTTCGTTACAGCCGTTCGTGCATTTCGTTACGGCTCTTCGTGCATTTGGGCGCCCATCTTGCCAACTGGTATTTCATTTCGTCAACCACATGTCTATATGATCACGTGATTTTTTTGTTGGAACCTTTCCAAACACTCACTTTGAATTTTTTGGAATTTACGACGGAGAATTTTTTGGGCGACCAAGGGCAAGGCAAGGTGAGTTGGCAAGAGGGGAACCCAAATGAAATGCAAGGCCAGGTGGCAAGATGGGTGCCCAAAATTGGTTCTTATCCATCCTTCAGCTTTTTTTTTTGCCTAGTGCTCCCTTTGTGTGGTCGTTTTCGTTACGGCTCTTCATGCGTTTTGTTACGGCTCTTCATGTGTTTCGTTACAGTCGTTCATGTGTTCTGTTGCGACTCTTCGTGCATTTTTTCGCCCATCTTGCCAACTGGCCTTGCATTGCATTTGGGTGCCCATCTTGCCAACTCGCCTTGCCTTGCCCTTGGTCACCTAACCTTGGCCAAGATCCTCGTGTGTTTCGTTATGGCTCTTCGTGCATTTGGGTACCCATGTTGCAAAGTCGCCTTGTGTTGCGTTTGGGCACCCATCTTGCAAACTCGGCTTGCATTGCATTCAGGCGCCCAACCTTGGTGAGGCTGTATTAAAAAATCTACCACCAAGACAAAATTGGTTCTTATCTGTCCTCCGGCTCATCTTTTTGCCTAGTGCTCCCTTTGTGTGGTCGTTTTCGCTACGACTCTTCGTGCATTTTGTTACGGTCATTCGTGCGTTCCATTACGACTCTTCATGCGTTTGGGTGCCCATCTTGACAACTGGCCTTGCATTGCATTTGGGTCCCCCTCTTTCCAGCTCGCCTTGCCTTGCGTTGTGTTTGGGAGCCCATCTTGCAAACTCGCCTTGCGTTGCATTCCGCCGCCCAACCTTGGTGAGGCCGTATTAAAAAATCTACCTCGAAGACAAAATTGGTTCTTATCCGTCCTCCGGCTCATATTTTTCCCTAGTGCTCCCTTTGTGTGGTCATTTTCATTATGGCTCTTCATTCGTTTCGTTACGGCCATTCGTGTGTTCCGTTACAGCACTTCGTGCGTTTGGTCGCCCATCTCACCAACCGGCCTTGCATTGCATTTGGGTGCCCCTCTTGCTAACTCGCCTTGCCTTGCCCTTGGTCTCCCAACCTTGGCTAGGCTCCTCGTGTGTTTTGTTATGGATCTTCATGCGTTTGGGTGCCCATGTTGCGAAGTCGCCTTGCATTACATTTGGGAGCCCATCTTGTGAACTCACCTTGCGTTGCATTCGGGCACCCAACCTTGGTGAGGCCGTATTAAAAAATCTACCTCCAAGTCAAAATCAGTTCTTATCCATCCTTCGGCTCATCTTTTTGCCTAGTGCTCCCTTGTGTGGTCATTTTTGTTATGGCTCTCCGTGCATTTCATTATAGTCGTTCGTAGATTTCGTTACGGCTCTTTGTGCATTTGGGCACCCATCTTTCCAACTAGTCTTGCATTTCGTGAAAAACATGTTTATATGATCACGTGATTTTTTCGTTGGAACCTTTCCAACCACTCACTTCGAATTTTTTGGAATTTACAATGGAGAATGTTTTGGGTGACCAAGGGCAAGGCAAGGCGAGTTGGCAAGAGGGGAACCCAAATGCAATGTAAGGCCAGGTGGCAAGATGGGTGCCCAAATGCATGAAGAGTTGTAACGAAACGCACAAACGTCCATAACGAAATGCACGAAGAGCCGTAATGAAAATGACCACACAAGGGAGCACTGGGCAAAAAGGCGAGTCGAAGGATGGATAAGAACCAATTTTGGCTTGGAGGTAGATTTTTAAATAAGGCCTCATCAAGGCTGGGTGCCCGAACGCAACGCAAAGCGAGTTCGCAAGATGGGCGCCTGAACGCAACGCAAGGCGAGTTCGCAACATGGGCACCCAAATGCACGAAGAGTCGTAATGAAACACACGAGGAGCCTGTCCAAGGTTGGGGATCAAGGGAAAGGCAAGTTGAGTTGGCAAGAGGGGCACCCAGATGCAATGCAAGGCCAATTGGCAAGATGGGCACCCAAACACACGAATAGCCGTAACGAAACACACAAACGGCTGTAACGAAACGCACGAAGAGCCACAATGAAAACGACCACAAAAGGGAGCACTAGGCAAAAATATGAGTCGGATGACGGATAAGCAGGAATTTTGGCTTGGAGGTAGATTTTTTAATATGGCCTCACCAAGGTTGGGCGCGGAAATGCAATGCAAGGAGAGTTCGCAAGATGGGTGCCCAAACGCATGAAAAGTTGTAACGAAACGCACGAGGAGCCTAACCAAAGGTAAGGCAAGGCGAGTTGGCAAGAGGGGCACCCAAATGCAATGCAAGGCTAGTTGGCAATATGGGCATCCGAACACACGAAGAGCCATAAGGAAATGCACGAACGACCGTAACGAAAATCACGAAGATCCATAACGAAAACTACCACGCAAGGGAGCACTAGGAAAAAAGACAAGACGGATGACGGATAAGAACCAATTTTTCCTTGGAGGTAGATTTTCTAATACGCCCTCACCAAGGTTGGGGGCCCAAACACAACGTAAGGTGAGTTCGGAAGACGGGTGTCCCAACGCAACGCAAGGTGACTTCTCAACGTGGGCACCCAGACGCACGAAGAGTCGTAACAAAATGCATGAGGAGATTGGCCAAGGTTGGGCGACCAAAGGAAAGGCAAGGCGAGTTGGCAAGAGGGGCACCCAAATGAAATGCAAGACCAGTTGGCAAGATGGGTGCCCAAACGCACGAAGATCCATAATGAAACGTACGAACGACAGTAACGAAACACAAGAAGAGCCGTAACAAAAATGACCACACCAGGGAGCACTAGGAGAAAAGACGAGTCGGAAGATGGATAAGAACCAATTTTGACTTGGAGGTAGATTGTTTAATATAGCCTCACCAAGGTTTGGGTGCCCATCTTGCCAACTGGCCTTGCATTGCATTTGGGTGCCCCTCTTGCCAACTCGCCTTGCCTTGCGTTGTGTTTGGCTGCCCATCTTGCGAACTCGCCTAGCATTACGTTAGGTTGCCCAACCTTGGTGAGGATGTATTAAAAACTCTACCTCCAAGCTAATATTGGTTCTTATCTGTTCTCCGGCTCATCTTTTTGCCTAGTGCTCCCTTTGTGTGATCATTTTCATTACTGCTCTTTGTGCGTTTCGTTATGGCCATTCGTGTGTTCCGTTATGGCTCTTTGTGCGTTTGGTCGCCCATCTCGCCAACCGACCTTCCATTGCATTTGGGTGCCCCTCTTTCCAACTCGCCTTGCCTTGCCCTTGGTCGCCCAACCTTGGCCAGGCTCCTCGTGCTTTTCGTTATGGCTCTTCGTGCATTTGGGTGCCCATGTTGGGAAGTCACCTTGCGTTACGTTTGGGCGCCCATCTTGTGAACTCACCTTGTGTTGCGTTTGGGCGCCCAACCTTGGTGAGGTCGTATTAAAAAATCTACCTCCAAGTCAAAATCAGTTCTTATCCGTCCTCCAGCTCATCTTTTTGCCTAGTGCTCCCTTGTGTGGTCATTTTTGTTATGGCTCTTCATGCATTTTGTTACGGTCGTTCGTGCGTTTGGGCACCCATCTTGCCAACTGGTCTTGCATTTCATTTGGGCGCCCATATTGCCAACTGGTCTTGCATTTCGTGAACCACATGTTTATATGATCACGTGATTTTTTCGTTGGAACCTTTCCAACCACTCACTTCGAATTTTTTGGAATTTACGATTGAGAATTTTTTGGGTGACCAAGGGCAAGGCAAGGCGAGTTGGCAAGAGGGGAACCCAAATGAAATGCAAGTCCAGGTGGAAATATGGGTGCCAAAATGCACGAAGAGCTGTAACGAAACGCAGGAACGACAATAATGAAACGCATGAAGAGTCGTAACAAAAACAACCACACAAGGGAGCACAGGGCGAAAAGACGAGCCGGAGGATGGATAAGAACCAATTTTGGCTTGGAGGTATATTTTTTAATACGGCCTCATCAAGGTCGGGCGCCCGAACGCAACGCAAGGCGAGTTCGCAAGATGGGTGCCTGAACGCAACGCAAGGCGAGTTCGCAACATGGGCACCTAAATGCACGAAGAGTCATAACGAAACACATGAGGAGCCTGGCCAAGGTTGGGGACCAAGGGAAAGGCAAGTCGAGTTGGCAAGAGGGGCACCCAGATGCAATGCAAGGCCAATTGGAAAGATGGGCACCCAAACACATGAATAGCCGTAACGAAACACACGAACGACTGTAACGAAACACACGAAGAGCCACAATGAAAACGACCACAAAAGGGAGCACTAGGCAAAAAGACGAGCCGTATGACGGATAAGAATCAATTTTGGCTTGGAGGTATATTTTTTAATACGACCTCACCAAGGTTGGGCGCCTAAACGCAAGGCAAAGTGCCCATGTTGCGAATTCGCCTTGCATTATGTTCAGGCACCCATGTTGCGAACTCGCCTTGCGTTGCGCTCGGGGCCTCGACCTTGGTGAGGCCGTATTAAAAAATCTACCTCCAAGCCAAAATTGGTTCTTATCCATCCTCCGGCTAGTCTTTTCGCCTAGTGCTCCCTTGTGTGGTCTTTTTCGTTACGACTCTTCATGAGTTTCGTTATGGTCATTCGTGCATTTCGTTACGGTTCTTCGTGAATTTGGGCACCCATCTTGCCACCTGGTCTTACATTGCGTTTGGGTTCCCCTCTTGCTGAGTTGCCTTGCCTTGCCCTTGGTCGCCCAAAAAATTCTCCGTCGTAAATTCCAAAAAATCACGTGATCATATAGACATGTGTTTCATGAAATGCAAGACCAGTTGGCAAGATGGGTGCCCAAATGCATGAAGAGCCATAACGAAACGCACGAACGACCATAACGAAACGCATGAAGAGCCGTAACAAAAACGACCACACAAGGGAGCACTGGGCAAAAATATGAGCCGGAGGACAGATAATAACTGATTTTGACTTGGAGGTAGATTTTTTAATACGGCCTCACCAAGGTTGGGCACCAGAACGCAACGCAAGGTGAGTTCACAAGATGGGCGCCCAAATGCAATGCAAGGCGACTTCGTAACATGGGCACCCAAACGCACGAAGAGTCATAACGAAACGCACGAGGAGCATGGCTGAGGTTGGGCGACCAAGGGCAAGGCAACGCGAGTTGGAAAGAGAGGCACCCAAATGAAATGCAAGGCCGGTTGGCGAGATGGGTGACCAAATGCACGAAGAGCTGTAACGGAACCCACAAATGGCCGTAATGAAACGCACGAAGATTCGTAACGCAAACGACCACACAAAAGGGAGAACTAGGCAAAAAGACGAGCTGGAGGATGGATAAGAACCAATTTTGGCTTAGAGGTAGAGTTTTTAATACGGCCTCACCAAGGTTGGGCAGCTGAACACAACGCAAGGCGAGTTCGCAAGATGGGAGCCCAAACACAACGCAAGGCAAGGGGAGTTGGCAAGAGGGGCACCCAAATGCAAGGCAAGGCCAGTTGGCAAGATGGGCACCCAAACGCATGAAGAGCCATAACAGAACGCACGAACGGCCGTAACGAAACGCACGAAGAGCCGTAGCGAAAACGACCACACAAAGGGAGCACTAAGCAAAACGACGAGCCGGAGGACAGATAAGAACCAATTTTGGCTTGGAGGTAGATTTTTTAATATGGCCTAGCCAAGGTTGGGTGCCTGAACGCAACGCAAGCCGAGTTCGCAAGATGGGTGCCCAAACACAATGCAAGGCAACTTCGCAACATGGGCACCCAAACACACGAAGAGCCGTAACGAAACACACGAGGAGCTTATTATTATTAATGTTGTCGTCGATGTTTCGTTATTATTATTATTAATTAAGTGTTACTTTTAAATACATTGTATACATTATAAAATAATTTGATATCGTCAATGTATTGTTATCGCTTCTTACTTTCCAATTGATACTTTGTGTAATATGATATAAAAAAAAATCTTTTTGTTGACACTACCAACGTAAGATTAGTAACCTTAATTAATCTTTTCTTGAYTCTTTKSCTTATTCTAATTGGATAAATAAATTATGAAATATTTTCACGAATGTTTATATGTTTAAAACACTTTAAAAGTTAATAATTTACAATTTTCCAAAAAAATATCAAATTGTTTATAATTAAATTATAATGGTTATGTACCTAATTTTGAAATAATTTTGAAAATTCATTTTGCAAATGGATGCCTCTTTTCCCCCTCCTACTCTTATAATTATGTTATCTTTCAATTTCAATTTAAATTTAAATAATGATGTTAATTTTTTTTTTAAATAGTTTTTATTTTAATTAAAAACTATATTTTTGAAATATTAATCTTAATAATTTTTAAATAATTTTTTTTTTTAAATTATTTATCTGAAATAAATCATCATTTTAAATAAAACTATTTAAATATCTCCAAAATTATCAAAATGTTATGTCTAGAAATATTTAATAGCATGCATGTTCCAAAACTATAAAATGTTCTATATAGATATAAATATTCTCTTCTTTTAACCCAAATTGAAAAATGTTAAAAGTTCACTTTACCTTACTTTGAAAACATAACTTAAGAAGAAACCTATGTGATGGCAAATACTACACACTATAACTTCAAAATTAACTCGAGAGGTAATATATTAGTAATAGATATCTACGAAAAGTGTTTACATACTTTAGTGTTGTAAGATTTCATGTTTCTTGTTTGAAATAATCATGTAGATTAGAAAATCATTTTTTAATAATGTTTTTTTTTTTTTTTACATGTGGTTTATAAGGAGGTAGAGAATTTCAAAATAGATCTATTTAAGGGTATAACATATCGCTTACAAGGAATTGAACCTGGGTATGGAGGGTAACAATCATTCCTCTCAACCACCCAAGCTACATCCAATAAACTAATACAAGCTAATGATATTTATAAGCATTTATTTATTTTAATATTGATTTTATTTGTAAATGAAGAAAATATTAATCTTAATATCTTTTTCACGTCTTGATAAAATAATTCAAATTCAAATTTATATGAGTTTCTTAGCATGTAATAGAGAAGATAAAGAAAATACAATTTCTTAGTATATCTCCTTATTATTATTATCTATTTCTTAGTATATCTCCTTATTGTTATTGTTTATATACTTAAGAATAATAAAAAAAAAAAAATCTTCTTAAAAGTTTTATTAGTCATATAAAATTTCTAATTATAAATAATAATATTAGAAAATGTTAAATTATCCAAAACAAAATGATCATATCAACATATACATCATTAAGATTGAACACAATGATTGTCTTCAAAGGGTTTCTATATATAAACTTTTACCTTAAAATTAGTTTTAACAAATAAATTTGTTATAAAATCAAATTTATTTTAGAATTTTAGTATAAAAACAATGGTGTAACATACCCTATGAAGTGGTATCTCAATAATTTTCTTTCTCCAACCAATTTCAAAATCATACCAATTAAATAAATTAAAAAATCACAATGCCAAAACATGCCAGTATGTGTTTCTATTTTTTGTATAAGGAAAGTAGTTGAATGTAGAAATTTACTATTTCCGTATCTGCAGCAGTTCGGGCGCACTTAGAAACAGATCTGTTTGGTGTTTGTGTGGAGTCCGACAGGGTAGATTCATTCTTGTTCAGGCAGGGCGATTTGGGCAGACACTAGGGCGACCTCTCAGAGACAAATCTCAAGCCTTTCTGATCACCAGAGCTCCCAGGGCGAGTTTGCCAGCGGTTGCCGCGTTTTTGTGTGTTTTTTTTGTAATCCGGCAATAGTCATCTAGACATCTGCCACATTGGGAGAATATATTAGGTTCCTTTCTTATTTATTCTTACAATTCTTATAGGTTCCTTTCTTATTTATTTATGCTTATTAGGTTACAATTCTTACAATGCAGAACATGGAAAATTTAGGGAATTTATAAGGACTAAACGTACTGATGAAAGATAAAGCAAAGGAAACGAAATCATAGCTAAGGAGAATCCTTCGTTTGAGGAAACAGATGATTCTTAAGTTATGAACCAAACCACAGTTTTCAGGTTCTCATGAAGCCTTAGGGCGAGAGCACTCATTTCAAGCTAAATCTGGACAAACTTCCCATGGTTTGAAAATAGATTTACACAGGAAAACGAGCAAATGGACTATGGATGTCCATAAAAACAAGGTTGAGCGGTCCAATTCCCTCTCTCTTTCATCGCACTCCTTCAAACAACAATACAGTTGCTAACAAAAAAATATAAAATCTCTCACAATTGCTAACAACAAAATACAAAATCTCTCATAGTTGCAAAGAACAATACAATGGAAATTTTAACAGAAAACACTGGCACTATGGATATTGGTGACGATAGAAACCCTAAATTAAAAACTCAACACAATATTAAAGATATTAAAAGAGAAACGAAAAACATATACACAGAACCTCCCAGCAAATGGAGAGGAAAACAACGACAGAGAAGTAATTGTGACGCCAGGCCAGCTTTTTAGCAAATCATAAAATATGAGCAAAGCAGAAAACCTAAAACTATCATCCACATGAGTATACATTATTGGGTATTCATCCATGGCCCCATAGAGCGTTGGTTGTATATAAATCTTGAAAGCAAGCAAATGTCAATTATCAAAAAAATTCGTAGATCTTGTAGAGTCCCCATAAAAATAGATTTTATTGCAATTGTGATTTTACTTACATAAAATATCGAAATTTCTTAGATCTGACCTCGACCTCGGATAAAAATCGTTTTTATTGCAATTTCAATTTTACTTACAGCAGATGACTAATTCTTCCTGTCACAGGCAGTCATAACGCTCCATGACTTGCGTTTTCTCTCCATGACTTGCTTTTTCTGCACAGAGACAAATAGCACGTGCATTGCATGCAACATCCAAGTCAACACTTCATTTTGAAAGCATTTTATGCTTAAGAATAATGAAAATCATTCATTTTATTTAAAAATATTATATGAAATTTACAATCCATACAATTCTAGCTTTATTTATTGATCTAAGTCAAAACTGCTTCCATAAATGTTTGACCATTGCATGTAATCTGAAAATTATGAATAAATAAATTCAAAATGACTTTACAAATCTCATAATCTTCTTGCAGGTCCAATAAATATCAAAATGCTTTTGCAATTACCAATATTGAATCCAAAAGTTATGCTAACTAAAAAGGGGCAAGTCTTTTCCTGAAGCCTGGATGAAATCCCTCTCTACCATTTAATAATTTAGTTGGTCCTAAGTTGACAAAAAAAAATGGCCTGGATTTCCACATTACCTTCATAAGAAAAATTATGACCAATGATTCCATGGGAAAAATTATCAATGCTAACATAAACTTGTCTGAAAACATATGTCTGATCAATTCTTCTCGATTATAGACCTCTCAATTACATATATGCTTCTAGTCAACCCTTAATCGTGATTTGAAGGGTTTGACTCGAGGTTAAATTTTTTTTTATTGATAAGCCATCCTACACCAGTGCAGTGTCTATATCCTGTCAGTGTGACTTACTAGTGGGAAGGCAGAGCCAGTGGGAACAAGCTCCATTTGAGAGTTTGAGGCTATGTAATGGAGAATAGAAATATGGGCTATTTGTAGTAAACTTGCACTAATTCATTATTGGACAATGGCCGAACTGGAAACAGGTTGAGTTTATCATTATTAAAAAGGAGTGTGATTTGATGAATAATAAAGGTTATCTTTCATTGATTGGTCCTCATATAAAAGATTATTTTAATGGAAAAATTGTAATGCCAGTATGTGTTTCTGTATAACGCCAAGAAACATGTTAATTTGTGGAAATAACTCCATGAAATTAGGAACATATCTATAGGATGACAACATTTCTAAAACTTATCCAAAATGATAAAAGAAGGAACGTAGTTGAATGTAGAAATTTACTATTTAGAGATCGTTGAGTTGCAGCGTTGAGGTTTTCATCACTGGAGTGGGTCGCATCTGCCTAACCTCTCCACCATACTCAGACTCCTTCCAGCAGGGATCAGTAGGAGACAGGGTGCTTCTATTGAGATAATTTTTGGCCCATTTTGACGGCAAAAACCATCAACACAACCTCCTACAGTAGCAGTTCGGGCGCACTTAGCAGCAGATCCGTCTGGTGTTTGTGTGGAGTCCGGTAGGGAAGATTCAGTCTTTCTCAGGCAGGGCGATTTTGGCAGACACTAGGGAAACCTCTCAGAGACAGATCTCACACCTTTCTGATCACCAGAGCTCCCAGGGCAAGTTTGCCAGTGCATGTAGTGGTTGCCGCATTTTTGTCTGTTCTTTTTGTAATCAGGAAGAAGTCATCCAGACATCTTCCACCTTTGGAGTATATCATCTGGATCAGTCAATAAAAGAAGAGAACCATAGTTCCCAGGGCAAGTTACCAATGCATGCAGCTATTGCAGCGTTTTTGTGTTTTTTGTAGTCCAACAACAATCATCCAGACATCTGCCACATTGGGAGCATATCATCTAGATCCGGTTCCTTGATTATTTATTCCAATTATTAGCATATATTGATGTGTGTATTCCAGTTCCGATCTGACCTGTAAAGATCCACTGAAGAGTTGTTGTAATTTCTGCATTTCATTATTTTTTCATTACTTCAGTTAATAAAATAAAGCTAAGGCCCCTATTGCCCGAGCATTGTGCATTCTTATATGATTCCATATTATACATAAACATCAGTCAGAAACCCTACCTTGCAAACACACCACAATTACAACAACAAAGACAATTGCACAGACCCTAGAGACAACATCTAGAGATAGATCCATACTTAGGGATATTTCAGATACATCTTTCATTGATCAGGAGGTGAGCTAAAGGTTTGTTTTTTACACTCAGAAATTTTGTTTGTATTAAGATCTCTTTATATTTTTTCTCATATGTGTTGATCTAGTAAATAAGAATTTAAAAGAATTTTGTTTTTCAATTTTTTCCCTAATTCTAACAAACTCAAAACCAACTACTTGTGGATATGGGGACTTAACCAAAATGACATGATGAATATTATGTCATTAAAAGTATGCGTACTTAACCAAAATGCCACAATGAATATTATGTCAATAAAAGAGTAATTGTCACCCCTTCAAAATTACACCGACATTTTCAAACATTTATCTAGTTTTGTAGATCTGAAGGTTGAATTTGGTTGAAGGATAGATTACTTTTCCATAACTTCTTAAAGTTATCCATGCATACTAATTCCAAGGAACAATTCTCGGGGACTATTTTGTCTTAATTTAGTTKYCRCAGTCCTCAATGATTCYAYATATGTAGTTCCATATTSGTTTGSTTAAGMCAACTTGAGTTCAACTTTGTGGGGCATTTTCTGTTGAAGTGTTCTTTTAGTAGTAAAACATGAACTGGTATTGATCAGCAGATTTGGTCATTATATTTAATTGAAATATTTCAGATGGTGTTATTTAGTAAGGTTCCAGTTATATATTATCCCCATTAAACTGCTTAAGTTGCTTTTAAGCTTGCATGCTATCTGGAGAACTTTTGTTGTGATTTCATTAAGGTTTTCTATCTTCTAAGTTATGAAGTTTGTATTACAAACCACGAAAATATAATGAGGCATCGATTTTTATGGTGTAGAAAATATTAGATACTAGGTTCAACAAAAACGTGATAAGTAAAAAGTAAGTGAAATCTGCCAAGGAAATACTTTACAACTTAATCCCTTTTGTAAATTTCTTTGGTTTGTGGAAAGTCTGAGTAGTTCTTTATTTTTCCTTCCTTGTAGTATATATAGCCATATGTTTCCTTCCTTGGTTCTTGCACTACAGAGAAGAGAAGATAATTCTAGTAATGTCCAACAAATGACCAAGAAATAGGTCGATAGGACCAGAGAGTACAACCAGTCGCCAATAGACTATGGGAGTGTGGTAAAGGTAGAGAAAATGTACCAATCACATTGAAGGGATTCATAGGATCTTTAATTTAATATGTTTTATTTCTAATGTCTTTCTATGGTTGCTTAAATTATTGGACCATGCTTTGCGTAGTTGACATTCCTTTGGACTCTGAACTGATTTATCAATCCTCTTCCAAGATTTTCAGAACTTTCAAAAGTCCCTTGAGGTACACCTTTAGGAGATGGATTTTGCATTCTTCTCTCTCTATTTATAATAGCACAATTGCCGCCTTGTATTATACTTTCCGTATTCCCATCAGCTTCAGTAATTTTATGCACCAGCACTTGAGCATCTTTGTCCTTAGGTCCTTGACTACATTCAATCACTTCATCATGCCCTTCTTCCCACCTTCCAGACTGAAACTTCTCTTTTTCCCAGGCCATGGCCTCTTGCATTGCTATGTATAAAGCTTCTAGCATTAGATTATCATTTGCATAATTATCATTTTCATCATGGAAAGTAAAATTCTCTTTTCTTTCAGAGACAATTTCAATTACATATGATTCAAGAAAATCAAAGCCTTCTCCATCATCTAGTAAGCTTTCTCCCAAAGTTTCCAATCTTGACCTTTGAAGTTTTTCTTGGGTCCCATTACCACCTTCTGTGGTTGGAGAAACATACGAGGACTCCTAAGAAGAATTAGAATACAAGCCTCTTTTCTGATTTACATAAGAATTGTTAAGTTCTGGCATCCAATCTTTCCAAGTTTTCATTTTCTACAGTGCAGAGGGGGACTGCGAAGGAGTGGGAGAGGGTAGATGTTGAGTCATAAGGTGCATCTTCTCCCTAGGTGCTAAAGTAATTTCAATTCTCTCCAACATCATACCCACATTTTTTCCATCTTTTTCTCATGGTGTTTAGAAGAACATGGTATTTTTTGTCATATATACCTGATGTATCCAGGATTGTGAGTGTTGTTACAATCTTAACTTCACTGACAGACTCTTCTGTTTTTTGGGAATATTTCAAGAAGCGGAAATGCCTTTGCTGAGGGAAGCCACCAAAAACATCATCCATTTTCAGCCTATCTGTCCCATTGTTGAATGCTTGAGGTTTGTTGAAATGGGAATAAGCTACACCGGGTGGCTCTGTAAAGTTAGTTTGGGAAGGGGAGAAACAAGTGATGGATATAATAGAAACATCATTTGAATCTCGAGATGGATAACCCACTCCCTGTCTACAAGCGAGGCCAAAGATGAGAGGCCTGTTCTGCTTTGGAGAGAGAGCAATTGGTATGTACAATGATACAATCATTATAGCTATTCGAAACATTTTCTATTGCATTTTTCCACGGAAGACAAAATTATTTGATCTATGCTTCATGCATATATAGATGGCAAGTTATCATTACTTATAGACTAAAACTAAATATGGGAAA
>ML778185.1:1801370-1820423 GCA_009831015.1 Picea engelmannii
ATAACAAAAAAATGGTGAATATATACATTCAAAGTAATGGATTAAATGATTTTCTAATTCCTTTTTTGAAAAGACTCAATCTAGATAAAATTCTAAAATTCTAGATCCACTGAATATTTCCAAATTTAATGAAATATGTGTTAATGGCATTAAATAGGATACATAGATGAAATGGTTTGGCCTCAGAAGTTTCCAAGCACATTAGATGAAATACCAAACAAATGGTACACGATCAAAGAATATTTTGGCCATACTCTATATTGGTATGACATCAAGGACAATTTTATCAAAGACTTAAAATTTACCCCAAAATAGGAACATTTAATAGATGCAGTGCAATAGATTAATTTGTTTTTAGAAAAATTGTCTCCAGATACACATAAGGAAAACAGGAAGATAACGGTTGATCAAGGATCGAGATCGACTTGCAACCTTAATTTGACAAAAAATAATGGAACTACGACAACAAAAAGAATCAAAATGGAGAATATAAGTTGTCTACGCCATAGGTTCTGATGGAAAAGTGATCACCCAACAGTTCAAAATAATGTAAAATCGGTACTAAAGATAACCACTAAGGAAAAATAAGACCATGAACAACCTGAATTCCCAAAGAGATTCACTCAAATTGAAGAAGGGGAATGTTATCTCGACGATGAAAAACCACTAGAGTGGATGGATGTTGAGATCAAAACTAAATAATTCAACATATCGAATGATGATCCAAAAAAAATGGCACAAGAAGGTTAATATTGGATAGAGAAGCAAACAACTAACATAGTAGAATTACTCAAGGAATACCAAGATGTGTTTGCATGAGACTCTAAATATATAAAAGGAGTAGTAGAAGAAACAAGAGAGATGAAAATTGAACTCATTCATGGAGAAAAACCAATCTAAAATCGACCTTACAAATTATCCTAGAAATACAAGCCCATTGTTCACAAGGAAATTGAAGGAATTTTATGAGCAGGGATCATATGTCTAATCGAAAAATCTAGATGGGGAAGTCCTATGCTGGTTCAAACAAAGAAGCATGACCTTAAGAAGTTAATAATTTACGCCAACTTCAGAGGTGTTAAAAAACTAACTTTAACGAACTCGTTTCCCACTCTGTTTGTTGACGAAATCATTAATGAAGTCACAGGACATGAATGTTATTCATTTATGGATGGATTGTCAGGATATAATTAGGTACCAATCGCCAAAGAAGATCAACCAAATGTGACATGTGTCCTGGAATTTGGCTCTTTCTCCTACAAGGTAATGCCATTTGGACTAAAGAATGCCCCAACAATTTTCTCAAGAATAGTAGTCAAGGAATTTCAATAGTATATATACAAAATGATGGTTATTTACTTTGATGAGTCAACGATATACAACTTATTCAAAACCATATTCAATGGCTCAGACTGATGCTTGAACGATGTAGGCAAATCCAACTATCTCTCAACATTATGAAGTGCATCTTCAGTACAACAATTAGAATGTTTTTAGGACTTGTGGTATTCAAAGACGATGTAAAAGTCGGCATGGAAAAAATCAAAATTATACTCGACTTGATGCCTCCAGTAAATCAGAAACAAATTAAAATATTCTTGGGACACACGGGATACTAGAAAAAAGTAATACGCCACTATTCATACATCACGTTCCCAATGGATGAGATTTTCCAGAAATAAATTGAGTTCATATGGACTCAAAACTACGAAGAATCATTCGAATTCTTAAATAAGAAACTAGTTGAAGCACCCATATTAAAATTTCCTGACTAGTCGAGAAGGCTTCACATCCATGTTGACACTTCGAACGTTTTTTTTGTATCTGTTCTAGCACAACCATATGATAACATAGTCGACCATCCAAATGCGAATTCTAGTTGGAAACTGAACAAAGAAGAAAGGAACTATTCGACCACAGAAAGGGAATCTTTTTCGATGATATTCACGCTAAAACATTTTCGACACTACCTACTCGTCAACTCTTTCACCTTCTTTATAGATCATCAGGAATTAAAGTACCTAGTAAGTAAATTGGTCCACCAAGGAAATATCTACCACTGGTTGCTCTTATTCAAGGAATTTGAACTTGACATAATCATTTGATCGGGCAAAAAGAATGTCTGAATGGACCATATATCTTGACTCGAAACAGGAGAGGACCCAATAGGCATAGATGAAAACTTTCCATATGCACATCTATTTAGAGTTGAAGCTACCCCAAAATATCTAGAGGATATAAAAAACGTTTGGAAGATGAAAAGGCTCCATAGGATTTTACAACAATTAAAAATAAGTTGTTATCCCTAAAAGCAACACCTATCACTATTATAAATGTATATATGTAAAAAATGGGGCGAGATGATATCTTAACGAGATGGTAATTATAAGGTCAAGATTTCCTTCCAAAATCCTTCAGTACCCATAAAGGAAGTAAACTCCTTAGTCAAAATTCCATTTCTAATAGTATAAGTAGAAATCCTACCCAAGGAAATCATCCCTCTTCTATATGAGTAGAGGCGCTTATACCAAGATCACCTTATGAGGATGAATAAGACATATAAATAAGTGGCTTCTTATTTTCATTTACATTGAGAACCCCACATCCTTTGACTCCTATGTGGTGAAAATAAAATGATAGATCAAATATTCAAGAACACTATATTCTCCCACCTTTACAATATAGTCACCATTTTTAGCCCAAACATTCCTAAGAAACTTTAAACCAAATTATATTGCCAAGCATTAATACCAAAGGCACACAAGACAATTGAAGGGAATGGTTGATTATATAGAACTTAATAATGACATATAAGACATATTTCAATTATCATATATTTCACTAGTCCCTCCCATAAATATAGACTAACCAAAAATTTCCTTATGATCATAATCCTAGTCTCTTGAAAGCCACATCGACATGCATAAATGTTTGAATTGGGTTCCTAGTATCCTTGAAGACCTATAAAGACCCAAATTCTAGAGGCATATTGGGTAATTGGAGAATTATGTACAATTCCTATAACTTGGCATTGAAGAAGGGGCACCAATGCTTAAGCAATATATGCATTAAATCCCATTGCTAGGTTTTCCCAAAAAATTTCATCACATTACATGCCACCTTAGGAAGAAATGTTTTCCAACCTTTAACAATCAAATGAGACTGAGGAGCATAACCTAATGTTGGCTCACAAAAATTCCGAAGCTAGTCCTGTAGTAACTTATCACACATTCCCCTATTCTAAAAATTACCCACCACTACAAGTCACCATCTTGGAATCAATTTTCAACACAAGATATATTGAAATTATAATGCTGAAAAAACAGTAGATCGAGGTTGGGGAGATTATTTTCATCTTGAGAATAATTTCAAATATATAATTGTTTTGTTTCAAATATATAATTGTTTTGTTTTGGGAAAAGGGAAAACCTCTAAGGTGCTCTTAAATACCCTTCCTACTGCAATGATTTTATAAGGATTTTATATGGGTGTGAGGTTTATGATTGTATTATTTCCAAAAAACAACTTGGAGGAAAACAAAATAAATCTTGAAAAACTTGATAATATAAAAATTAAAAATAAAATGCATTACACTATTTGAACCTTCTTTTACAAGTTTGGTTTCCACTAATCAAGAGAGTAATGTTATGGTTAAGTACATAATGTACAAGAACACATTATTTAACATGAAAAATGACATTCGATTCATGTCACTTGCCTCCAAAAACACATTCAATGTTAGACTTTCTCATATTCTCCCGTAAAACAGCAATGTCAAAATGAGTATCAAGACGACTACGACTCAACCATCGATTAAAGCTTCAATTTTGTATGAAACGGAAATATAGTTATTCACTGTTGTGAAATAATATTCAAAGATTTATCCATTGTTCCGTGACGATTACATGATGTGTGAGCTGATCTTTGACATGTCTAAAATATCTGTAAAGCATTAAACGGAAATATTTCCAAATTCATGAATGCCCCATGGAAATAACTTACCTCTTTCGTGCAAATAAAGTTAGAGGTCGTCTCTGTAAGATTCTGATTGATACACTTTTTCACTTTGTAACGAATATTTCAGAAAGTTGTTTTTCTTTCTGTGCTCCAATCCACAAGAATATGGATTCTTGTTCAATCATCAATAGTGTATATTCTTTCTCAATCTCAAACAGTTCCATGAATCTATTAAATAGAAATATAATGATAAACTTGAGCAAAGGTAAACAAAGAAGGGTTGTTACAGGAATCTCTTGGCACATGGACCACACGTCCAAAAACTCACTTTCACCTTTGCATGTGAGGGATATGCACGTCCATCTAAGACGAGCATTACAGGTGCATGCACCATGGCCAGGTACGTGGTGAAAAATGAGAAGGGCAGTCTGCTTAGGGGAAGAGAGAAGAATCTTCGTCCTCCCACGGGCATGTGAACAGAACCAGGGTTGCATGTGTTTCTTGGATGGAGGCACAAAAGAAGACAACTACACAGGTTGAGGGCACGGTGTGAGATCTAAAATCTTCAACCTACACGGTGAGAAAAATATTATTAGGGTCGAAACTCTTAATCTCTTTTGCAAATTTCATGTTATATTGATCAAATTTTGTAGCATATTCATCAGTTTTAGTAGTTCCTCTTAGAAATATTTCACCGACCTTCCAAGGTGTGGGATAAACTAGTTCTTCTTTATCGCGTAGAATAAATGCATCAAGGACTTGTACTGTCTTTCCACTTCAAAAAAAAAATCTATCTAGAACATAGTAAGGAAAATAAAGGCGTTTTTCATCAGCAATAATTACTTATAATATTGCATTTTTCGATCTCTTCTACAATCCCCTTTTTATTCAGAAAATTCAATGCTTCCTGTGACAATCTGGATGTATTTCCTCCAAAGACCAACTTCTTAAAAACAGATATGATTTCATTATATACTTCATAAATGTAGTGAGGGGCCTTTTTCCTCGAGAGAGCTTGATACCAGATCGTGACAGGATCAACATTACAATTTACCCTTTTCCCTATATTAAAATCCTTGAAGATATGAAACTAAGTAATATAAAATGTCAAGTAGGAGGCCATATAAAACTTCTTAATATCTTTAAAATTTGATAGTTGTGAAGAAATTTTAGTAGAGATAATTTTGTCCCAATAAAAAATCACTTGTTCCAATAAGTCTACTTGATGCAAGCTTTAGGGCTCAAGAGGAAGTTCCTCACCGCAGTTCATGATTCACCTCTATGAGGCCATCAGGGGTTTTTCAAAACCTATAGACAGATCACAGAAATGTTCTCATGGAAGGGCCTCAAACAAAACATTATGAGACAGGTCAGTGAGTGCGTGACTTGCCAGCAGAACAAGCCAGAGCATGCTCTTCGAGCATGGCTGCTTCAGCCACTCCCCATTCCAGAGCAGAAATGGGAGAGTATATCTATGGACTTCATCACAGGTCGACCCAAGGTCTAGGGTAAGGACTGTATCTATGTAGTGGTCGATAGATTGACCAAGTTTTCTCACTTCTATGCCATACCAACAGAGTACAACATAGTTTAGGTAGCCGGGATTTTCTTCAAGGAGGTCTTCAGACTTCATGGGTTGACAAAGAACATCATCAGTGGCAGGGACAGTTCGTTCATAGGGACATTTTGGAGAGATTTGTTTCGGTTGGTGGGGACACAGTTGACACGTAGCATGAGCTATATCCCTCAGATAGATGGGTAGACCAATATTGTCAACAAGTGGGTTGAAGGGTATTTGAGGAACTATGTAAGAGGACAGCAGGGAATGTGGGTAAAGTGGTTACATTTAGGAGAACATTGCTACAACACCACCTTCCACATGTCCATTGGTATGACATCCTTCTGAGCATTGCATGGATATGATGCTCCCACTTTGGTAGACTTGGCATTCGGCGAGAGCACAACTTTGAGGTTGGAGATTTGGTTTTCTTGAGACTCCAACCCTACAGAAATTCATCTCTGAAGAAGAGTGGGGCCGAGAAGCTCAAGCCCATATTTCATGGTTCTTATAGGATCATGCGCCGAGTAGGCGAGGTTTCTTACGAGATAGATCTTCCAGAGGGGAGGAATATTCATAATGTGTTGCACGTGTCTTGGCTCAAAAAGGCACTGGGACAATTCATTAGAACATCAAAGGAGCTTCCCCCATTGGATGAGGAGCGACAGTTGGAGTTAATTTTGGAGGAGGTTTTGGAGTTCTGGGAGCAGAAACAGAGGAGGAGGGTCATCAAAGAGTGTTTGATCAGATGGAGAGGACTTCTAGTAGAGGACGCTACTTCGGAGAGCGAGAAGGTCTTGGAGCACCCTCGACTGGTATTGCTTGAGGACAAACAATTTTGAGAAGGGAGGACTGTAATGTCCCTTTCCAAATAGGAGCTCTAGAGATGAGGCTTAATGGTCTAAACCGCCTCATTAGACTATAGCCAGGGCCAAACAAGGGTAAACAGGGTTACTAGAGGTCACTCAAGTCATGGGTGTTATATTTAGAAAGTGACATTGAGCTAAAAAGGGTTAAAAATGCTTTTAAGTCATTATGAGACAAAAATATAAGTCAACAATGAATTAGGGTTTTGACTGTGATTTAGGGTTTTGGAAGTCAACAGTGAATTAGGGTTTCAACATGATTTTGGGGTTTGGAAAGCTATAAAGAAAATTTCAACGACCTAATTCATTATTATGATGATTATGACTTCTCATTGAGGAGAAGAGGTGCATCTCAAGAGAGATAGCTCAGTGGATTCCAAGAGGAAGACACCAGTGGATGATTTCGGTGTCAATAGACACACCCTAGTCACTGGGAAGATCATTCAGGTCTTCCATCATTCTTCAGCAGTAGTTACATAGTGTTCCGCAGTAAGGACACATTCATCCCGAGTGAGGGTGCAACTTCTGAGAGGGCTTTTAGTCGAATTATCCCATACAGAGAGAATTTTGAAATTTCCCTCCGACCCATTTGAGAGGAGGAAAATGCACATATTTTCCCTTGTTCCTCATCATATTCTAATGGAGGAATCAACTCGGATGCATTTCCCAGACTTTGACATGAAACACTTTTGGAGGGAACATTAGGGGTTCCAAAGAGAGCATTGGACTAGATTCAGGGAAACCCTTCCGACCCATTTTCCAGTAGACCAAGGCGGTTGTTTTGAGACATATCTTGTCTGATTCCAATGGTGGAATCACTAGTATGCATTTTTCCAGAAGAACAGGGGCGCACTCCCCCAGGGGTATCCATCTGGGGTCCATATTCATCAGCAGAGGGGCCCGACATATACCAATACTGAGGACTAGAGTAGGGCACATCACTTGGGATAGTTTCCATGCCTTTATCAGAAGTATATTTCCAGGGAAAAATTTCTAGACTTTTAGCAGTTATCGTCAGAGCTGCCATAGTCCTAGCGCATCCATTGATTCCTCACTGCTCCCATATTTTGGGTATTATCTTTTAGTTGCTTATTTGTATTATGGCTGAGATATTTTGTCTATTGATCTAGTCGAGTATTGTGAGTTTATTCAGCTACATTCAACCATTTTGTAATCCACAGAGATATCATAATACAAGCTTTGCAGTCCTTTGTCGCATTTATTATTTTTATGTTCATTTATATGTTGTAAACCATTGATCATACACACACATTAGCAGTGTTTCCTATACTATCCAAGTCAGGAACATTATAGCAGTATGAGAGCTTTAGTCTTGCCATCATGTGACTAAAGACAATGAGTGTAGTAGAAGAGCTAGAGGGCCGTGAAAATGTAGGTGACGAATATGTCACTTACATCAGGTATAAGGAAAGAAGGCATAGGGCTAATTTTCCCCCTTTTCCTCCTAGCTCAGAGGAAGAGGAAGAGGAACAGAGAGAAGAAGAGAGAAGGGAAGAGCGTGAGGCTGAGCATGAGGTTGAGAGGATCCTAGGAGACAAATATGAGTGACCAGAGGGTAGTGTCAAGGCCCTCGTAGATCTAGAGACAACTTTTATGCAGGTTATAAACGATATGTTAGCTAGTCAACACACCATGTCTGAGTCCTTGGCACAGGTGGTTGATACATTGGCTAGAGTGGGCATCCTAGACACACAAGTCCTGCATGCAGCACATGGGAAATCAAAAGCAGGCAGTAGACCCCAGTCCCCCTCTCACACATACACCTTTGCGAGTAGGATTTCCAGACCCTTGTTTCCTAGTTTCTAGAGGGAACCCCCAGTAGCACCACCGCCATCGATAATAGAGAGGTTACCCACTCATGAAAATGACATTGTAGAGTATAGGAGGGAGTATACAGCATTGGGTCATGACTTCCATCAGGACACGACCTTAGTCGATTACTGTGGAGTCAGACTCAGGAACCACCCTAGAGATCCGCAAAGGGGAGGGCCACATGGGCATAACTAAGATTTTATCATAAAAGTTGGGAAACTCACCATCCCTTCTTTTGACGGATCATCCAAATACACCGCCAAAGATTGGGTATAGAAGCTAGAAACATATTACAAGCTCAACCAAATTACTGAGACAAAGTCCATTTGTTTCATGACCTTACACATGGAGGGTGAGGAACACCAGTGGTGGTATCATGTACTGGTGACATTGGGTCACAGTCACATCACCTCCTCTAGGGATTTTATAGATAGGATCATTTATAGGTTTGATAGGAAGGATCCCGAGATACACTTCAGGGATCTAGCCCAGTTGAGACAAACTAGCACAACAAAGGTGCTCATCACAGAGTTTCAACCGGTAGTCATGGCAGTGACAAATATATCAGAATCCGGGCTAATCATGTTATTCATAGAAGGAATCACAGAGAGTTTGAGAGGATGGTTGAAAGCATACAATACTCCCACTTTGCTGGATTCCATCCTTCGCACTCGAGATCTAGCATACTTAGTGCCAAAGACTAAAACTTTCTCCAAACCATTTGTGCCCTAGAGGGATCGAGACAAGAATCCATTCCAGAGAGAATGGAAGGGAAAGGAGAAGTTGGATGATGAGACCAGGAGAGAGCTTATGAGGAAGAATCTTCTTTTCAGTTGCAGAGATCCTTGGGTCCCATACCACAGGTGCATGGGCAAGGGAGAGATTCATTATATTAAGGTAGAAATAGACAACGTTGATAGTGAGGAGCAGTAGCGGGAGAGTGGATCCACTAGTTCAGAGGAGGATTCAACACTAGCAGAGGATCAACCTCCTCATAGACCACCGACATTGGTAGGAGCCCATCCTCCAGTAGTCCCACAACTGCCAGAGCAAGCTAACATGAGGAAACCAACAAAGGGAGGAGTCATAGTGACCCTTTCTGGTGTTCCTAGGTATGATACCCTCCGTATCAGAGGGATTATTTAGGGGAAATGGGAAATCTCCCTGATAGATGGTGGGGCCACCCAAAACTTCATCGACCCTTCACTAGTATCGAGACAAACACTTCAGACAATGGAGTTTTAGGGGTTTGATGTTGTGGTAGAAGATGGCCACACAATGGAGTGTCTAGATAGAGTTCAAAACATAGAGATGAAGTTAGGAAACTACACAATGAGAGACACATTTTATGTGGTTGACCTATCATACACAGATGTGGTGTTAGGAGTCCAGTGGATGATTACCTTGGGACAAATCATGACCAACTACCATTTAACCTTGGAAATGGGTTTTAGAGATTAGGATGGGAAGAAGGTTGTTCTAAGAGGTATGTCGACAGGAGCACCCATGACATTTTCAGCCAAGAGGATGAAGAGGATATCCAGACATGGGGAGGTAGAATATGTTTTTGAATTCTTGATCACTACTCAGAAGGATTCAAAAGGTTGACAACAATACCATACAAAGATCAAGAATTTATTGGGACTACAGCAGTAAGTCTTTGAGGCAATTCCACCAGGGAGACCACATAAAAGGGGGTTTGAGCACACCATTGAGTTGGAGGAGGGGGCAAACCTATGATCATCCCCCCCTATCATCATCCTAGGAGGTTCAAGGATGAGATAGAGAAGGCAATCAAGGAATTATTGGTGATGGGACACATCAGATCGAGAAACAACCCATTTTCTTCTTCAGTTGTCTTAGTTCTGAAGAAGAATGGCACCATGAGGATGTGCATTGATTACTGAGCCTTGAACAAGAAAACCATCAAGAACCGATACCCTATCCCATGCATTCACAAGTTGATGGAGGAACTGCATGGGGCAGTTTTGTTCTCAAAAATTGATCTACGCACTCGATATCATTAGATCAACATCACAGAGGAGGACATAGAGAAGATGACATTTCAATGTCATCTTGGACAGTTCAAGTTCCTGGTTATACCATTTGGGCTAACCAATGCACCCGCTACATTCTTTCATGAACCGTATATTCAAGAATCAATTAAGGAAATCTATCTTGGTTTTCTTCAAAGACATCTTGATCTATAGCCAGTCATGTCAAGAGCATGTGAGGCACCTGGATGAGGTATTGAGCACCATGGAGGCACAATCATTATATGCCAAAGAGTCCAAGTGAAATTTTGGTATGACAGAGCTGCTTTACTTGGGCCAAATCATCAGTGCACAGGGGGTACAAGTGCACCAAGAGAAGATCGGAGCCATTCTGGATTGGCCGACACCCAGGAATGTGACATAATTGAGGAGCTTCTTTGGGCTATGTAGCTATTACAAGCGGTTCATCTAAGTTTTTTCTTATCTTGGAGCACCGCTAATAAATAATACCAAGCATGGGGCCTTCATATGGACCGATAAATCACATGAAGCCTTTGATCACACGAAGGAAGTCATGGGCACTTGTCCAGTGTTGGCACTGCCAGACTTCACCTTGCCATTTGTACTAGAGTGTGATGCATTTGGTGAAGGGATCAGTGCAGTTTTGATGTAGGGAGGACACCCCATTGTATTTTAGAGACATAATATTAGTCAACCTAAGAGTTTGTACTCCATTTATGACAACAAAATGTTGGAAATCATGCATGCCTTGACCAAGTTCAAACAATATTTGGTGGGCAGCAAATTCATGGTCAAGACCGATCACAACAATTTGAAGTATTTCTTTGAGCAGAAGGACCTTGGTTTCCATGTGTTAAACTTATATTGTTCGCAAGGCTACACATGTCTCTTAATCATCCAACTAATATCTCCATCGAACATATTGAACACATATCCATTGGTTTAACTTCTTCAAGAAAGATCTCTTGCCTAGGCAGTGTTGAAAAAACTCTCTCGACAACAATCCAGTTTTGGAGAGACATTTTGGATAATTTTTGGGATCTATGAAAAAAGGAAGTCGAAGGGTAAAAGGAAATTATAACATCAAATAGAGTGTGTGATTAGAGTATACTTCAAGGATTCAAAGAATGTGAAAAAAGTATGTGCCACAAAGCAATGCATAAATGGTGGAAAATGGCTATAAGCCATTTGGTTTTGGGGACATTCTGTCCACCTTTGTAATGGTTTTCTGGGGGGGAAACTTTTTCAACTTTTGTAAATCGATTATCCCTATTGTTAAGTATAAATATGTAAAAGGGTTATTTGGAGAGAGAGAAATGGTGTGTATATGTGCGTAAGTTCCTAGTGCTTTTCAGTAAGGGAGTTGAGTGAAGGAATATATATGAGGTATGACTAAGGAGTGAAATCAGACTGCAGAAGAACAACTAGGTAGGTTTGGGACGAGGTTATTTTTGCATATTTTGTAGCACAATGTACATTTTTAATAAATCTATTAATGAATAATATAAGAAGCCAAGCATTATGGACGTAGCCTAATTTGGGTGAACCACATAAATCTATGTGTTATGATGTGTTTTCAATTTATGATGTTTCCTGGTTTATGTTGAAAGTATGGCTCACATATGATGTTATAATGTCGTGCATAGATTATATTTAATGATAAAGTAACTATTAAGCTATGATAACTATGCACATGAGTAAAGGACCTGCATTATGCCTCACTTACCATCACCACTAGAGAACCTTAGTTCCTACATCCCCTCTAGATTCCTCAGGTGACACATCACTTTCTCTTCAGGTGATTCTGAAAGGTTCATATCTTTGGGTTTTGGGGTATTTGAATGATTAACCCCGGGTCTGACCCCTATGCGCCAACATCCAATGCTCTTTTCAAGGTGTTGAGATGTACTTTCTCAATACTTCAATAGCATGAGAAATGTTTGGTTGAGTGAAAACCATAGCATACATTATACTACCAATAACACTAACATAGGGAACATGTGCCATATCCTCTATTTCTTCCTATGTCTTTGGACACTATTCAACAAATTATTAGTTGTTCCCCCACACAAATTGGTACCTTGAGAGGTTTGAAATCCTATATGTTGAAATGTTTCAAGATTATTTCAATATAATTTCTTTTATTTAACCTAAGTTTTATAACTAGCCAATCTCTCTTGACCTCCATTCCCCAAATGAAGTTCGCAACACTTATATTCTTCATGTCGAACTTGGAGGATAGTTGCATCTTCATCTCATTTATATCATCCATGTTGTTTGTTACCAACAACATATCATCGACATACAACGATATATATATGAAATGATTGACATATTCCCTGGAATATACTAGTGATCAACCTTCCTTCTCACAAATTCCAAACTAAGGATGTATGTGTAAACCTTTTGGTACAAAATCCTTGGTGGTTTTTTTAAACCATAAAGGGATATTTCCAACTTGCACACCAACTATTGTTTTCCCTTTACTACAAATCATTTAGGTTATTTCATGTATATTTCTTCTTCCAAGTCATCATGTAGGAACATTTTCTTCACATCTATTTGTTATATCTCTTCATTTCACATATAAAATGTTGCATCAAGAGCAATCAATACTCTAATGGAAGTTAATTTTGAAACATGAAAGAAAAACTAACCAAATTCAACTCCTTGGACTTGGGAATACCCTTTTTCTACCAGGTCATCTTCGAACTTCTTGACTTGACCTGTTTCATTCAATGTTTTTTTGAAGACCAACTTTCTACCAACAATTTTCCTTCCATTAGGTAGCTTGAACAAATCCCATGTCTTATCTTCTGCAAACATTCCATTTCTTTAAACATGTCCTCCTTCTAGAGTTTACCCTCTGTTAAGTTTAATTCCTCCCTGACTAACTTGGGCTCATCATTAGTGGAAGATAAAAAAAATCATAACAAAAATTAGGTGGACTATACCTATTAGCTTGTTTCCTTACTCATTTAGACCTCCTTATACTCAAATTTAGTTATACCACCTCTTCATCTAATTCGGTTGAATCATCTGCGTAATTTTCTTCATTCCTCAACTCAAATACCATATTCTTTGTTTCTTTATTCATTTTAGCCTACTGAATAATGGAAGATCATAAGAATTCCCTGAAGACCACATCTCAACTATAAATTGTTTCCCTCAAAAATGGATCCCACAATTTATATTGTTTCATTCCATCCTTGCACCCAATGAAAATACACTTGTCTTCCTTATTGTCCATATTGTTCCTCTTTTCCTTGGGAACATGCACAGATGCATCACAACAAAAAAATATGAAATTTGAAAGTGAAATATTCTTACCTAAACATACCTCATGTGGAGTCGATTTGACTAGCATTGGTGAAGGAGACTTATTTAAAAAATATCATGTAGTGTCAATTGCCTCTTCTCAGAATTCTTGTGTGATCTCAACACCACTAAAAATGCTCCTAGCCTTTTCATCAACAACTTGTTCCTTCTCTTGGAAGCTCCATTTCCTTTCATTTATATGGATTGGTATTTTGGCATGCTATGCCACATTTCTTGCATAACTCCTCAAAATATTTACCATAGAATTCACCTCCATTGTTAGTTATCAACACCTTAATATTTTTCTCTGTCAGGTTTTCCACAAGAGATTTAAAATCTTTAAAACTACTAAAAACATGAGATTTCTTCCTCAAGAAATATAGCCATGTCTTCCTGGAGAAATCATCTATGAAGGAAACATAACATACATATCCACCTGGTGATGGACCGAAACATGCCCAAACATGTCACTACATATCAATTCCAGGATCCATTCCCCCCTTGTAGCTCCAGATGCGAATCTTACATAAAATTTTTTCCATATATTCAATGTTCACAAAAATTAACTTCTAAATTACAACATGGAAAACCTTCAACCATACCTTTGTTGTGCATAGATTGAAGTTTTTTTCCCTAATATGTCCCATCCTTTGGTGCCATAACATCACTGTGTTGACTATCTTATGAACAATCGAGTTGGTAGGAGTTGAGTTGACCTGTGTTGATTTGAGTTTCATTTGAGTCCACTTCATAGAAAAAATTGATGTTGCATCGAGTTGAGTTGATTCTCCCCAACCACTTGTATAGGTTTCCAATCGGAACTCCTCTTTGATCTAAAAATGAAGAAGACTTGTAATCTTGAAAATATTTGCAAGTAAGGTTTATGTGTTAAAAGAAAATGGATCAACTTTGCAACACATCATTAATAGGATTTACTAATTTAGGAAGCAAATAAATAACGACATAATCAATGAACGTAAACACATAAAAAAGCAAATGATAAAGGAGTTTACCCCTCTCTTGGGCTACATCTCCTGGTCTAGCTTCCAATGGATCATTATTATTATTTTCTCAAAGTGATAAAAAAACATGCTTTACAATGCTCAAAATGACCAACACACTGCTCCAATGGCTTCAGAGTGTCAAAAAACCCCTAGTTGGGCTTTTTTGGCACCTCGTTTGGCCAAAAAATGAAGAAGTTAGGCTTCCTTGAAGTCTCCCCTTCAAGCTTGTTGTCTCTGCATCTACAAATTGCACCCTTGTACGTTCAACCTAGCACACACACCATTTAAAGCGTAAAAACCCGACATTGAATGCAACCGTGCCAACGGTGCGAACTGTAGGACGGTTATGGCCGCGCCCGCCCCTAACCGCCAAACTCGTGGGCACATGGGTCCTCCATACGACCGACACAAATAAAAAAGGGCTAATCATTTCCAAGGCCAAATAGAAACGAAACATGTGGCGTGTCGTTCAACCGTTTTAAACCACAAGTTAAAACCCAAAACATGCGCATGTCTATTGTACGGGAGTCATATGATATGAGTGATATAACCGCGGGCTGGGGCTAAGCCCCGGCCCAGATCCCCCACCGACCATACATAAAGTTTAATTTAAATTAAATGAAATTTGTTATATAGTAAGCAACAAGGTGTGGGCACATTGGCAGGGCGGCTCTTGCCAAGACATTGGACTATGGTGGAGGTAACCGGTTCGAACCCCATGGTGTCCATAATGTTTTGAACTAACAACCAACACAACGGTGCCATGTGGCACCACACCATTTATCAAAATGATGCCATGTGTTGCATTTTCATTCAACCAAATATACCAATCGATGATTGCCATGTCACCAGCTACCCTGTCAGCATACTTCGTGCCACATCACCTATACAGCCTCTGACACGTCAGCCTGTATGGACTGTATGGACTACACTGTCAACATCCTTTTTTTTACCTGTTTGATAATTCAAACAGATTGCGATATCTCTCGCTCCTGACGTTCGTTTGAACCCAAACTAGTTGCATTAAGTTCACAACGACGAGGCCTATGCTCTCATTTTATTTGAAGAGATTCCGAGCACTTTGAATTTTTGAGCAAAATTTGATCCCCTGATCACACCTCCCCATTGGGAAGCTTTTGGACCTCCAAAAGACTATTTTTAGTATATTTGAAGATGAGGGTATAGTTCCCTCACCCTTCCAACCTCAATCCACTTGGATTTGCTTGGATTTGTTCCTTTAAGACCAACTCGAAGATACTCCACATTTCCTCATTTTGAAGTTCACATTCTCCTGTCAAGAATGGTGTCTTCATGCAGTTGTGTAAGATATTTTGGGGAAAAATAATCTATAGAAGTAATATGAACATGATCTCCATGATCATCAATCAATGGAGGCTCATACAATTTCAAATTCTCAACATTAACAACTGCATACATTTGCATATAAGGAGTAAAATCTAAATGAAAGGCATTGTTACCAATCTTGTCGATAATCCTGAAAGGACCATATCGAATCGGTTTCAATTTTTTACCTTCTCCTTTAAGACTCTTCTTACTCATGTAAAGCCAAACTTCATCTCCAACTTGGAAACTGTGATCAACACGATGTTTGTCATGTCTCATCTTGTACTTGGCTTGATTCTTTTCCAACTGCTCTTGCACCACTTGATGTATCGACTGAATTTGTTCTATGAACTTTTATGCCCTATCAGTGTCATCAATAGAAATATCCTTCCCAAAGATAAAATCTAAAGGAGATTTGGGCAAATAGACAAAACATGCTTCAAATGGCGACGTTTGAGTCAAAGAGTGCTTAGCACAATTGTAAGCATGCTGAATGTAGTGTAAATGCTCATCCCAAAATTTAGGATGCTTGCTGCAATAAGCATGAAAAAGATGCACCACTGTTTGATTTACCACTTCTATTTGACCATCTGTTTGTGGATGAAAAGTTGTGCTCTTTTTAAGTTTGGTGTCCATGAGTGCCCATAAACTCAACCAAAAATTTCCAACAAATCAAGAATCCCGATCAAAAATAATGGACTTAGGCAATCCAAAATGCACCTAAACATTTTGAAAGAACATTTGTGTTGCTTGCTCAGCTGTAACCTGTTTAGTACAAGGCATCAAAATACACATTTTTCTAAATCGATCAACCACAAAATAAAGATAATCATGATTTTGTCTCGACATAGGTAAACCACCTACAAAATCCATGGAAATACTTTCCCAAGGTCGAGAAGGAACCAGAAGTGGAGTATAAAAACCCAACTTTTGATTGCTAGGTTTACTTGTGGCACATAAAGAACATCCTCGAACATATTTTGAAACACTTTCATTCATTTTAGGCCAGTAGCGGTATCTTTGCAAATTAGCCACTGTCTTCCCTACACCAAAATGACTAGCAATAAGAGAAGAATGTGCTTCTCATATAATGTTGATTCTTTCCCCCTGTGGAATACACAACTTGCCAAGATGATACAAAAGATTATCATGCACATGGTAATCCAATTCTTCAACATGGTTAGAGTGGCACAAAGTTTCATATACTTCTTTGAACAGTTTCCAAAGCATATTGCTCAACATAACTTTCATGCATGATAGGACTATGCTTAAGAATAATTGAAGCACTAATAATAGGCCTTGAAAGCATATCAGTGACTTTGTTAAAAATTCCTTTCTTATACCTGATAACCAAATGAAACTGTTGAAGAAAACTCATCCATCTGAAGTGCCTAACTTGTTGTAGCTTTGTCTGTGATTGTAAGTATTGCAATGGTTGATGATCGGTGTGAACAATAGTTTATTTTCCCAAAAAATAATGTTTTGATTTTTCACACTTTGTAACAATGCATACAATTACTTATCATCAGTAGGATAGTTAATCACGGCACCATTAAAAGTCTCAGAATGAAAACAAATGGGCTTACCATGCTGTAGCAAAGCTGCTCCCATTGCATAATTGCTTGCATCTGTCTGGATTTCAAAAGGTTGTCTTAAATTTGGAAGTGCAAGAACTAGCGCTGAACTGATCTTTTCTTTCAAAGTATCAAAAGACTTCTGTTGCTTGCCTCCCCATTGAAAAATTTGCTTCACACTTGTCACAGCATGTAATGGAGCTGCAATGGAAGAAAAGTTAGCAATAAACTTCCTCCAATATTGGGTTTCTCCCGAAAAACTTCTTGCCTCTATCACATTGTTGGGCTTGGTCCATTCCAAAATGACTTTGACCTTGGAGGGATCAATTTTTAATTCACCTCCACCAACAATATTCCCTAAGTAAATAAGTGAAGTTTTCCCAAATTCACATTTGGACAACTTCAAAAATATTTTTTCTTTTCTCAAAACATCCAAAACTTGTTTCACATGTCTAACATGTTCTTCACGAGATTTGATAAAGATCAAAATATCATCCAAGTAGACAATAACACAATCATCCAAAAAAGGCCTTAAGACATCATTCATAACTCTCATGAATGTAGCAGGTGCATTGCAAAGTCCAAAAGGCATTACCATCCATTCAAACAAACCTTGCTTAGTTTTGAAAGTTGTCTTCCATGTGTCTCCCTCAACAATTCTGATCTGATGATAACCGCTTCTCAAATCTAACTTAGTAAAATATTTAGCATCTTTTAATTGATCAAGAAAATCATCAATTCTAGGAAGAGGATAACGATTCTTAACTGTAATTTTGTTCAAAGCCCTGAAATCAACAGACATATGCCACATACCACATTTCTTTGGAACTAACACAATTGGAGATCCACATGGCGATGAGCTTGGTACAATAACCCCTTTGTCAAGCAACTCTTGAATTTGCTTTTTAATCTCAGCATTTTCCATAACTGACATTATGTACATACCAATGTTTGGAAGAGGACAATCTTGCTGCAATTGAATTTCATGTTGGATTCCCCTTTTCGGAGGTAATCCCTTAGGTTCTTTAAACATTTCATCATATTGAGTAACAACTTCATATAAATCGGATTTCAACTTTGTATCACAACCTTGAAATGATTCGTTTTCAATATCTTCTTTAGGTTTGATCATTAAGAGAACAAAATTCTTACTAGCATTTACTAATCTCTTCATTTGTCCCGCATTTATAAGTGATAAATTCATCTTCTTTGTATGGGCTCTAACAATGTACTCAACTCCATCTTTAAACAAATGATACTTATTCTCATGATGATGAAAAATAGCTTTCCTATCATACAAATACGGTCTTCCCAACACAATACCATAGATATCCAATGGAATAACATCAAGCTCTACCTCATCAACGAAATTTGCAATGATAGCAAACCTAAGTTTACACCTTCTTGTTACTTGTAACTTAGCATTATCACATATCCAACTAAGAGGGTATGGCTTAAGATGTGGAATTGTTTCCAACTTTAATTTCTTAACAGTTTCTTCAGAAATAAGGTTTGCTTGAGATCCAGTATCAAATAGAGTATCTATCTTAGTATGCTTTGAAACAACCCTTATGTGAAAAAGTT
>ML778185.1:1830961-1853537 GCA_009831015.1 Picea engelmannii
TGGCAGTCTCTTTTGGGATTGCCCAATGCCTATGCAACTCATGAGAAATAGTTCTTATTTTAGCCATTTAGATTCTCTTCTTTGTGCTAGTCAAAACAAAGAGATATTTTTTATCTTCAAAATTGTGGTTAACCACAACTCTTTATAGCACCATAGATTCTCCTTAATTTAACTTGTACAATATTTTTAATATCATTGGTATTCTACAAAATAATTTCTTCTTTTATTCCCTAATGATTTAGGGAAGAGTTAGCATTATTATGCCACCCCCCTTGAGTCATTGGTGATTTTGGAAGCAATTTTCGGGAACCTCTTGTCATCCATGTTGTTTATCTTGTTCGTATACATCAAGTACTTAATCATAATTGTGCTCCCAATGGAGGAAAAATAATTGTGTTCTCAATGGAGGAAAAATATCACTTTTATGAGGAGGATAAGATAGGGTGTATTTCATTTAATTTCAAGATTATAAGTTATAAAATTCTTTTGTATATGCTCTATCTTTATTTAGGATATTTGAGAGATACTACATCCCCAAACTTCACATCCATATAAGATTACATGAGTGACAAGAGTCTCAAAGAGGAGATTTTTCTCATCTCATAGTCAACGGTTTGCTAATTTACAATTATTTTCACGCCCATAATAAGCTTTCCACCTTCCATTTATCTTTTTCTCAATGCTATAGTTCCAATTGAGTTTGTGATGAATATAAATTTCAATATACTTGTACGAAGAGACTTCCTCCAAGATATTGTTGACATATACAAAAGTATCATAGGTGATGTTGTTGGATTTATTTATCATAACATTCATTTTTTTAGTGTTCACAGTCATACCTATACTAGAGCAGAAGTCTTTGAGGATTCTAAGTTGCTTACTAAGCCCTCCACTTTCTAGAATGTACATTAATTATTTGTATGAGAGAATTATTGTACTCTTATAATTAGTGATGTATCTTAGATTTAATATGAATTGTGTTACCTCATAATATTTTATGTGGAAAGTTTAAATTTATTTCTTTATTTTTTCTAAATATTTAATAAATTTCTATTTAAAATGGATCTATGTTATTTATTTAATAAACAACGTTTTTAGTTGTCCACAAGCTAATTTTAAGGATTTTGTATTTATATTAATATATTTCATATTTTTATATTGTAAGAGGTAAGGTAAGGTAGGGTGGGGGTGGTGGGAAATATAGATTCAAACATAGAGGTAAGGTAGGGTGGGGGTCAGGGGCATATAGAGTCAAAAATAATATGTTTTACTCTATAGTTCTCCCCACCACCCTCATACCTCATATGAGGGTAGGGGTGCGGGTATATATTAGAGAAAACATAGAAAACACTATGTTTTCTATGTTTCCCCACCCCCACCCTCACTCTCATATGAGTAATATTATGTTTTCTCTAATATATCTCCCCACCCCTACCCCCACCCTCACCCTCATATGAGTAATCTATTTTCTATAATATATCCCTCCACCCTCACCCCCACCCCCACCCTCATATGAGGGTGGGAAACACTATATTTTCTCTAATATATCCCACCATCCCCACCCTCACCCTCATATGACTAATATTATGTTTTCTCTAATACATCTCGCCACCCCCACCCTCGTATGAGTAGTATGTTTTCTCTAATATATCCCCCCACCGCCACCGGCATACCCCCACCCTCCTATGAGGGTGATATGGGGGGATATATTAGAGAAAACATAAGGTGCATTCTAGAGATCACTCTAAGGGAGATATGTAATTCTTGTGAAAAATGTTCATATTACAAGTGACATAAGTTGGTCCAGTATATAAAAAAGTAAAAAAGAAAAATGTTATGGAGAAGGTGTGTAAAGTCCATGCATATAGAAATGAATAAATTCACTAATGTAAAACAAAAAAAATTAAGAAAATAATATCATGCATTATATAGTAACTTTCAAGGGACTAGCCTAATTTGAACTTTTGTCAACATGCCTTCATTGGGTGGTTCAACTAATTGAGATAACTCTTGTGGCTACAAACACACACATGAGTGCACATATTAATATTAACTCGAGGTTTTTTAAACATGGAGATATTTACATCTTGTTGCGAGGAAAATATCTCTATAGCAAAGGGTAAACCATAATAGACAGAATAGCACACATAAATCAACTATAATCCCAAGTATCCTATACAAAAGAAATGCTAACCAAACAAGGCTAACAGCCTACCTCATCAGTATGTTTGAATAAGACCATCGTTGAGCATGTGACCCAAAGCTTTATACTTGCAACATGTCCTCAAAAACCAAGACACACAAGCATATGGTGATAATATATAATGTTAGAATATAGATTAACATGATCCATTAACATACATGATAAATATTCCCTTGGAAAAAAAATGCAAATACCTGCAAGATATCAATTGGACAAGAAAAGAGTATTTCTATTAAAATAATCAATAGAAGTACATAAGTGACAAGATTCTGTAATGACACATATTGAAATCGAGCAACTAAGTCCCTCTAGTTGGGCCTCCACCACTTCAATCCTCCACCAAAGGAAAGATCATATATAAGATTCAATGAGGTTCTCCATCACAAAGAAGGAAGAGCTTGGGGGCTGAACAAAAGGATTTCATACTTTCAAGGAAAAAGGGATGCAGACTCAATATGAAGTGAAATTTCTCTAGAGTGTCTTTTCTCTCAAAGTTGAATTGTTGAAATCCTCAAGGCTTCGATAAGGCTCTATTAATACCCTTCAAATGGAGATGAATGGTTGATTCTGAGCATTTCCAGTATGTGGAAGGTAAAGGATCATGGATCTTGTGACATGGCATGGAAACCTGATATATTTTTTAATTTTTTAGCACCAAACCCAATGTAAACTGGCTGCAATGGAGAAACTTGTGTATACATCTATTATATAACTAATAAGGAGCATATATGTGGAAAAATGTGCATTTTTGGCTCTGGAATGAACAAAATGGGGACTTCAAGTCTGCAAAGGGAAATGGAAGGCCATCTAAGCAAGTTGCATGGAGTGAGAAAATAATTTTTTTAATAGATGTCCCCTAATGTGTGAGGTCAGAGGACTATCTGTGATTTCCAAAATACATTATAATTCCTAAAAGTGGAGTAATGAAGACTCATCTAGAAGTACTAGTTGCTCATAAGAATATTACAATCCATAATAACTTTGTACACATGGATGTCAATCTCAATTACAGTACAGATCCAGGTGTAAATATATCAAATAGTTTTTCATGGCCATAAACAGGAAATACAAAGAAGGCATATGCCATAGCCTGTCATAGTCACGAACAAGACACAGTAAAATCTAGTCTCAAAATCAATTGAAGATATATGTACATAATGGAATACAACGTGATCTCCCATGATTAATGAAGTCATATAGGTATTGGTCCAATGAAAGACAATAGAAGATCATGATTTTTTCTACTGTAAGTTGGAGGTCTTATACACTATCCACCGAAGGTGCAAGTCTACATCATGTGAATAGAGGAGTTGAGGTCGAACACAATGAGACTTTGTTTGATAACTATTCATTAATATATATCGTTAACAAACATGAGAGAACCCACCGATAATGAAAGTAGGTTTCAAGGCACCGAGTACATTCTACAAGTGTGAATAAGAGTGTTGAGGTCGAACACTTGAAGAAGCCATCGATCAGGAGACATTGATGTATTCCCAACTGTCGATGGTAGGAGAAACTTCAACTGATGAATGAAAACCTCTAGGCACGCATAGGACTCTAGGTCTCATTTCCAGAATAGTTGAGTTGAAGTCGATGGAAGGAGACCCGTTGAAAGGAGATCATTAGGGAATATCTCATCATTCAACATGAGGTACAAAGAAATATCTTGATGATTAGGAGGATCTCGAGAATAGGATGTTCATGAACCAATGACCCTTTGTTTCCCTTGCATGCACCAAATGCAAGTAGTGCATGAAAGAGACCCTCTGAATAACAACCAATAAGGAAAATTGTCGGCAAAAGGCAAGGAAACCACCAATAAGGATAATGGAATCTAAGACACTGCATGAATCCCAATGCATGAATAGATTTATTTTCGTTGAACACAAGGGAAACCCCCCAGTCAAAAAACAATGAGGAAATTTCATCTTTTGGGTTCAAGGTTACATATCCATAATGAGAGTAGGACCAGGGTGCATGGTAGGACAACAAATTCATGTGACAATGAGATACACTGTGGATATCGTCGAGATGCGAAGTCAAGAGTTTTGAGAAAAGGAAAACAAATGATTATAGACTTCCTTTGAACAAGAGCATGAGACATATTAATCAGCTAATTATATTTCTATAAACAACCTACATAAAATGTCAACCCGAGAAGGTAGACTTTGAGGCACTAACACCATATGTGAAGAAATGGAGAAAGAATATATCTCTTGTTGGTTATCAACAACTCTAATAACTTGATACTAACTCTAAAAAATTCTTTAATCAACTATGAAAAGATTGTATTACCTTTCATAAAAAGGAGTACTTAATTCATTTCTATGTATATGCTATGATGATAGTCTACTTAATTCTTGAATTCCTTATCTCTTTCAAGAAAATCATACTCAAAATTTGGATATTCTACCTTACAGGAAAATGCTTGGAAGGTTATACATCTAATCAAATAAAACCATCACTGAACTCTGAACTAAATGTCTTCAAAAGATTACTCCTTCATCAACCATACTTATAAAGAACTATGAAGCAACTTAATCCATTGTTCTCTAATTTCGATGTGCACATCCTTCTAAAAACTATCAGAAATAATCAAAATCTTTTTCCACACTTTAATCACCAAATAAAAATTACAACAATACTGAAAAGAAATATACCTCTGTAATTTCATACTATTTCAACTATCATAGTCACATGAAACCTATTTACTTTTGAAATAAAATCAAGAAATTGTTTTGATTCATGAAGATAAACTATTGTTGCACTCAACTACTTACGTATCTTAAAGGAATGAAAGAATAATGACATAAATTCAACCTGCTACCATAAGGAACTTGCAAATATTTAAACTCACACCACATAAATAACCTTACGGAAAACAATTATCATGACCTAAGATGAAAACATACCCAAGCTGGGGACCCTTCCAAGCTCAGGATGTACACAAATCTCTGTTACTATCACATCGAACTCATGGAATTTATCTTCTATTATATAAAAAAGTAAACAGTATGATGGAGTTTAAAAATCAAACAAATCTTCCTCTCTATATCTATCTATTTATTCCCCTCTATCTATCTATTAGATCATATCCCCTTTTTATAATCCAGTCTAAAACAGAGGATCGATCCAGAAATAGATCATCCACCAACACTAACAATAGTATCCTATATTCTTGTGATGACATGCTATTTATAGGAAAAATAAATGCAATCATTACATGATTCCATGACCGAGGGCATGTAATCATGCTATCATTCCATATAAATTTGAAGCATTAACTAAAATTGAATCTTCCATCTATGATTCTAGGAACCTATTCTAAAGAGATAAGATCCATCTAAGACCTACAACAAGTATACTCCAAGTGGCATAAAATATCCTCGAAAGATGGAGAATACCAAACCAATGAACCATCCTCCATGTCTTATGCTCACCTATTCTGGTAGTCAGAGTGCTCTGGTTGACTATCGGAATGTCAAAACATAGGATTTCAGCTGCTAGAGTGTCTGAGGCTATGCTACTGCCAAATGATAAAGTAAATCCCTTTGAAATCACCTGTATGGATTCCAAAATCATATTGCAAACCTCAAGTTAGCCAAAATAAGAAAGCTTCATTCTATTTATTCATTAAAACATAAGAAATAGATATTTAAAGACTTCATTAATCACCTATAGTTTCTTGGAGATAAATAGGCTATGGAATAGGTATCCATAGTTAAAATTGGCAAATTATTGATAAGGATAGAGACATATAGGAAAAACGATATCACAAAAAGAAGCCAAAATTGGAGGCCAACATCCCCCCCAAGCATGATTATTTGCATGTCCCCACGCCAAAAAAGTATATTATTGTCGAGATTGTACAGTCCATATTGGTTGTTTCATCATACTAGCTCGAGAAGAGGAAGTTATTACTAGTTTATGCTTCAATTGCCAAATCTTCTTCTTCAAATATGCATTTTGTTTCTCTACATTGACAAGTTTGATATACCATTCCTTAGACTTTGTGAAAACAACTTTATACCTCATATCTAGTTTGTCATACTTTTTGGACAACTTATGATAAGACTTTTGTAGAAATATATTATCATCCTTACTCTCAAGAATTTCCTATTTAATCTCCTTCCTATTCTTTCTCTTCATGATTTCCTTGTTAGATGAGGATTCTCCATATTTTTCCTCTATCTGCTCAGAATCCTTTCCCTTAATCCTCCTCCTCTTTATTTTTGTAGATTTTCATAAGGTATATTCAAAAGAAGGTTCCTCATCTTGTTCTTCTAATTTCTTATACACCCTTTCTTCAATTTCCTCCTTCCTTGGCTCTTTTGAGTTCTTTAAATATTGGACAGGTAAAGATTCTGGTTCCTCATGTTGTATATCTGTTAAGTGTGGTTATGCCTCTGTTTGTGGTACTTCCTTGGCTTGTTTCTCTAATCCACTAGAAATAGGTGGAATCAAATTTATCTTAGTCACTAACTGAGTCCTTGGTCGTTTAGGGATATTTTGCATAACTTCTAATTCTTGATCTGCTTCTGATGTTCCTTATTTAACCTAAGAATTCATTTTTCTTCTTGTATTTTTGGATATCTTCTTACGTGAATCATGCTTATCCGACCTTAGAGCCTTAGTTAGAGTGGCATGTGGCTATTTCCCATTATCTTCAGCCTCCTTAGTTGAACTTTTTAATTTACATAGAGGACTAGCTCGAACCTTTTTAGATTAAGAGGCCAGGGTAAGATTCAGAGTTGAAGGATTCAACTCAAGTCTAGACCAAAAAAAACATTAGAGTATGGATATATTTCTAACCCTATTACTCATATGGCTTCACTAGAAGTATTCCTATACTTGAAGGACATTTTCTTTTGTTCAATTAGAGTAGGATAGGTAAATAAATAAATAAATGTTGCACATAAGTACAATGCAACCTATCTTTTATATTTTTCATAAATGGGAATGTCAAAAGCTAATAAAGCAATCAATTTAAGATCTTTTGTTCCTATAGTAGATTTCTTTTTAAAAGTTATGATGATTTTTTTTGGAATCTTATGAGAAGGGAATCTCTTCATCCTTCAAATGCACACATAATACTGGAAGGGTTTCAAAAGTGGAAGAGGCATCCTTGTCAACAAAATATAACACTTAAGGGAGTGCTTCATGACCTATTTCTTCAAAATTCTTCTTTTTCCTTAAAGTTGTTAAAAATGATGCATTCATGCTTTATATTTACCTATCTAGTTTAAGATTGTTATTTCACAAGGATGATCGATTAAGTAATCTTTTAATAGAAGTTGAAACTAAATGTTAAGTCCAAACTATTTCATTCATAGCTAATAATTCAACTTTTGACATTTTCCCTAAAAGTTTCTGTTTTTAAGCATGAATAAAAATCCAGTTTTAATTAGTTCTATTGGTTTGTTTTTAGCAGGTGTTCACACGTCTCTGAGAAGACATTTTTTTAGCATCTCACATTTTTTGCATGAGGCCATGCAAAACCTTAGGCATGGGGGAGTGGTTGCTGAAACCTTCATATTATTTTGCAGCTTCCGTCGGCGAGACCAAATCAACATGTTCAGTGCTGGGATTTGATATTCATTTCTAGAATTCTGGTACCATTCTATTCTGGTACTGTAGAATTGTGTTCATCGTATACAACAAACAATGTTTAACTCTGCATTCATCCGGTATTGTGGGAGGAGGTTTGCGCTATTCCAGTACTAATGGTCATTTATGTGCTCATCAGGTACCAAAGGAGAAAGTCTACATTCATATGGTATTGAACAACATTCCTATGATCATCTGCTACTGATGGTTGCCTGTGTGCTCATCTAGTACCAAAGGAGGAGGTATGCACTATTATGGTACTGAACCACAACTCTGCGCTATTTCGGTACTAAAGCACAACCCTGTGACCATCTGGGACTTAGGTGGTCTGGTATTGGTAATGAGGTGTTGGTAGCTCTTATCCTATACTCAAAGTTTTTGCTACTCAATTTCAATGCTTCAAGTAATAGGACGTATAAACTCAACATTTTTCATTTTACTAAAATAAATTAGACTAATTATGCAATAAACATATGGTTACTCTCAATTATTGCATGCTCCCTACCATGAAATTTTGCAAGCCCTCGTATATATCTCCTCGCATATTATCATTGAATTCCTTGGTGAAGTGGTTGTCGTCATGAATGAGAAAAAATCATCCATCATGTCACTCTGTTCCAATACTATCTATTACGGTACTACATAAACCTACTCCATTACTTATCTGGTACTGATGCCAAAGTGATATGATCTTTGTCATGTTATTAACATTGTTTTCACTTCAGGTAATTAGAGGTATGGGATAACATCTTCATCTTCCTTCTATAAAGGATCATTTAAGTATTGTGTTGAATTGTTTTTACTCTCATGTACATCTTACTCCTACATTTCTACACTCAACCCTAAATGAATCATCCTTGCTATCCTTTAAGAAGATATTTTCACATTTATCTCTATATGATAATGGGTGCACTTGTCTTATTACCTCAACATTTTGAAGAAGTGATTGATAATTGAAATATCCATTGAAAAGTGGTGAGACCATTATGTCTAATACTAACCTAATTGATTCAAACAAGTTTTTATCCAAGTTTTTCTTTGAAGGTATTGATGAAAACCTCATGTGGTGGACCACCCTTGCAAAATCGCAATGAACTTTCATGAGAACCCTAATAGGATTAACGAGAGGGACCTCTTAGTCATTATCTGAGATGTTACATTATACATTGAATAGATGATATTTAAGTTGAATGTGGATGATGTCACCCTTGGGATAATTGAAAACAATTAATTATGGCCTAATGACTCTAAAACACTCTTGTAGCACCTGCCTTCCTTATACTCTAAAACTGTCAATGAGCAGTATACATAATTCTAAATATTTTGAGTAATATAATAAAAAGGAAGTATCAGGAAGTATCAGGAACTACAAGAAAACCCGTCAGGGTACTGAATAGGCCTACTGGAAGCAGGGCCATGCTTGTATGGTACTAAGGTAAACCCATTGGGGTACTGAACAAACCTACTAGTAGCGAGTCTATGCCAGATAAAGGGAGTTGAAAAACATAAATTGACACACTTAAAACTGAACATAAACCCTTGGGTATCATTCTGAAGAAATCATTATCAAATCAAGGCTAGGAGATGACCTTTATATCTCTTGGATGATGTTTTTAAGAACCTTCAAGTATCCACTTTAGAGTATCTTTAAAATAAATAGGTTTGCATGAGAAGTGAGACCCTCATTATATGTAATTCACCTTACCTAAACAAGAAAATATTCACCACTACAAACTTGGATAAGAAACAAGTTAATGATCTTGGGATGTATTCTTTTATGTGTTCCTCTCTTCAAATGATATCTAAATTAAGCTTATATCACTTTTGTTTTAAAGGTAATCTATCCAAGGGGGCCTATTAGTCAAAGTCATTATGAAAAATCTTGGCCATTATCCTATAATCATATTAGAGTTTCATCCAGCCCTTTATCCTAACTTTGATTGAAAATAGATTGTATAAGACTTAACTTTAGGGAATGCTTGATCGAGTGAGGAGTATCATCGATTGTGAAACTTTGAAGATCATTGTTGCATGAGGACATGCAATGAATTAAGCATGGGAGAATGTTGAGTCTCAGTATTCACACTTCTATTACCCTATATTATCTATCTCTAAGTCAATTTTACCTATGATATGTGTATCTAATTGACTGTTTCATCCATAAATACAATTAATGGCCTTGATCATGTGCATAGAGAGGTAAATTATGGGTAAGGCATGATTTGTTTAATTTTATTGAGTTAATTCGATTAAATGCTTGATTATGTATGATCCTAATCACTTTGAATCTTAAGTAGCATGATACGATACTCATTCTATTCCGGTACCAAGGCTCCACCTATTCTGGTACCAACCTGTGCTAATTCAGTACTAGACATAATTCGAAATTTTGGAAAGATTCTAGAGGAAAATTGGGTACATGGGTTTTATCCAAAATGACGTTTTCATGCGGACATGTGTGACAAAATTCACCCAGATCGCATGTGCGGACCTCTAGCTTGAAAGGGGAATGATTATGCAAAAAATAGCAACAAAACTCAAACTGCCAACTTGTGCCTCAATTTACGTCCACATGGGAGCATATCTTTCAAAACCGAAACATGTATTCCTAGGAATATCATCCATCTACAGAACCCAGAAACCGTTTTCAATATTTCGAATTGGTTGGAAACATATGGGTGGATCCATAACTCGAATCTGCCCAAATTGAAATAAAACCTAGATTTTTTAGGATTTTATCTAAAAATGTAATATTTGAAATCTGAGCATTGGGATTCGGTCCCATACACTCCTAAATGATTATTCATCTATAAATAAGCCTCATATGTCTATGAGAAGGAGCCATTAGTTTCATGAATGTTTTGTAAATGAGAGATTTATTCTTGTGAGAAAGCTTTGAGTTGCTAACCATGTAAAAACATAGTTTTTGATCTCAATGAAGAATTGATTGTTGTTGAATCATTAGACACCATATCCATTTAATATGAGTCTTTTTAGCAACACTAAACTCCTGGGAAGGGTCCCTCAGAGTGGTAAGTGTTGCTATATTTGATTTTCTTTGTATATTAGCATTACATTTAGCTTATTTTCTTCTTCCATTATTGTTTAGTTTGAAACTCATATTGTGTGTTTGCATTCTTCAAATCGATTCTTATTAGATAAAACTAAAATCAACACCCTCTCACTCAAGGAATTAGTACATTGCATTTGATCAAGGACAAAGTTTGAGTTTCGATCTCATTTCATTTTACCTAGTTTTTATCCATTTGATTATCTTTTTAATCACTACTAGAATCCATTGAAGGATAGAAACTTAAGTAATATACTCGCGATTAATCACACGAACATCACCCTGAGTGCATCAAATACTGTGATCTAAGCCTTTATAGAACTAATTTATTCCTGAGTCTCAGTGATGAATCCTTAGTGTTAATTTGTTGCAGTGTGGGTTTCAATATTGTTTTGTCAGCTTTAGATTAGGCTAGACTAGGCTCTGATACTGCATTTTCTGAGCCTATACCTTGAAGCTTACGATCCCTGGTTGATGATTAAATGTGGGAATTAATAGTCCATATATTTGTCCCCAACAACTACCATGATCCTAGCGCGAAGAACAAAAGAGGTTGGGGATCATTTAAAAGAAAGAGAGGATTGACCCTCTATTATAGTTTTAGAAAACTGAGACATTTTGCTAAGGAATGCCCTGTGAGAAGACCTAGTTATCTTTTTTGTAAATCTATGAACCATGAAGTATTGGATTTCCCTAGAATGATTTCTAAGGTTGAAAGAATGAATATGAATCAAGAAAACCCTAAGGAAGATCTAGAAACTAATATTATGACAAAGTCCCAGAAATAATCAGAGAAAGTATTGCGACAGATGAAAGAAACCCTGAATGCCCACTGACATGTCAGATTATTAGAGATCATCAAAGAAAAATAATTCCTTGAAGCAGGAATAGGAGACTTCGACATTGACTACGTTCTAGATGAGGAAACACAGGTGAATATTATGACAGAGAGAACCTGGGAAGCTATAGGGAGGCCTGCTATGATTCCTTCCTTAGGCGGAATAGGACTATTCAAAGGAAAGTTGATAAACCTATGTGGAAATATCACCTAGATACCTATGAATGCTAATAGAAATTTGACAGAGGAAGATTTTGAGATTATTAGATTTATTGAGAACAGTGCCAATTTACCATGCTATTAGGAAAAACTTGGATTGAAAGAGATCAGGCTAGAAGGAAAGAAGAAGAAGAAGCTTTAGAGCAGAAGAAGCAAGAGTTAAAAGAATTCATGACTAGAAGGATTGCACACTTCATTTAAGAACATAAGAACAGATCGAAGCTATTTAGCATCAGAGACCCATATGTCGAATTTGCAAGAACACTAGAAGACCCATAGAAGATTAAAGTACCTATTCCAGATAAAGAAGAAGGATCACCCTCAAATATTAGAAAAGAATCTCAATAGCGCGAAGTAACTATGGAAAAAGAAGATAAGAATCAGAATGGAAAAGGGCCTATTGAGAAGAAGCTCGCTGGGAAGAAGGCTACAAAGCTAAGTAATAAGAGAGATAAGATCGATAAGTTGCAGAAGGTTCCAGAGGGAATCCCACAGAAGGAAAATTTTCACAATTGGAGCTATGTCGGGATTTCAGAATAGTGACACATAGAACTTCGCCATGACGAAGCAATATAGCCATTGAGGACATTATAACCATTAGACCAATGTGTCGAACGGGCATAAAGACATTTATGGACAAACAAATCGCCATCTGATCCTTAGGACCGCACCATAATGAACAAAGCAGAGTTAATGAAGGCTTCATACCCGTTGCAAGCGACCCATTGCCAAGTTACCTATTTATCCCGTCACGCCATGCATGAAGAACACTTTTTCCAATCATGAATTTGAGCTTGCAGACTTGTTGATTGTATACAATGATCATCATTCTCTTTATCTATGTCCCATTACTGTGTCTAAGTTACCTTCCGAACCTGAGATTGTTCACCCCGAGTGTGTATGTTAGATAAGTTGAGCACTGCCGAGAAAGTTGTTGAAGAAGTTTTGATCGACCTCATGACTTAGAGAGTCATGTCAATGTCTACAGGTGTACAAGAATCATTGACGAGAGGACTGCCAGCCTCTCCATCTACTTCTCACGAAGCCAGACCATCTCGACCATTAGATGAAAAGTGAACCAAGCACAAGGATGATCTAGTGAATTCCAAATTGATCCCGAGTATATTACCCACCTATATTCCACCTCTAAGCAACACATTAAATCGAGATAGTGTGCCCATAGATTTTGAATACACCTTGGTTACAGAATACCTCCCAAAGGGGATACGTGTAGTTCAAGAAGACCAAGGTAAAATTGCAGCGTTGAAGTTTAGCGACTTAAACCTTGGAGATCGCAAAGTCCATAACATGCTCTCCCCACATAAGTACGTGACCATAACCAAGGGGAAGAATTTGAGGATAATCCCCTAGTCATGGACTATGAACCTCTGTCAGTTCACCCTATTGAATGTCATGAATATTCCTCACTTCAGACAACACTAGGAGGTGAATCCATGTGTCAAGCTACTATTGTCTTGTTACCATGATAGTTATTTGTGGCTAAACCATTGTATAACATTTGATCTGACGCTAATCAATTGGATCATGGGCTTGAGTATGCAAGGACCTGATCCTGAAGAGTTTTAACCCAGAAAAGCCATGGATTGCACTCTAGGACATAAGATCAAGGACGCTTATGGTGATGTCGAGAAGGGAACATGAGGCTACAAGGTAGTCTCTATCTATATTGGAGTATTGCACCTCGCGTTTCAATTGATTGCAAGGAATTTAGTACGAAAGAACCTCCCTACCCAGGTGATCGATTTTGTAGTCGACCTTGTAGGGAAGTGCGCAGAAGGTCTTCAAATGAACTGGGTGAAGTACCTGGTGAACCAATTGGAATTCGACTGCAGAGAAGAACAAGATCAAGGGTATGAATTTCATTTCAGCTAGCTCTTGATACTTATAGATTTTATTGCCTGGTAGATGTTGAAAGGTGTGGACTTCCTAGACCTCAAGCCTTTTGAACTGTTGGTCGTGAAGTTCAATACATTGTGGTACTCAAACAGCATGAGTAAAAAGTGGCATTCAAATGTTCTTTTTCATACCTAGTACAGTTAGTTGAAGATAGCCATATAGTCAGAGCCTCACATGACTCTGAACACTCTACACTGGTTCCGGCCTTTGATGAAGTTCAACACAGATCGACATTTTATTTACATCATAATGCGCATTTATGAACACAAGAAACGACTTCAATCCTACTATAAGTTGATGGAGGAGGACTTGGAGGAGATAAAAAAAGACTAGTCGACAAACCTCCTTATTCCAGTAGACCCTATGGATATATCTGACATCGACAATCCAAAAACTATCAAGGATACACCCAGACCAAGAAGAACAAAGAAGATCAAAGAAGTACAAGAGATAGACAACTCATCTGTAAAGATTGCTTCCATATCCCAAGAGAAAGGAGGTGATGGCGAAGAGTTGAATGACAAAGAAGTCAAAAATAAGGAAGGAGATAAGGTTGATCCCCTGAAGAAGAGGAAAGGTTCACCTCTGAAACCTTCCTCCCGAAAGAAAGTGAAGGACACCATTCCCAGGATGTAGACCATCCTCACCTTTGATGACTTCGACTTCCTCATAGCATCCGTGAAATATGTTTCGTTGGAAATAACAGAGAAACAAGAAGCAAAGAAGGAGGAGATGTATGATCGAATTGAGACTAAACTTTGAGGGGTATAGCAGGCCCTACAGTCCAGTTGCCCAGTCTCCACTATGCCAGAATAACCAACATTAGGAGATGAGCTAGCTCAACTCCACCGCCTAGCCGATACAGTCGAAGCTCATCTTTGGCGAGCACAGGAATAAACACAACAAGCCACCCAGGCTTTGACAAAAGTACAAGGAGTACTCATCAAGCAACACAGTGATGCAGAATAGGAAAACATTTCCCTCCAAGCGAAGTTGGATGAAGAAAAAGAACAATTTCAGCAAGAAAAGGAACAGTTTCTCGCAGAGAAACTCTAATTAAAAGAGGCTGTCAATGGAGAACTTCCCTCTTTGATAGTCTTAGAAATCAAGGCATAAGACCAAGGTACATAGCAGGTGAACCATATCACAGAAGTCGTCCAACAGCTACAACAACGCATAGTAGATTTGATGCTACGCATTGTACCTAAGAGCCCACAATATGTAAGAGACCAAAGAGAAGCAACCACCCAGAGTGCAGTTGAAAGGATAAAGGCTCTTACCCTGGAATGAAAGAAACTTACCGATCATAGTGCATAGACCTATGAACAACTCATAGAGAACCAAAAATTGAAGGAACTAGAGTCGCAACTCCAAAAGGTGAAGCATAAAGCCGAAAAGATATAGGCCCAGTTGAATTCCCTGTCAGTTGTGGAAAGAATGAAGCACTCCCAAGAGCAACACACTACACAACAACAGATCCATACTATCCAAAGACAAGTTATGGAAGTAACTTAGAGGCTCCAACCCATACAAGACAAGGGATATCAATTTTTTATAGAGGTAGAAGGCCAAGGAGCGGAGCTAGAGTAGATTGTCACTATAGTTGAACAATGTTTAGAGGGACCTATCAATGATCCATTTATCCAAGAGTTCATTGAATAGGAGGCCATAACACAACAACAAGTCAAAGGAGCTCGAGCCAAGCTCGAGGTGTTCGAAGCAGAGCTAGTCCGACCAGAGTGACTCGGGACGAGTCACAGGTGAGTGTTGGGGGCATGTTGGCCCTTAACCAAGTTTTGGGAGATTCTTGGTCATGTTTGCCTATTTTGGGACTTTGACAGTCTGTCGAAGATATAGCACAAGAAAAAGTAGAGATCACGATATCTCGGCCCATTTTTGGGTCATTTTTGGGACTTGAGAATATGTAATGGGTATGGGATGTTGGCCCATGCATTTACCCATATTTAGGCTTATTTTGTAAAGTATAAATAGATGTCTAGGCAATGTAAGGAGGGGTGAGTAGGCATCTATGTGATGTGAGACCAACAAGCTAAGAGCTAAGTGCAAGTATGATTTGTCGATGCTTTGTGCATATTGTGAGAGACCATAGAGCTAAGTCTAATTGGTTGTAACAAATTGTGAAAGGATTTGTGCTATACATAGCTCGGAGAAGGAGGATTTGGCGATGTGTGCGCAGATATCCTGTCCTATGTGGAGTAAGGTTTTTGTGTATTTGTGCATGTAGATGACTGATTGAAGCTAAAAAAGAAGACGAGTTGGTGGATGTAGCCCTAGGGTGTGGGTGAACCATGTAAGTACTATGTTATTCTTCTCTGTGTGATGTTTTTATGTATTTATGTGTTATTTGCTAAGTGCTGATATAGATAGATACATAGATCTTTTGGTGCTGTGTGCTTACGATGAATCTGGATGTTAGAACTGATATAGGTGAATTTTCTTAGTTCTTGAATCTGCTAGATCTGATCCAATTCTTTATGCTAAGTGTTTAAATACATTAGATCTTGGTGAATGTTGCAATGCTTTGTTTTATCTGCGAAGTAGACATTGGTTAAATAATAATGAACTGATGGTGCTAGGTGCTCTATTAAGTATTGTAATCACATATCTATTTCCTAGCTAAGGTTTTAGACACCTGATTCATGCAACCACCTTACCTCTACCTCGAGTGAGACTTCATCTGCCTCGTAGGTGTTGCCTAAAGGGCTGGTAGTTAGGGTCTTATTGGTGCATTATTGTAGCATTGAACCCTGGGTCTACCCTTGTGCCAATAGATGCTCAATAATTCACCAAGCTAGATATGCATTTTGGCTACCACCAGATCCGTATGAAAGATGAAGACATTCTGAAAAATGCATCTCACACTCATGAGGGTCAATATGAATTCTTGGTAATTCCCTTTGGATTGTGTAATGCTACTTCCACTTTCCAAAGTCTTATGAATCATGTCTTCCATCCTTTTATTCATCATTTTGTCTTAGTTTTCTTTGATGATATTCTCATCTATAGTAAAATTTGGCAATCCCATCTCTCCCATGTGAATCAAGTTCTCCATTTACTCTCTAAGAACAAACTTTTCCTTAAACAATCTAAATGTACCTTTGGTTCCTCAGAATTTGAATACCTGGGTCATATTGTAGGAAAGGATGGTGTCCATGTGGATCCTAAGAAAATTGAATCTCTACAGTATTGGTCTCACCCTAAAACTCTTAAGAGATTGCATGGTGTTTTGGGTTTAACAGGATATTATAGGAAGTTTGTTCGAAATTATGGAAAAATTGGATCTCCTCTCACTTCTCTCCTTAAGGAGAATGCTTTCACTTGGAATTTAGTTGTGGATCATGCCTTCCAAGACTTTAAATATGCTATGTGCTTGACCCCTGTCCTGGCACTTCCAGGCTTCACAAATCCATTCATATTGGAATGTGATGCTTCTGGGAAAGGAATTGGAGTCGTTATCATGCAAGATGGTAATCCTTTGGCCTTCACTAGCAAACATATTTTTTAGCGACATTTGGGCCAATCCATTTATGAAAAGGAAATCTTATCTATTTTTCATGTTGTGGATATCTTGCGTCCTTATTTATTGGGACAACAATTACAAATCAAAATTGATCATCAGATCCTCAAGTATTTCCTGGAACAATGAATTTCATCCTCGATGCCAAAAAAATGGGTGACCAAGCTATTTCCTTATGATTATGAGATCATTTACAAGAAGGGAAAGGAAATTTTCGTGGTTGATGCTCTTTCCCAAAAATATGAAGAAGACAGGTCCCTTTTCTTCATATACTTCATTGTATTAGATTGGATCCAAGATATTCGTCAGGAATAGGTGCAAGACCCCAAAATTTCTCACATGATCCACCAATTACAACATAATTCTTCAGTTTCTCCAAGGTACTCTCGACACAATGAAGAGCTTCGCTACAAAGTTCGTTTGTATTTATGCAAGCAATCAAAACTTAAATTCATAGTTCTTTTTGAACTTCATGCCTCACCCACAGCTGGGCATTCAGGGTTTACCAAAACTTATGAACGGGTCAAACGTTCTTTTTTTCTGGGATGGTATGAAACAAGATGTATGCACCTTTGTGGTTGAATGTGAGGTCTTCCAATGCAACAAGGGAAAAAATGTCAAAGCTTTGGGCACACTCGGACCACTTCTTATTCCTCTTGCTATTTGGAAATATATTTCTATGGATTTCATTATGGTCTTACCTAAATCAGGAAATATTTTAGTCATCATGGTGGTTGTATATCGTGGTACAATGCATCTTACCATACATCTACTCACATGAATCCTTTTGAAGCAGTATATGGCCAAAATGCCCCATCATTTCTCTCTTATATGCCAGGGGTCTTGAAGGTTAAATAGGTTTCCAACAATCTTACCATCTAACAGGATATTCTTCATGCCCTCAAAGATAATTGGGTCATGGCTCAAAATCGTATGAAGCAACAAGTAGATCTAGGTCATTCCGAATGACATTTTTTTGAAGGGGACTGGGTGTGTCTTCGACTACAACCTTATAAGAAAACATCACTCAAAGTTCAACATTGTCATAAGATTGCACCGAAATTTTGTGGTCCTTATATAATGCTCAAGTGTTTGGGATCAATGTCCTATGAGTTATCTCTACCCAATCAGTCGAAGCTCCATCCTATTTTTCATGTTTCCTTCTTAAAGAAGGTGATTGGAACTAAGTGCTAAACTCAAACTAGTCTCCCTGAGTTGAATGAAGAAGGTTCCATATGGTTGCAACCACAATCAGTCTTATCCCAGCGAGAGCATCATATCCATCAATGCACCATCAAGGAAGTGTTAGTCCAATGTAAATATACAACTCAAGAAGATTCCACCTGGGATCCAACCACCATACTACAACCATTTCCTCATCTTAATCCTTAAGTACAAGGTTGTTCTTCAAGGGAGAGGTGATGTTAGGGACTTCACCTTCCTAACCCCTAATGTATGTAGAATAATATAATTCCATGTAATAAATGTCAATATTAATAAGGCCTAGAAATAAGGAGGAATCATTCAAATGTAAGAAGACCTAATAGAATCTTCCACTTCTATAATGATATTCTCTAGATTGTTGTTTTGGATAGATAGATTTAGTATAAATAGAAATAAAGAGTATGAGAAATATTGTCTTGGAGATTACTGTAATATAGCTTTGCTCTGATGGAGGCTTCCCCCTCGAAGAGGCAAGTGAACATTTCTATCATTAATCAAGGTGCTCTTTTTGGTGTTATTTTGGTATTAATTTGGTATTGTTCTAGTTATATCATTGTTTCTCTACAATTTATATGCTAAAAACATTATGTTTTGCATACTATTATATATCTGGAATACCACAACCAAATTAGAGTGATAAAGAGGATACCACTCACACATGTGGAACGTTCCTTACTAGTGATGATCCCAATGGAAGTGTAGATTACTGGTGATGATCCTAAGGTTATTGTGCAACACTTGGTGATAAAACCAAGGTTGGCATGTAACACATCACTCAACTAGTCTAATTGAATAGTAACTAAGAATTGACTGGAGGGTACATGTGCCACCCTTGTTTAGGAGAGATTATTATCAATGAGGGGAGAATATCTCAGACTAGCAGACCCTCAACATAGCCAAATAAACTTAGGAAAATAAAATAAAAATAAAATCCTACGTGTGTGTAATATCTGCAACATAAGGGAAATGTGTTGAAGTTGGGAGTGTTGGAGTCAAAAGTACCTAAAACTCATACACCTGTAGATTATAAATCCATTGAATTTAATAGTCCTTTGAAAAATGTTCAAGCTATAGACATGGTCGAGCTACATATATATACTAGTGAAATGATGTATAGAGGAGTCTTTCAATCCACTTCCAATGAGAAAAATATGAGGGAATTGTTACAAAATATTGAGAAGCAATTCAAGCATAAAAGAACATTACCGAGGGCCAATGTAATTCAGATATATGACTTAGAAAAGATGATTGTTTCTTTAAGTGTGAATCCTAAAAATCGTAAATTTGAGGGGGATTTGATGATCAAGAAAGATAATGAAATCAAAGTGATAAAGAATAAGCTCAATATCCTATAGATTTAGCAGGTATAGACCCCTGAGCTACATGTTAGCTCTTATTAAGAGCCATCATACCATTTTTAATTGTAGGAAGAAAACAAATCTATGGTTGAAAAAATAGAAAAGGCCTTACAATTAGCTAAAGATCCTAAAGTACCATCCATAACTTTAGACATTGATGAAGGTTTGGCCAAGGTTATGTCATATTTTATTGTGAAGGAAGTAGATCTTAACTCATTCACATATAAACTCAAATTCAGTTAATCAAAAATCATAGAATTACTAGAACATGCCAATATTAGGGAGGTACTCTTACAACAAATTGGTACTACAAAGGAGAAAGTTGGACGTGAGTTAGATAGAATGAGATAGAGGGTTACTGGTAAAGAAACAATGAAAAGGGCCAAACATCTAGTTTGAGAACATATAACATCACTAGTTTTTAATAGTTAGGATTAGTTCAAGTTAAGGTAAGAATAGTATGCTTTAATTGTTGAAGTTGCTAAAGAAATCAATATTATAGCCACAAAATTGTCCAAAAAAACAAAGATTTTCGTGGAGTTAATTAAGCTCCTGAATACTATATCTATAGAGTAGCTCAATGTTTTAAATATAGATGTTAGGACCAGCCTCATAACAAAGGAAACATAGTTTTTGGATAAAAAGAAACTCATGCAGAGCACATAGCACAATGTGCACGAGATGAGGAGTGAGATAGATTCATTCAAGAATATTTTCAAGGAAGTAATTAGTTTTGGGTTGCCTAGTTTGTGGGATAGTGTTGGAGACCTTTATCTAGAGAATAATTACCATAAAATTTTAGATAATATAATAAATGATGATAGTATGTTCAACAAGATGGAAGGATATCTGAAGATACATGATATAATGGATATGTTGGTAGGAGATTTTGTATTATGATGCACTCTTAAATAAATTTTTAATGGTCTTCCTCCCTCAACATATGAAATACTCATTGATCTATATGAAATGAGAAGAAACTTAAACCTGTTGGAGTATCTTATTGGTAAAGTATGGTAGAATATCTGTAGATATATTAAATTACAAATGTCAAGGCAAGGTCAAACATGTCAGACATGTGGCACACATCCACCACCTCCTTAATTGATTTGTGTTGTGAATAATTGTTATATATATGAAGAGTCTTTTTTTTTTTTCAATAAATCAAACCACTCAAAGATCAAGAAGGAGGATCAAGAAATCGTTAAGCAATTTAAATATTCAAGAAGTGGGTTTCACATAAAGGAAGGGATATAAATAGGCCTTGAGGCTCATTAGCTCAATTTTTATCAGCAAACAAAGAGAGGGAGAGTGTTTGAGCATGAAATTATAGATATCAATCCAGCTCAAGCATAAAGACATATTATGAGAGGGAAGCCATGAGGCTTGTAGGAATTCCATGATTTTATGTTGTATTAGTCTATAATTCCCATCTTTTCTTCCTCATTGTAACATATATATCTTTCCCATCTCTGTCATGTATTATGAAACATATTAATAAAAAAATCCAGTCACACTGTGACTCCATATATGTTATAAATGTGTTTGGATTCATTAATGGATGAGATTGATTTCAGTCTTTGACTAGTCTTGTTTCATTTTCTTGTTTGGAATGTTTATATGGATGCAAAGTCTCTATTATGTGAATATATCAAGAAATGAGTTTCCTGAATGTATGTAATTGAACCCAGAATGCATGAATTTTTATAACTGTTGAATTGTTGAATGTTAGACACACTTTTATTTGCATAAATCCTAGTAATATTTATTTGAGTTGGATACCTTGCATGTGCACGATTCTTCCACATAATAATCTGTTATTTTACCATTGTAATTATGATACTCAGAGCACAAATTCCCCCTATTATTTGAAGGCATTCCTAATCATCCTGTCTGGAAGGTGAAGGAGTTGTGAAAATTAATAATTATGAATATCTCCCTTGATAAAGCAAGGTAGCTTTAAAACCCTTCTTTGAGTTTTGGCTCCAAGGATCCTTGGCATAGTTCCACTAACAACTAGGAACATCTCGAGGACTAATATGATCATTGAAAAATGACCCTCCATGCTATTTAAATAGAGATCATGGACCAATCAGGTACTAAGCCATGGATCAATGTAGTCATTAAGATTGAGGATAATATGAGCTATTAGATCACTCTATGTCAGTTACATATTGTGACCATCATATTACCTAACTAAAAATGCATACTAATCCATAATAAATAAATAAACTTACAAACACACTTTTACCTAATGACACATTAGACCAAGTTGATCTTAACTAACTCCTACGTGCCTAAATATTCTAACACTAGGTGGAGAACAAGGGAGATTGATGGGTGGATTCAGTACACATCTTAGGCTAGGAAGTCAAAATTATTAGGAACAAATCCATAGGGATGGTAAAGATTCAATGAACCAACTATGGTCCCAAAGATGCAATGTGGGAGAACAAAGAGACTATGCAAAAGGAACACCCACAATTGTTTTCCAATTTTGAAGAAAATATAAGATTTTAATGCAAGACTCCATTTTCGATAGCGAAAGTTCTAGAAACACATATCAGAATTCTTGGTCACCTCCAATCATAGCCCTGAT
>ML778185.1:1880296-1901515 GCA_009831015.1 Picea engelmannii
GGCAAGCTAACGTCAGCCTGCATCATCAACCACCATGTCAGATCATGACAACAACATATCATAAAATCAATAGCATAACATCAAATCAAAACAATATCACCGTAAATGAAACAACTCAAATACCCCACTCCCTGACTCAATCCAGAGTCCAAGGGAGTTCTATCGATGCCTCTGCATCCTCAAGGTCCGAAACCCTGCACACTCAAAGAAACTGAGTCAGCAGCACCTGTCTACATCAAGGTAGTAAAAACATCCTGTCATATAACTTAACGCATCATAATGAGAGAAAAAGTTTTATCATCATAAAAATCTGGATCACTTGCGAGCAAGTGTCCTCAAATAATAAGTTTGGTAAGTGCGTCGGAGCAAGATGTTACATAAAACATGATAAATATGCACCAACAATCCGTGAGAAAAGGAAACCTTTACTCATAAAATGTAAAATTCGAAAAAATAATATATTCAAATTATATATTATAGGAAATGGAAAGCATATCTCACATTCATCACATTCATAAAATATTTTTGATCACATTTATAGGAAGAAAACATTTATAGGAAGAAAACAATTCATTTTCATATTTCCTATAGTGAATTGAAAGATTTTGCAATGTAGTTTCAATATCCTCATTTCTATTGGCATATTCAACACGCCAATTATCAATATCATCTTTAGTATATCCAATCATACTATTGAACTGCTCTGCTGACAATTTATTTAATTTTTCCACGCTTTCTTCGAACTATTGTCTTTTTTTAAGAATTGAGTTTGCGATTAAATTTGGATATTCTACTTTAATGGTGTTTCCTACAAGATCTAATCATGTCAATTTTGAATAAGCTTCAATACTTTTGTATGTTAAGTAATTGAGTTCATTTGATAACTCCCTTATTACATTAATTCTTCGAATCCAATATGCCTTTAGCTTCTTTATACGAGCTTCAGAAGGTAAGTATTCTTGTTTTATTTTCATATTTAGTCATTGCTGAGACCTTCATAATGAATGTTCGCAAGTCCATCATTGAAAAATCCCTCATCGTTTTCAATGTCATGTTTTAAATATTCTCTAGTATTTTGAATCTTGGAACCAAGAGAAACAAAGCTACTTGGTAGATCCCATGTATTTAAAATAAGATACATTATTTTCTTAAAATTTTATTGAACATAACGTTTGGTTGCATCAAGTAAGCTCAAAGTCCCTTTTAATCTTACACTTGACTCTGGAGTTTTCTCAAAATTCTTGTGAGGTTGAATTGTTGCAACAGGGGTGACTAATATTGGTGGAGGAATTAGAGTAAGCTCTAATTCTTGTATCCCTTCTTTAATTATGGCATTCTCATATTCCATATCATCTATTGAAATGTCCAGAGCATCTCTCCTGACCTTATGAATCTTAGTGATTCCATATTGAATCATGTTATTAAGGTTAAATGTAGAACAAGTTTTTCCCTTTTTATTTTTTGAAAGGGTTCCTTCAAAAATAAATTTTATTGAGACTTTATTAGATAAAACATTATGTTTGGAAACTCTTCTTATGAAAACTATATGTCTTGAATAGCGAGTTCAACCATAAGTTTTATATTTTCTTGTAATCATTCTTCATCGTTAGGGAATTAGATATTTTCCATATGAACTTCTAAATCCATCTCTTTGAGATAGATTTTGCTCTTAGGTATGCACTCTTTAAATTATTTCTGAGAATTAGTCATCTTTCCTTTTGCTTGCAATTTATGAGATTTTTCCAATTTTCCTTGAGGACGGTTCTTATCACCTCCACCATCTGAATTATTAGTTGAAGAATTCTTCTATTGATATGTTTTAGACTGAGAGTTCTTTTTGGATAGGGTGCTCCTTTTGGAAATAATAGGAGATTAATCATTCTTTTCATTAGAAGGTTTTCCTTTATTCTTATATTGGTCTATGGTACTTATGATGGTTTCAATACCACCTCCTTTCCTTTTAATATAGTCAGTCGAAGGATCATGGCTATCTCCTTCTTCTTCTTCAAATAAAAATGCATTGATAAGTGTATTATTGAATCCATTTGATACCATATGATCGAGAAAAATATTATTAGGGTCGAAACTCTTAATCTCTTTTGCAAATTTCATGTTATATTGATCAAATTTTGTAGCATATTCATCAGTTTTAGTAGTTCCTCTTAGAAATATTTCATCGACCTTCCAAGGTAGTGGGATAAACTAGTTATTCTTTATCTCGTAGAATAAATGCATCAAGGACTTGTATTGTCTTTCCACTTCAAAAAAAAATAATCTATCTAGAACATATTAAGGAAGATAAAGGGGTTTTTCATGAGAAATAATTGCTTATAAGATTGTATTTTTCCATCTCTTCTACAATCCCCTTCTTATTAAGAAAATTTAATGCTTCCTGTGACAATCTGGATGTATTTCCTCCAAAGACCAACTTCTTAAAAACAAATATGAATTCATTATATACTCCATAAAGGTAGTGAGGGGCCTTTTTCCTCAAGAGATCTTGATACCACATCGTGACAGGATCAACATTACAATTTACCCTTTTCCCTATATTAAAATCCTTGAAGATATGAAACTAAGTAATAGAAAATGTCAAGTAGGATGCCATATAAAACTTCTTAATATCTTTAAAATTTGATAGTTGTGAAGAAATTTTAGTAGAGATAATTTTGTCCCAATAAAAAATCACTTGTTCCAATAAGTCTACTTGGTGCCAGATTCCGGGCTCAAGAAGAAGATCCTCACCGCATTTCATGATTCACCTCTACTAGGCCATCAGGGGTTTTTCAAAACCTATAGACAGATCATAGAGATGTTCTCATGGAAGGGCCTCAAACAAGACATTATGAGACACGTCAATGAGTGTGTGGCTTGCCAACAAAACAAGCCAAAGCATGCTCTTCCAGCAGGGCTGCTTCAACCACTCCTCATTCCAGAGAAGAAATGGGAGAGTATATCTATGGACTTCATCACAGGTGTACCCAAGGTCTAGGGTAAGGAATGTATCTATGTAGTGGTCGATAGATTGACCAAGTTTTCTCACTTCTATGCCATACCAACAGAGTACAATGTAGTTCAAGTAGATGATATTTTCTTCAAGGAGGTCTTTAGACTTCATGGGTTGTCGAAGAACATCATCAGTGACAGGGACAGTTGGTTCATAGGGACATTTTGGAGAGAGTTGTTTCGGTTGGTGGGGATAGAGTCGGCACCTAGCACTAGCTATCTCCCTCATACAGATGGGTAGACCAATATTGTCAACAAGTGGGTTGAAGGGTATTTGAGGAACTATGTAGGAGGACAATAGAGAATGTGGGTAAAGTGGTTACATTCAGGAGAACATTGCTACAACACCACCTTCCACATGTCCATTGGTATGACACCCTTCTGAGCATTGCATGGATATGATGCTCCCACTTTGGTAGACTTGGTATTTGGGGAGAGCACAACTCTAAAGTCCAAGGATTGGATCATAGAGAGTTAGGAGATTCTCAAGTTGTTGAAAGAGAACCTGCAGATGGTGCAAAACTGACAGAAGATAAGTGCGCACAGACACATGATAGAGCGCATCTTTGAGGTTGGAGACTTAGTTTTCTTGAGACTCCAACCCTACAGAAAGTCATCTCTGAAGAAGAGTGGGGTCGAGAAGCTTAAGCCCATATTTCATGGTCCTTATAGGATCATGCGTCGAGTAGGCGAGGTTTCTTACGAGATAGATCTTCCAGAGGGGAGAAATATTCATAACGTGTTGCATGTGTCTTGCCTCAAAAATGCATTGGGACAATTCATTAGAACATAAGAGGAGCTTCCCCCATTGGATGAGGAGGGACAGTTCGAGTTAATTTCAGAGGAGGGTTTGGAGCAGGGTCATCAGAGAGTGTTTGATCAGATGGAGAGGACTTCCAGTAGAGGATGCTACCTCTAAGAGAGAGAAAGTGTTGTAGTACCCTCGACTGGTATTGCTTGAGGACAATAAATTTTGGGAAAGGAGGATTGTAATGTCCCTTTCCAAATAGGAGCTCTAGAGAGGAGGATTAATGGTCTAAACCACCCCGTTAGACTATAGCCAAGGCCAAAGAGGGGTAAACAGGGTTAGTAGAGGTCACTCCAGTCATAGGTGTTATATTCAGAAAGTGACATTAAGCTAAAAGGGTCTAAAAACGCTTTTAAGTCATTATGAGATAAAAATAGAAGTCAATGGTGAATTAGGGTTTCGATAGTGATTTAGGGTTTTGGAAGTCAATAGTGAATTAGGGTTTCAACATGATTTAGAGTTTTGGAAAGATATAAAGAAAGGGTCAGTGACCTAATTCATTATTATGTCGATTATGACTTGTCATTGAGGAGAAGAGGTGCATCTTAGGAGAGATAGTTCAGTGGATTCCAAGAGGAAGAGACCAGTGGATGATTTCGGTGTTGAGAGACACACCCTAGTCACCGGGAAGATCATTCAGGTCTTCCATCATTCTTCAGTAGTAGTTACACAGTGTTCAACAGTAAGAGCACATTCATCCCGAGTGAGGGTACAACTTTTGAGAGGGTGTTTAGTCGAATTATCCCATACAAAGAGAATTCTGAGATTTCCCTCTGACCCATTTGAGAGGAGGACAAGTCACATCTTTTCCCTTGTTTCTCATCAAATTCTGACGAAGGAATTAACTGGGATGCATTTCCCAAACTTGGATGTGAAACACTTTTGGAGGGAACATTTGGGGTTCCAGAGAAAGCATTGGACCAGATTTAGGGAAACCCTTCCAACCCATTTCCCAGTAGACCAAGGCATTTGTTTTGAGACATATCTTGTCTGATTCCAATGGTAGAATCACTAGGATGCATTTTTCTAGAAGAAGAGGGGCACACTCCCCCAGGGGTATCCATCTGGGGTCCATATTCATCAGCATTGGGGTCCGACATATACTGTATTGAGGACTAGAGTAGGGAACATCACTTGGGATAGTTTCCAGGCCTTTCTGAGAAGTATATCTCTCAGGGAAAAATTTTCAGACTTTTAGCAGTTATCGTCAGAGCTTCCATAGTCCTAGTGCATCCATTGATTCCGCAGTGCTCCCATATTTCGGGTATTATCTTTTAGTTTCTTATTTGTATTCTGGATGAGATATTTTGTCTGTTGATCTAGTCGAGTATTGTCAGTTTATTCAGCCACATTCAACCATTTTGTAATCCACAGAAATATCATAATACAATCTTTGTAGTCCTTTGTCACATTTATTATTTGTATGATCATTTTTATGTTGTAAACCATTGATCATACACACACATTAGCAGTGTTTCATATACTATCCAAGTCAAGAACATTATAGTGGTATCAGAGCTTTAGTCGTGCCATCTTGTGACTAAATACAATGAGTGTAGAAGAAGACCTAGAGGGTCGTGAAAATGTAGGTGACAAATATGTCACTTACATCAGGCATAAGGAAAGAAGACATAGGACTAATTTTCCCACTTTTCCTCCTAGCTCAGAGGAAGAGGAAGAGGCACAAAGAGAAGAAGAGAGAAGGGTAGATCGTGAGGCTGAGCGCGAGGTTGAGAGGATCCTAGGAGACAAATATGAGCGACCAGAGGGTAGTGTCAAGGCCCTCGTAGATCCAGATACAACTTTCATGCAGGTTATAAATGATATGTTAGCTAGTCAACAGACCATGTCTAATTCCTTGGCACAGGTGGTTGATACATTGGCTAGAGTGGGCACCCTAGACACACAAGTCCCACATGCAGCATAGGGGAAATCAAAAGCACGCAGTAGACCCCAGTCCCCCTCTCGCACATACACCTCTTCTTGTAGGATTTCCAGACCCTTGTTTCCCAGTTTCTAGAGGGAACCCCCAGTAGAAGCACTGCCACCGATAACACAAAGGCCACCCACTCATGCAAATGACATTGTAGAGTATAGGAGGGAGTATGCAGCATTGGGTCGTGACTTCCATTAGGACATGACCTTAGTCGAGTACTGTGGACTCAGACTCAAGAACCACCCTAGATATCCGCAGAGGGGAGGACCACAATAGTAGCATGGGTATAACTAATATTTTATCTGAAAAGTTGGGAAACTCACCATCCCTTGTTTCGACGGATCATCCAAATACACCGCCAAAGCTTGGGTACAGAAGCTAGACACGTACTACAAGCTCAACCAAATGACTGAGACAGAGGCCATCTGTTTCACAACCTTACACTTGGAGGGTGAGGAACACCAGTGGTGGTATCATGTACTAGTGACATTGGGTCAAAGTCACATCACCTCCTGTAGGGAGTTTATATATAGGATCATGGATAGGTTTGACATGAAGGATCCTGAGATACACTTCAGGGATCTAGACCAGTTGAGACAAATTGGCACAACAGAGGTGTTCATCACAGAGTTTCAACGGTTAGTCATGGTAGTGATAAATATATCGGAATCTAGGCTAATCATGTTATTCATAGAAGGAATCACAGAGACTTTGAGAGGATGGGTGAAGGCATACAAGACTCTCACTTTGCAGTATTACATATTTCGCACTCAAGATCTGGCATACTCCGTTCCAAAGACTAAAACTTTCTCTAAACCATTTGTGCACCAGAGGGATCGAGACAAGAAGCCATTCCAGAGAGAATGGAAGGGCAAGGAGAAGTTGGATGATGAGACTAGGAGAGAGATTATGAGGAATAATATTTTCTTCAGCTACAAAGATCCTTGGGTCCTAGGCCATAGGTGCATGGGCAAGGGAGAGATTCATTATATTGAGGTAGAAACAGACAACATGGATAGTGAGGAGGAGGAGCAGGAGAGTGGATCCACTAGTTCAGAGGAGGACTCAACACCAGCAGAGGATCAGCCTCCCCGTAGAAAATCGACATTGGCAGGAGCCCATCCTCCAATAGTCCCACAACTTCCAAAGCAAGCTAATAGGAGGAAACCAGCAAAGGGAGGAGTCATAGTGACCCTTTCTCATGTTACTAGGTATGATACCCTTCGTATCAGATGGATTATTTAGAGGAAATAGGAAATATCCCTGATAGATGGTGGGGCCACCCAAAACTTCATCGATGCCTCACTAGTATCGAGATAGGCACTTCAGACAGAGGAGTTTGAGGGGTTTGATGTTGCAGTAGAAGATGGCCACACAGTGGAGTGTCTAGATAGAGTTCAAAACTTGGAGATGAAGTTAGGCAACTACACAGTGAGAGACACATTTTATGTGGTTGATCTATCAGACACAGATGTGGCGTTAAGAGTCTAGTGGATGATTACCTTGGGAAAAATCGCTACCAACTACCAAACCTTGGAAATGGGTTTCAGAGATCAGGATGGGAAGAAGGTTGCTCTAAGAGGTATGTCGACAAGAGAACCTAGGATAGTTTCAGCCAAGAGGGTGAAGAGGATATCCAGACATGGAGAGGTATCATATGTCACAGAATGTTTGATCACTACTCAGAAGGATTCAAAAGGTTGACAACAATACCATACAAAGATCAAGAATTTATTGGGAAGCAGGTCTTTGAGGCAATTCCACTAGGGAGACCATCTAAAAGGGGGTTTGAGCACACCATTGAGTTGGAGGAGGGGGCCAAACCTATGATCACCCCCCCCTATCATCATCCTAGGAGGTTCAAGGATGAGATAGAGAAGGCAGTCAAGGAATTTTTGGTGATGGGACACATCGGACCGAGAAATAACCCATTTTCTTCTTCAGTTGTCTTAGTTTTGAAGAAGGATGGCACCATGAGGATGTGCATTGATTACCGAGCCTTGAACAAGAAAACCATCAGGAACCGATACCATATCCCATGCATTCATGAGTTGATGGAGGAACTGCATGGGGTAGTTTTCTTCTCAAAAATCGATCTACGCGTTGGATATCATTAGATCAACATCAGAGAGGAGGACATAGAGAAGATGACATTTCAATGTCATTTTGGACACTTCAAGTTTCTGGTTATACCATTTGGGATAACCAATGCACCCGCTACATTCTTTCATGAACCTCATATTCAAGGATCAATTAAGGAAATCAGTCTTGGTTTTCTTCGACGACATATTGATCTATAGCCAGTCATGGCAAGAGCATATGAGGCACCTAGATGAGGTATTGAGCATCATGGAGGCACAATCATTATATTCCAAAGAGTCCAAGTGCAAGTTTGGTATGATAGAGATGCTTTACTTAGGACAAATCATCAGTGCACAAGGGGTACAAGTGCACCAAGAGAAGATCGGGGCCATTCTGGATTGGTCGATGCCCAGGAACGTGACATAATTGAGGATATTATTCGGGCTATGTAGCTATTACAAGCGGTTCATCCAACATTTTTATTATCTTGGAGCACTGCTAACAGATAATACCAAGCATGGGGCCTTCATATCGACCAAGAAATCACATGAAGCCTTTGATCACATGAAGGAATTCATGGGCACTTGTCCAGTGTTGGCACTACCAGACTTCACCTTGCCATTTGTACTAGAGTGCGATTCATCTGGCGAAGGGTTCAGTGCAGTTTTTATGCAGGGAGGACACCCCATTATATTTGAGAGCTGGAAGATTAGTCAACCTGAGAGTTTGTACTCCATTTATGACAAGGAAATGTTGGAAATCTTGCACGCCTTGACCAAGTTCAGACAATATTTGGTGGGCAGAAAATTCGTGGTCAAGACTGATCACAACAATTTGAACTATTTCCTTGAGCAGAAGGACCTTAGTGAGCACCAACAGAAATGGGTGACAAAGGTACATGAATTCGAATTTGACATAGAGTATGTCAAGTGGAAGAAGAAAATTGTGGCCGATGCACTATTGAGGAGACCTAGGACATGTTATTCAATGGAGATTTCGGTAGATTGGAAATCCCACTTGTTAGTGGAATATTCCAAGAACAAGTTTTCTTGTGAGGTGATGGATGGGAAGATATAGGATGACTGGTATAGGGTCATTGACGATGTCATATTTTACAAGGATAGAGTCTACTTGGTGCAAGATTTAGGGCTTAAGAACAAGATCCTCGCCGTATTTCATGATTCACCTCTAGCAGGCCATCAATGTCTTTTAAAAACCTATAGAAAGATCAAAGAAAGGTTCTCATGGAAGGGCCTCAAAAAGGAAATTATGAGACACGTTAGTGAGTGTGTGACTTGCTAGCAGAACAACTCAAAGCATTCTCTTCTAGCAGGGCTACTTCAGCCACTCCCCATTCGAGAGAATAAATGGGAGAGTATATCTATGGACTTCATCACAGGTCTACCCAAGGTCTAGGGTAAGGAATGTATCTATGCAGTGGTCAACAAATTGACCAAGTTTTCTCACATCTATGCCATACCGATAGAGTATAGCACAGTTCAGGTAGCCAATTTTTTATTCAAGGAGGTCTTCAGACTTCATGGGTTGCTGAAGAACATCGTCAATGACAAGGACAGTTGGTTCATAGGGATAGTTTGGAAAGAGTTGTTTCGGTTGGTGGGGACAGATTTGACACCTAGCACTAGCTATCACCCTTAGACAGATGGGAAAATTGAGATTGTCAACAAGTGGGTTGAAGAGAATTTGAGGAACTATGTAGGAGGACAACATAGAACATGTGTAAAGAGGTTACATTTAGGAGAACATTGCTACAATACCACCTTCCACATGTCCATTGGTATGAAACCTTTCCGAGCATTGTATGAATATGATGCTCCCACTTTGGTAGACATGGTATTTGGGGAGAGTAGAGGTCCCAAGGCCAAGCATTGGATCATACAGAGTCAGGAGATTCTCAAGTTGTGGAAAGAGAACCTGTAGATGGCACAAAACCGATAGAAGATAAGTGAGGACAAGCACAGTATAGAGTGCAGCCTTGAGGTTGGAAATTTGGTTTTCTTGAGACTCTAACTATATAGACAGTCATCTCTGAAGAAGAGTGGGGTCGAGAATCTAAAGCCCAAATTTTATGGTCCTTACAGGATCATGTGCCGAGTAGGAAAGGTTTCTTATGAGCTAGAGCTTCCAAAGGGGAGAACGATTCATAACGCGTTCGACGTGTCTTACCTCAATAAGAAAGTGGGACAATTCATTATCACATCATAGGAACTTCCCCCATTGTATGAGGAGGGATAGTTGGGGTTAGTTCTGGAGGAGGTTTTGGAGTTCCAGGAGCAGAAACTGAGGAGTAGGGTCATCAGAGAGTGTTTGACTAGATGGAGAGGGCTTCCAGTAGAGGATGCTACTTGTGAGAGTGAGTAGGTGTTGCATCACCTTGTATTGGTATTGCTTGAGGACAAACAATTTCGGGAAGGGAGGACTGTAATGTCCCTTTCCAAAGTAGAGATCTAGAGATGAGGCTTAGTTGTTTAAATCTCCCTGTTATACTATAGCCAGGGCCAAAGAGGGGTAAATAGGGTTACTAGAGGTCACTCTAGTCATAGGTGTTATATTCTTAAAGTGGCATTGAGCTAAAAAGGTTTAAAATCACTTTTAAGTCATTATGAGCTAAAAATAGAAGTCAACGGTGAATTAGTGTTTCAAAAGTGATTTAGGGTTTTGGAAGTCAACAATGAATTAGGGTTTCACCATGATATAGGGTTGTGGAAATCTATAAAGGAAGGGTCAGTGACCTAATTCATTATTATGCAGATTATGACTCGTCATTGAGGAGAAGAGGCGCATCTTAGGAGAGATAGTTTAGTGGATTCCAAGAGGAAGACACTAGTGGATGATTTCGATGTTGAGAGACACAGCCTAGTCACCAAGAATATCATTCAAGTCTTCCATCATTCTTCAACAACAGTTACACAGTGTTCAACAACAAGGGCCCATTCATCCAGAGTGAGGGCGAAACTTCTGAGAGGATTTTTGGTCAACTTATCCCATCTAGGGAGAATTACAAGATTTCCCTCCGACCCATTTGAGAGGAGGACAAGGCACATATTTTTCCTAGTTCCTCCTCAAATTCTGACAGAGGAATCAACTGGGACGCATTTTCCAGACTTGGATGTGCGACACTTTTCACGGGCACATTTCGGGTTCTAGAGCGAGCATCAGAAGAGATTTAGGGAAACCCTTCCAACCCATTTCGCAGTATACCAAGGTGGTCATTTTGAGACATATCTTGTCTGATTCCGATGGTGGAATCACTAGGATGCATTTTTCCAGAAGAAGAGGGGCGCACTTCCCCAGGGGTATCCATTCAGGGTATAGATTCATCAACAAAGGGTTCTGACCGATACCAGTACTAAGGACTAGAGTAGGGCACATCATTTGGGACAGTTTTTGGGCCATTTCAAGAAGTATAACTGCCAAGGAGAACTTTCCAGACTTCCAGCAGTTACCATCAAAGCTTCCATAGTCCAAGCGCATCCATTGAGTCTGCAGTGCTCCCATATTTTGGGTATTATCTTTTAGTTTCTTATTTGTACTCCATCTCAGATCCTTTGTGTATTGATCTAGTTGAGTATTCTCAATTTATTCAGTCACATTCAACCATTTTGTAATCCACAAAGATATCATAATACAAACTTCACAGTCCTTTGTCACATTTATTATTTGTATGATCATTTATATGTTGTAAACCATTGATCCTACACACACATTAGCAGTGTTTCCTAGACTATCCAAGTTAGTAAGATTACATGGGACACATGTCATCTTTGTCTTCTACTACATGTCTCCCTCCTAGATCATGGCTTTGCACTTCATGTCTTTGAGAGTTTTAGTTATTTGGGACTCCTCATAATCTTGGAGTGGTCAACATTGGGCTCACTATTCCTTCACTCGTACGACGATTGTTTGGATTTCATGATTTTAGATCTTCGACCTTCAGGTATTCTTGGTTTTTATAAATGTCTTATCACCAAAGTGGTCAACGCCAGAGTTGACCTACCTTATTTTCTTAAGTGTGATCAGAAGGTTCAACATTTCCATTCCAGATCGATGGCCAACGCTTAATTCTATATTAAATCTTGATCTAACGGCTGAGAACTCATCCAAAGATCCTTTTTGATCAAAAATTGGAATTATTCCATGATTCATGCTTACTCTATCCTTCCACTATGCCTTATCAATGGTCTATGAGATTTTCCATGTCTTGTTTTTTTCTGATGGTCGATGTGACTTCAAGGCTTCATCCTTCAAGTATTCCTACATGTTTTATATTTATTTTCTCTAGAGTGGTGAGCATCATAGTTGGATTCTTGATCCAATAGTTCAGAGCTCACCCAAAGATCCTTATTGATCCAACAATTTTCATTACTTCAAGAATTCGCCACTTCATTTCCTTTTCCTTGTCTCTAATAAATGTCAAAGTGGTGAAGTTCCAGAGTGTCGAATCTTGTCCTTCTTGGTTCCTATCAATGGATGATGATCGATTAGTTTGATATTAATGGTTTATATTTAATATTGTTTCCACCAACAATCAGATGACTATGAATTCTCCTGAACTTTATTCCTATCCCTAATGAATGGTCACGATCACTTGAAGTCATTTGCACATGATTTCTATACCCATAGAACTTTGTTTCGAATTCACTTGAATGCGCTAACTCCTTCGAATATTTTTGTTCATGCGCTCCCTCATGCACTATCTATACATGATCAAAATATTGTATCTCTCCCGAGCTATTAACTTTCCAAAGATATTAACACTATGTGTTTTGATTCTATGTGTGTATTCTTTGTACAATCTGCCCGCTATGTCTCCTAATATTTAGGAACATAGGATCATTTTTTATCTTACCATGATCAATAATGATCACAAATTGCTTCTTCCACAAGGTGATATTCCTTTTTCTCTGATTATTGTACATGTTTGACTCACGTTTCCATCAATGACAATACACAATCAATAATGCCAACAATCTCCCCATTTCATATTGAGGGAAACATATCTTTAAAACAAATATTTTTTGTCCCCCTATCATTGATCTCATTTTTAATTTTAGGATTGAACTTTTACTTAGACCAAATACTAATACCAAATTTTTTTTACTATTTTTCTCCCATTTGACATCAATGACAAAGAGTTAAAAATTTTATTTTTTTTCTCCCCCTCTGGATTTGTCAATTGTTATCTCAATATCTTCGAATTTTTTGTTCAAAATAGGTAGTCTTATTATACCAATTTTTTTAGTGATCATGTATTTTAAACCTAATCTAATGAATTCTTCCTTTGATGACCAAATTAAATACTACCCTTGATTTTTCACTATTGCATAGGGTTTTACTATATTCTCCTTTGTCATAAAAGTCAAGGGTGTGAATCATATACAATGATATCAAATGAACATTACCGATTGATCATTTTCCATTTTTAATAAATTGTTAAAGTATGTTATCACTTTTAGTTATTTGAATCCAATTTTTAGGGACATAAGCCCTCGCATAGGTAGAATAATATATTTCCATTTAATAAAGGTCAATATTAATAAGGCCTAGCAATAAGGAAGAATAATTCCAATGTAAGAAGACCTAATAGAAGCTTCTACTTCTAGAAGGATCTTCCTCTAGATGGATCTTTTGATATACATATTTAGTATAAATAAGAGTCAAGGGTATGAGAAATTTTGTCTTGGATATTGTTTTAATAGAGTTCTGCTCTCTTGGATGTTTCCCCCTCGAAGAGGCAAGTGAACATTGCTCTCAGTAATCAAAGTGCTCTTTTTCGTATTATTCTGGTATTATTCTGGTATCATTTTGGTATTATTGTGGTGTTGTTTTGGCTATATTGTTGTCCATCTACCATTTCTAGCTACTTATTTCTATTTTGCATACTTTTTTATATTTGAAATATTAGAAGTTGTATTAGAGCACCTTCCTCGGCAGAAAATTGTGGGTAAATTTTTTTTAGGGTAGAGATGTATTCTGGTGTCTTTAAGCTACAAAGATATGTCATTATGTGCATAAACCCACAGTCGGGGATTCAAAAATGTAGGAAATACAAGTGGTACTTAAGCACACATCTATTGGCCACCCTTGTAACCCCTGTTGGTACCCTTTCAAGTGGTAGCACATCAAACACCACCTGTGTACGAATCGACCTAGATCTCCTGAAACCCTCCATAGATAAACTGATCGACCACCTAACTATTATAGTGCCACCGAGAATAGCACTCGGGAAGATACTCTCTAGTACCTTGGTAGTCGGGTAGTACGGCTAAGGGCATAGTCTAGCCTCCTTAGTTTGGATCTTGTTGGCACCATTATTTGAGACCTGTTCCATTGGATTTCTCTCTTTTCCCTTATCGCAACCATACCCATCGTTTTTCAGCAAAAAAAAAATCTTGTGGACCCAACCCCCTTCCAACACCCTCATTTGGGATTTAACATGTATTCAAATCGTCACCATGATCATTTTGATACATTTCACCCATAACCCATTGTTTGTGTGGTCCCACATGACCCTTTTCATGTTCCCTTGTCATCATGGCCCATACCTGTAGCCGAGACTTGGAAGATCGCTTCACTACCTTGCACTCTAATTTCATATAAACCCAACAAGAAGTGCGACATCTTAGTGCCAATAATGCCAGCATCAATCAAAAGATGCATTCCTCTATCGCTACCTCAATAGCAAAAATAAAAAGGACCTCAAACAAGACATTATTTCCCATCTTGAATTTGTCACTACGATGACCTATGCCAAGCTACATATCCTTGTATATATTACCTTTTATGATCCAACTTTGCATACCAAAGGTGAAACTTACTCTCATTCCCAAAATTTTCAGCCCCATCACTTTCAATGTGACCTACACCTTCTGCATGTGGATGTGACCAAATTTGATGAATTGGATCCCACTAGTTGGGTAAATGAAATGGAACATTATTTCTCTTTGTATGGAATTATGGATGAGTTAGCCAAACTCAGGTATGGTGTTCTCCATCTAGATCAAGAACATTGGCAATGGTGGCAATGGAGAAAAAATTCTTGCCAAGGGTATCTGGATTGGACACACTTTGTGGCAGAGCTTTATGAATTCTTTGACACGGACACCAACCATTTAGGTTGTTTGAAAAAGTTGAAACAATAAGGCATAATGGGAGACTTTATAGTTTCTTTTGAGTGATTGGATTTTCATATAGAGGACATGTCTGGTGCTCTTTTCTGAGAATGTTTTATCAGTGGCCTAAAGGATGATATTCAGGATCATGTCCTCATGGCTTGGCCTCAGATTTGGGTGGATTCTACTCAAATAGATAAGGAATCACAACAGGTTCTCTCTTCTCATAACCGAAAACCCTCCTTTATTCCTCGCACTAAACTAGTAACTCTCACTACTCCTTCTACTCCACTAAAGATATATAAATTGTCCAAGGTCGAAATGGTTGAACACCAAGTCAAAGGCCTTTGTTATAATTGTGATGACAAATATTTTTTTGGACACAAGTGTAAGGAACAAAAGATTTTAATTGCAATCTTAGAGGATGTTTCAAAAGAGGATGTTGAGGCTCCCCTTGTGTCAGTGTCACCTTAACCTAGTGACATAAGCCCTCCCTCAGACCCTCTTGAAGTAGAACCAATCATTTCCCTAAATTCTCTTAGTAGGTTCTCTACTCCCCAAACCCTCAGGATAATTGGTTACATCAATCATAGGAAGGTCATCATTCTTGTTGATAGTGGAAGAACCCATAATTTCATTCAACATCGCATTGCCGAAGAAACTAATTGCTATATATGTGTAGTAAATAATTTTCAAATCATGATTTGCAATAGCGGGTCCATGAGATGTGGAGGGCGTTGTGAAAATTTCTGTGTCCAAATTGGTGAATACCACATGAAATCTCATATGTTTTCTATCGACATGTGCGGTTGTGACATTGTTTTGGGTGGAAAATTGCTAAGGACTTTGGGTCCCATTCTCATGGATTTTAAGGAATTAACCATGCAAGTCAAACAGGAGGGCCAACAATATAAGTTCCAAGGAATCACCACCAATTCCCTGGAGATCGTTATTTCCCATCGCATGGAAAATATTCTCAAAAAAGGTTGTTCTGGAATTATTTCCCAACTCCATGCCATACAAGAAACTGAGACACCCTATGTGCGACATGACCTCCAATCCATCCTCCCTAAACATCAAGTGGTTTTTTCCACTCCCCATAGAATTCCTCCTTCCCGTGGTGTTCATGATCATTCCATTCCCCTTGTACCAGGAAGCCTTCCTCCCAATATTTGTCCCTATCATAACCCCCTTTCCCAAAAAAATTAAATTGAGAAAATTGTTCAAGACTTTCTCAACACAGGTGTTATCCACCCTAATTCGAGCCCCTAATATTCACCTATGGTCATGGTCCTTAATAAATAAGTTTCTTGACGCATGTTTCCTGACTTCCATGCCCTAAAAAAACTCACAATCAAAGACAAATTTCCCATTCCTGTCATTGATGACCTCTTGGATGAATTGAGAGGTGCCCAATTCTTTACTAAACTTGATCTCCGTTCTGGTTACCAACAGATCCATATGAAAGAGGAAGACATTCCTAAGACTACATTTAGAAATCATGAGGGAAACTATGAGTTTTTGGTCATGCCCTTTGGCTTGTGTAATGCTCCCTCCACTTTCCAAATCCTCATGAATCATGTCTTCTATCCTTTTCTTGGTCATTTTGTCTTAGTTTTCTTTGATTATATCCTCATCTATAGTAAAACCTGGACATACCATCTTTCTCATGTGGATAGAGTTATCCATCTACTCTCTCAGCACCAATTGTTACTTAAACAATCTAAATGTGATGTTGGTGCCTTAGAAGTCAAGTACTTGGGTTATCGTTTTGGAAAGGTCGATGTCAGGGTGGATCCTAAAAATATTGAAGCTATATAAGATTGGAATCACCCAAAGAATCTCAAAATATTCCATGGATTTCTTGGTTTAACAGGTTATTATCACAAGTTTGTTAAGATTTATGGAAATATTGTGACACGTCTCACTGTACCCCTTAAAAATAGTTCTTTCACTTGGTCTCCAGTAGCTTCTTAGGCTTTTCAAACCTTGAAGATGGCCATGTGCACCACTCTAGTTCTGACCCTTCCTGATTTCACAAATACCTTTGTCCTAGAATGTGATGATTCTGGGAAAGGAATTGGCATTGTCCTTATGAAAGAGGGTCGTCCTTTGGTATTTACCAACAAACAACTGTCTGAGCGCAATTTTGGAAAATCAATCTATGAAAAGGAAATTTTGGCTATTATACATGTTGTGGATCTTTGGCGCCCTTATCTATTGTGGAAAACACATCCAAATTAAAACAGATCATCAAATCCTCAAGTATTTTTTGGAACAACGCCTTTCCTTGCCAGAGAAACAAAAAAGGGTGACTAAGCTCTTTGGATATGATTATGAGATCATTTACAGAAAAGGAAAAGACAATGTGGTTGTTGATGCACTTTCCAGAAAATACGAAGAAGAAGGGTCCATTTTTTCTCTCTCCTTCATTGTACCATAATCACTCCAATTTGTTCGCCAAGAATGGCTACATGATCCCAAAAGTTGACATTTGATACAACAATTGCATTCCATTTCTCTAGTTTCCCCAAGGTACTCTTGGCTCGATGGTAAAATTCTATACAAAGGCCATTTGTAGTTAAGTAAATAGTAAAAAATTAAATCCATGGTACTTTTTAAGCTTCATGCTACACCCACAATTAGGCACTCCGGGTTTACCAAAACCTATGATAAGGTCGAGCATTCTTTTTTCTGGGATGGTATGAAACAAGAAGTTCATAATTTTGTGGTTGAATGTGATGTGTGTCAATGCAAAAAGGTTGAAGAAGTCAAATATCCTGGCACACTACAACCGCTTCCGATTCAACTTGCTATTTGGAGGGATATATCTATGGATTTTATTGTAGGATTACCTAAATCAAGCAATAAATCTATCATCATGGTGGTAGTTGATTTTCTTTCCAAGTATGCTCATTTATGTGTTCTTCAACACCCATTTATAGCATCCATTGTCGCTCAAATTTTGATGGATCAAGTCTTCAAGCTTCATGGCATGTCACATTCTATTGTCTCTGATCGCGACCCAACTTTCACGAGAAATTTTTGGCAAGAACTATTCAAACTACAAGGCACACAATTGCATCTCAACACAACTTATCATCCCCAGGCTGATGGTAAAAATGAAATTGTCAACAAGTGTTTGGAAACATATTTGAGGTGTTTTGCATCGGAAAGGAAAAATCAGTGGGCTCAATGGTTACCACTATTTGAATGGTTGTACAACACTTCATACCATACAACTACCCACATGACTCCTTTTGAAGCAGTATATGGAAAAATTCCACCTTCATTTCTCTGATATTTTTCAGGTGTCTCGAAGGTTGAGGTAGTTGAACAAATGCTTACAGTTCGAGAGGTTATTCTTCGTACCCTAAAAGATAATTTCTTCATCGCCCAGAATTGCATGAAGCAACAAGAAGATCAAGGTCTCTCTAAACTCCAATTTGCAGAAGGATATTAGGTGTTTCTTCGACTACAACCCTACAAGCACAATTCCCTCAAGGATAACCATTGTCAGAAACTGGGGCCCAAATTTTATGGTCCTTATACCGTTCTCAAGCATGTGGGACATGTGGCCTATCAGTTAGCTTTACCCAGTGGACATTACTCTTAGTAATCAAAGTGCTCTTTTTGGTATCATTTTGGTATTATTGTGGTGTTGTTCTGGTTATATTGTTGTTCATCTTCCATTTCTAGCTACTTATTTTTGTTCTACATACTTTTTTATATCTGGAATAATACACTAAGAGATCTTTATTGTTCTTCGATACCATTAATAACTTTTCTCTATTCAATCAATGTATTTATATTTTTTGAACTCTTTTATTACTTTATTCTTTAGATATTATTTTTTTTATTCATCACACACTTCTATATACTTGTTTTCTTTTGAGAGTTCCTCATCATCACCTCTATTTTGTGCATAAAAATTTTCTTCATCTTCTTCTTTCTACATTTTTATTTCATTGGCTAATGGACTATTGATAGGCATGATATCATCAAGACATGATATTGTGTCATATTATCCTGTAGGAACTCTCCTTTCTTGAACTTGATCCATTTCATATTCAAATCTATGAATTTCACATTCCTTATTAGGAACTTCACCCATTATTTTCTTGTTATCAAATTCTTCATTTTCAGGTTCCATATCATATTTTTTGCTTTATGTTTCAAATTTTTTTATCCATACCTTTTGATGAGATATTTTATTTGTTGGATATTTATTTTCTAAATTTGTCCTATGAGATGTCATTGCTTCTTTTCTTCTTGACTTGTATGAATTATTTCTCATGGATTGACTTCTTGATTTTCTACATTTTTGGGATTTGTGGCCAAACCTATCATATTTGTATCATCCTATTATATGAAAAAACTTTGTTGTGTCGCCAACATAATTGCATCTCCAACATATCATTAAGTTATCAAACCTTCCTGAATTTCTCTTTTTCAGGACTCTTCCATTCCAATGCTTTTTGACCAAAGTTATTACAAGAAACGAAATAGCCATTGAAGGTGTTTCAATACTTGATTCTATTGTGACATGAGAAGTATGTCTTTTGATATGTTTCATGTTTTTTACTTTTATAGATTTATTCCTTGACAAAGTTCATGGTTTTTTTTTGGTTTGTGACTCTATCTTTTTCTTTTGATAAGTATGATCCTTTATCATGTTTTTTAATGGTGCTCCATTTACCACGTTATTCTTTCTTATTATATCCAAGACCTATTTTTTCATTTGTTGGTGTTTGACTATTCGAGATCCTATCTAGGATAGTTGAGTTGTTCTGGAATTAATCAGTTTATTTTGTCTTTTCTTTCTTATTTTTGAGTTTGATAACTTCCAATTCCAATATGTGACATGTTTCTTCCTTTTTAATCAATTGGATATTCAAAGATTCTTATCTTTCATTACCTTCTTCAAGTTGAGTCTTTAGATTGATGACCATTTATTTTGTATCATCCAAGACTTCTGTGTAGTTATTGGTTTTGTTAAATTTTTTTAACTCTTATATTTCTTTTGTTAGATAAACAACTTCATTCTTCAATATTTTGATTTCTTCCTTGTTTTCTAGATGAATCCTTTTGAGGTTGATGATTTTCAATTCCAACGTGTGGCATGATTCTGTAAATGTGTTGAATCTTAACAGAATAGATATAGCTAGCAAATGACATACACAGTTTGCAGAGAAAATATGAGAAAAGAGAAGCAAGAGAGAAAGAATGGAATAATTATCTTTAACAAAATGAATGAATGACAATTTACACATGATATACTCTGTATAAATCAACTAATGTGCACTGGAGGAGAATTCGATGCACCATAGTTGTGGTATAGAGTGATATGGAAACACACCAATAGTTATGAGAGTAAACATCCACCTCGTCTAGTCTCTCAGGAAGTTATGGGAGTGAACTGCTACCTAGTCTGAGTTAATCATGTTGGATTACTAAGAGGGGGGGTGAATCAGTAATAACGTAATTATAATCATTTTTCTTCAAATTTTACATCAATGTAGAATTATTATCCAATAATGAGCAGTAATCAATAAACAATCACACACATACACACTACACTAATGTTTTACGTGGAAACCCAAATCAAGAGAAAACCACAGAATGCTTTTTCTTATATGTCTTGAAGAATTACATTCATTGGAAGCACCAACTTCCTTTGTTTTCCAGCTGAAACTGGAAGGAGGCTCCAACCCCCTAGTTTCTCAGGCTACAACCTGAGGGAAGCTCCAACTACCCAAATCTCTGGCTACAACTAGAAAGAGGTTACAACCACCAATGTTCTCCGACTACAACCGGAAGGTGGCTACAACCACCTTTCCTTGCCCCATCCTACCACCGAAGTAGAAGTAGAATGATGGAACCACTGTCACACTATCACTGTGAGATATACCACTGTAAACTTGTACCAATAAATCTAAACCATGCATCAACCATGCATCAACCTGTACCTCAACCTATAATCAACCTGTAACATAAACAAGTGCATCAACCATGCACCAACCTGTAATCAACCTGTACCATAAACAAGTGCATCCAACCATCTACCGAGTATGTGCCAATCTTGTTTCAACTACTCATCAACTATGACTGATCAATATGTACCAACATCATCAACTATACACCTCATGTATGTGTCAACTCATCAACTACTTGTCTCAACCATGTACTCAACATGTACCTCAACCAAAAGTCCTCATCAATTTCATCATCCAAATATGATTTGTAGCTCTGTA
>ML778185.1:1902292-1930399 GCA_009831015.1 Picea engelmannii
ACCACTTTGATTACTTTGAGCTTTTGGGGCTTCTAGATGACATATGAGGGTCCTCCAACTTCCAAAGGCCATAACTCTCAAACCGTGAGGATTTATGTGACGTTATACATACCACCAAAAATGGAATGACATGTACTATCCATATAGAATAGTATTATCTAAAAATATATCATAACACATACCTTTACCCATCAAACAAACTTGGGTCCATTACCCAAACCTGGGGTCTGCAACTTCTCATGGACATAACTCTCTAACCATGAAGAATTATGTGACGTTCCACATACCACTAGAAATGACATGACAAGAACTATCCATCTAGGATATTTTCCCTGACAAATTCACTTTCCTTCATCTCATTATTCCACAATTAATCATGGGTTCTCTTACTCCATAAAGCGTCTTCCCGTGAGGGCTTTCACCATAAGGGAACCACTTTGGAGTTCATCCATATTTACTTCTTATCATCCATGACAAAACAATAATGATTCATATTTACACCAAAAACTATTAGGTCCATTACCCAAACCTTTGTGCTATGGGTCTTTCTTCAAGGGTTGACATCAATGACAACCAACCTTAATCCACAATCTCCCCCTTTGGCATTGATGGAAACACTCTGATGCAACACTGAAATCATATCACTCATGCTCCCCCTGAAACCATGTCTCTTTCCTCTGCATCTAATAAATCTGATCCTCCTAGAACCATGCCTTTGTCCTCTGCATCTGATATATCTCTCCCCCTTTTTCATCAATGGCAAAGGTATCTTTCCATCCAGGGCTGCTCCCCCTGACAAACTATCCTCTTATGGTGCTTCCTCATGTACATATAAGACATATAAGATAATCATTCAAAAAAAATTCAAAAAGAATTCAAAAATCATTCATTTTTGGAGTAGAAATAACTCCAATTCTTTAGCGAAGATATTCAAAGGATTCTCGTGGAAGTGGTTTTGTAAAGATGTCTGCCACTTGTTCTTTTGTGCCCACATACTCAACTCTGATGATGTTTTCTGCAACCTGTTCCCATAGAAAGTGATACTTGATTGGAATGTGCTTAGTCTTGGAGTGCATCATTAGGTTTTTTGAGATATTGATGGCACCTGTATTATCACAATATATTGGAATGGGCTCATCATACTCAACTTGTATATCTGTCAATGTTTCTTTCATACAAAGAACTTGTGTACAACATGTTGATGCTGCAATATTCTCTGCCTCGGCTATAGATAGAGATAATGATGATTATTTATTGATTAGCCATTATACCAAACACTCACCTAAGTAGAATGTTGCTCCACTAGTGCTTCGCCGGTCATCAATACAACCTGCCCAATCTGCATCTATGTAGGCCATAAGTGATAGATATTTTCCTTTTGGATACCATAATCCAAACTCTTTTGTTCCTTTAAGATATCTGAAGATCCTCTTTACTGCTAATACATGTGATTCCTTTGGTTCTTCTTGAAATCGTGCCACCTGTCCAACTGCCTACATTACATCTAGTTTGGATGCTATCACATATAGTAGGCTTCCAATCATTGACCTATATTGCCTTCAGTGTGTTTTATGCAATTCCTCCAGGTGTATTTTATGTATAAATATCTGAAACTAATACAAAATTTTATTTAGTTTGTTTTATGCAATTCATCCAAGTGGAACTACTAGGAACCTCTCAGAAAAGAAGTTATAGAAAAAATGGCATACCTTGTTGAATTCTGGATTATTCTAGAGAGCGACCTTGTAGAGAGTGCCCCACACAAACTATTTGATGCAATGATCTGAAACTATTACAAAGAACACTACCAACTTTACCCTAACCAATGCATTTGGTCTCACTAAATTTGGATTTGTTATAAATAAGTTATGACGTTTAAACCTGAAACACCTGATTTTGACTAGTTTCAAGACTGGCCACAAACCCTATTTTCCATAGAGTGTAACTCCAAAAATACAACGACCCACAAGCTCAATTTTTAACCACATATACTTGGATATGTTTTCTCACATTCATAGAAATTTTAGGATCTGAATCATTACATAAAAAATGTTATAGTGAAAATGGTGAGATGACCTGAAAATAACATACCTTAGAAAACACCATCAAAAGAATTTATCCTTCCTTGCATTTCGGTCTTCTTTTCTTCACTTTCCTTAGCATTTCGGCTTAGATATCATTTGTATACCTCAGAAACCTATATATATTCAATAGTATCAAGTGTGATTCAAATGAGAGAGCCTTCCCTCTTATTTATACTCTCCAAGTAGTTTCCTTAAAAACATCTTCTAGGTCACTTGGCCCCACTTTCCTTATTTTAGGGTTGGGTCCACTTCTAATTTCTCCATTAAAATTATTATTGAAATAATTTATTTTGTATTCACTTTGAATTATAATACACTCATCAGTTCTGTTGGCATCATAAGTCACTCCTGGATTTCTTGCAGGAGCAGAGCTCGACACCCATCAATTTAATGTCACGATTTGTTTATAAAGGGGTGATCGAATGGAGATAAAGACTCGAGGAGATATCACTGTAACTCGGGGAATGACTCTAGCATGTATGGGATGAAGGAGGTATTGATCTAACTTCAGCCAGTGGGTTGATTAAAAGATGAGCAGGTGGAAGACTTAGTAAGAAAGGTGAACAAACAACTTTAGGCAATAGGCTTCCAGCGGTTTGCAGAGGAAAGACTCTGAATGCAAGATCTTCTTGGTTCAGGGCCTCAAGAAAATGAAAGGGGACTTGACTAGATCCTCCAATTCCAAGTCACTCAACGTCAAGGAAAATCACAAGGACTGATCAGAGAGAACATAACTATTACAATGATCCAACATACATCATCCTATAACTGCTACAACTCGACTGGATCCTCCAATTCCGAGTTGTTCTAACATAGTATAACAAAGACATAAAAGAAACTAGAATTCATAGGACAAGAAGTCTCAAAAGTTCATACATAACCAGAGTATCAGTGCTTCATTATAACTTTACAACCGGGAGCTCTGCTCAACCATCGATGCCTACAAAACACCAAAAAACTGAGTCTATATACTGAGGAAACTTCACCTCATAGAGGCATGCACAGTCACTCAAAGTCGGGTGTCCCTTTAGTCACATTCGTACTGATGTCTTCTTTTAAGATCCATATTAACTAAGCATGGCTCTTGTAAGTAGATTATTTCAGGCATTAAGTGTTGGACTAGCGTGCACACACTTTTTTGTTGAGTCGAGGACTCAGGCATGGCCTCTCTGGGAAAATTGACACACAGGACCTCCTCGGGCAGACGACTTGCCAGAACCTCCATTCCCTCTCTTAATGAATGAGATGAAGTCTCAACCACCCGCTCTTGTCATCATTTACTTTAGGCAAGAAACAATATGGAGATCGGATTCGATGGTGCTTGGAGACTGCGATGATCCTCTATGAAACTGAACTCAGCGCTTCGACCTTCTTGATCTGACGGTTCTTACTTCTCCTGGAAATGTCGTGGGTCTGGGCCTGAGATTCTCTCGGCACCTGGCACCTCGAAAAATGATGAAGCTGCTTTTTTCGAGTTGGAGTCGCGATGGGCGAAGCACCGAGATGGCTCTACTCGCACCAAGTGGCTGCTTCAGATGGATGACCTTGATCATCTCGGCAATACTGTAGGCCCAGGTCCTCGTGACCTCGCAACCTCACTGGTTGAACCATCGAGTTTTCACCCTCCTATTTCGTAAGTCCCTGAGATGCGAGAATTCAACGGAATGATGACTTTATCTCCAACCAATGCACGTCCACCCGTCGACCGCGCGGTCCCACCTTATGATCTTCCACACGTTCACATGAACCTCGACACTTCACAACTCGCGAATCCTAATGCCAATACCTCGAGACTTCTCGCAGCGAGATCCCGAGGGTTTCTGCCACCTGTATTCCACTTCACCGCTTTGTTATGGCCACCTATCCTCCAATGGTCAAAATCTCGCAACCTCGCAAACTCGCGATCCTCACGACCAATTCCTTGGGTATTTTCTTACGAGACTTTGATACACAATCCCACGTGCAGATTCAACGACTGTCCTCTTCTCGCTCCTCGTGCCTTCGCGACTTGGAGTACCAAATGTTTGGGGCCTTTACCCTGTGAAATTTTGAGTTCACAAGGTCCCTTGATCTCTGACACGTTTCCTCTTTAATGGACGGTTCTAATCTTCTCGCCACCTCGCTGCTCGCTTGACCTGCTACTTGGAAAAACAAGGATTCTCCTATGCTGCGCTTGATCATTTCGTGCAACTTGCAGATTTGAATGCTCTCGAGCTCATGAAAACATTTATCTCTAACATTAGGCTCCATGGGGGATAGAGTCGTCCGTGTGATGCTCTAAGAACTCCTTCTGCAGCTCCAGTCACCTTTTTGTTGGGATATGGAGTCACTTATTAGGCCAAAAACATGCAAAAAGAAACTAAGCAAAGAGCTAAAGGACAATATTTAGAAATGGAGGAGCTTTCTAAGGCTCAAATAATTTTTTTTTTCAGAAAATGCCCATTCACTAAGCTGTTGAAAACCTCTTCACCCTCCAGATCCTACAATCCATAAGTGTTGTTGGAGAGAACCTCAACGATTTTGAAGGGGCCGATCCAGAGGGTGTCGAAATTGTTGTGCTTGCCTTTATCCTTTCTGGGTGTGTCCCACTTAAATACCAATTCCCTGATCTCGAACTCCTTCGTCCTGACCTTTCTATCAAAATCATATTTGATCTTCTGCTGATGACTGTAAGCCGCATCCCTGCTGTGCTTCCACTATCTGATGGATTCTTCTGATCATATGATCTGGTTCTCCGTTGTATTCCTAAAAGAATTTTGCCACAGGTAAGGCGAGTTGAGTAGGGAAAACCACCTCTGCTCCATAGACTAGTTGAAACGGCAAAGTGCCCAAAGACTTCTTCGTTGTGACATGATCGGCCCACAGAGCAAATTTCAATTTTGAATCCCAGACTCTTTTGTTATCCTCTAACAATCTTTTGATGATATTTATCAAGCTTTTGTTAGAATATTCCGCTAAACCGTTTCCCTGGGGACAGTAGGGGGTGTAGTGAATTAGCAAGATCTGGAACTGCTCACAGAACTTAATTAGAGGTTCAAATTTGAAAGAAGAAGCATTTTCGGTGATGATCATGCTGGGACAACCAAATCGGGTTATGATATCCTCCAGGAAGCTGATAATTACTTTGTGTGATGCGCTTCTAGTGGGGACAAATTCTATCCACTTGGTGAAATAGTCTATTGCAGTCATAATCCATTTGTGCTGACCACTTGAGGGAGGATGAATCTCTCCACCGAAGTCCAATCCCCACTGCTGAAAGGGTGTTGAAACCACTACAGGCTTTAATGGTAGGGATTTGAGTTGATGCTTACCTGAGAATTTCTGGCATTTGATGCAAGCTTTGATTTCTCTGCAGACATTAGGGAATAAAGTGGGCCAGTAATACCTAGCTCGAAGGATCTTATGGGCTGTGGTCTTCCATAAATAATGACCCCCACAAAGGCCATTGTGAAAATAAAAAATAACCTACTGGTCTTCTTGTGGGTCCAGGAACCTTAGAAATACCCCTGAAGGGTCTTTCCATTATAAGGCTTGGTCAATGAGGCAGTATTTGACCGCCTTAAGATTTAAAGCTCTCTCCTTGCTCTTTTCCATTCCATCAGGAGGCCTCAATTCTTGCATAAAATACAAGATATCCTTGTACCAAGAGCATGTTGCTAGAGACAAGGCATCCTGAAAATTCTGGATGACTCGGCTTGCTCATTGATGAAACTAATCCCTAAGTCTTTGCAATTGGATTCAACCAGCAACTTAGCCAAACCCTGCCCCTTTATCAATTTGGTGGGCTTGATTTCCAGATCAAACTCTAGGATCTTGGTGATCCACTTACCCCTTGTTCCGTCTATGTTAGGTTGTATAAGAATGTCTTTCACAGAGGCTGAAGGAACGTATGTAGTGACTTTTGAGTGCAAGACATAGACTCTGAAAGCTTTGAGAGATTTCACTAGGGCATAGACCTGCTTCTCCATGATCTCATACTAGAGTTCTGCATCTCACAATGCCCTGTTGTAGAAGGCAATAGGTTTCTCTTGCCCTTGCTCGTTTTTCTGCAACAAGACTGCTGCTACTGTATCACAAGAAGAAAAAGAAAAAATCAGGAAGTCTTTAGAATAATCAGGGATGATTAGCACAGGTGCCTCAGTCAGCGCTCTCTTTATTTAGGAAAACACTTCCCTAGATTCAATAGTCCATTTCACTTCATTTCCCTTCCTGAGCATGGTTGTGATGTGTTTTACCAACTCAGCAAAATTAGAGACAAATCTCCTCAGAAAATTTATCTTCCCTAAAAAGGCATGAACTTCCTTTTTAGATCTGGGAAGTGACAGGGTCTGAAGTGCTTCTACCCTGCTAGGGTCAATCCTCACTCTCTCTGCTGACACTATATGGCCTAATAGATTCCCTTCCTTCATGGTGAACAAATATTTCTTGGGGTTTAAAGACAGGCCGAACCTTCGACACTTCAGGAAAACCCTCTTCAAGTGGCAGCAGTACTCCTTGTCTGTTCTGGAGAAGACGGTGATGTCATCCAGATATATTACCACAAACGGATCCTTCTCTCCGATGAACGCTATGTCCATGGCTCGTTGAAATGTTGCTCCTGCATTCATCAATCTGAAAGGAATTTTGGCATACATGAATGTGCCCCAAGGAGTGGTGAAGGTTGTCTTCTCTCTGTCCTCAGGCATGACCGATATCTGACTGTAGCCAGAGAAACCATCAATCATGGATATTCTAGATGCGCCAGAGACCTTTTGAAATATGTGCTCCATGTTGGGCAAGGGATAATTGTATTTCCTTGATCTCCTGTTCAGGTTCCTGAAATCAACACAGAGTCTGATTTCCCCACTCTTCTTTCTTACCGGAACCAAATTGGCCACCCAATCGGAAAATCTCAAGGGGACAATGATTTGGGCATCTAGCAGCTTCTTCACTTCTTTCTCCATGACAGAAAACAACATGGGATTTATTGGTCTCAGCTTCTGCTTGAATGGCTTAGCCTCTTCTTTCAGTGGGATCTTGTGCACAATGACTGATGTGTCATATGCCTTGAGCTCTTCGTAGGTCCATGCAAACACATCAGCAAACTCCCTCAACAACTCAGTATATTCATCCCTCTATTCCTTGGTCAAACTCTTTGATAGCCTGACAAACTTAGGCTCCTCTGGTGTGCCAATGTTGCACTCAGCCGTGTCAGCATCATCACTTGAAACTCTCCCCTTTAATGCTACATCATTCCCATCGAACAATATTTCTAATGGGACTAGTCCAGTTGGGATATGATTGCTAGGCAATTTAATAATGGCATGCTCTGCTATTTTACTCAGCAACTCACCCCCATCCAACCCTTCTTCAGAGACAGAATCTTGATCGATATGCAGCTCTGAAAACTCCTCGATAGTCTCCAAGAATTTCTTTATCTCAAGATCATCCTCAAACACCTTCCAATGCTTAACATTGTCAGGTATGGAGGGCCTGTATTTTACTTCTACATCATACCTCAGTTTGGGCGGCAAGGGTACTTTGAAAAGGCTTGCAGATGTAGCCAAGGAATCTGCCACTGTGTTTTCTTCTCTCGGGATGAAATAAATGTTAAATGTTGAGAAGAAACTGTCAATTAGATCCCATACCTCATTCCTGTAACTCCTGAGTCGAGGATGCTTGGTCTGATAAGCGCTTCTGATCTGCTAGACTACCAACTCGACATCTCCGAACACTGCTACCTATTGAATTCCCATTTCCCTTGCAGCTCTTAATCCCGGGATAAGAGCTTCATACTCTGCCACATTGTTGGTAGCTTCAAATTCTAATTTGTATGACAAAGATATGGTCTCCTGAGCAGGTGACACAAAAACCACTCCAGCTCTAGCACCTTCTCTGGAGGAGGCTCCATCAAAGAACATTTTCCATACGGGGGTGATGGAGGGAGGAACTTCAGGGGAAACAGTGGGATTCTTTCTGAGTTTGAGAGGAGGCTTGGGGGAATGATTGAGCTATAGTAAACTGGAGCCTAAATCAGTGTCCAAGGAAAAGATGGGATGATTGGTGGGGTTAGCTTCATCACTGATTATGTAGGCTAGTTGGGCTTCCCGATATAGTCTTCTATGCTCTCCTCTGAACACTGGGATAGTAGCATACGTGAGGTCCATCTATAAGGTTCCCCCTAGTCTTTTTATCCAAGATATTGACAATAGCATACCGAACTTGGGGGGGACATCAAATACTACGATATCCATGACCACACTTTTCATGGGTAGTTGAAACAAAGTTACAACCAGGTGTTTAATAACTCCAAGACATTGAACTCTCTTGGAGTCAAAAGAATAGAGGTCATGATAAGCACGAGTGACCTCTAGTCCTAATTCTTCCATGATAGTTTTGGGCATGAGGTTGTGAGAAGCCCCTGAATCCATCAAGCAATTGTGCAACACTTTATCATGTATGTTCAGGGATGTGTAGAAGGGAGGGGATGAATCATCTCTATCTTCTACCATGGGACCTAGGACAACTGTTGGCTTTTCGTCTTGGAGGTTTATGGAGTCTGTGGGAAGGCATGAAGCTTCAGACTATAAAATCTCAGAGAAGCATTTTTTAAATTCTCCATGTTTAATTAACTCAGTGAGGGGCACAGGTATTCTGAACTTTTGAATCTCATGCTCAAAATTGAAAGAAGATGTAAGATTTGGAATCTCTCTTATTTCAGGGGCATGATTGTGGACAATGGGAGAGAGAGGTTGAGCCTTTTTACCTCTGTGTCCATTTGCTACGTTGTTAGCAGGCTGCTTTTCTCTAGTGGGCTTCTCAAGAATATCATATGTTGTTGTCTTCTTGTCGGACCTCAGGTTGTACCTGCCTCGGCCACCAGTAGCCTTGTCTCCCTTTCTCAATTCATTTAGTTGATTGTCCATGAGAGACTCCTCGTATGCTGATTGAGTGTGATGAGGAAAAGGAGGAGTGTATCCTAAGCAGTGGATTTCAGGATCAATATCATCTATTTTCCCTTCTTCCCCCTCGGCCACAACATTGTTTTCGAAAGGGGCCTGAATTTTCTGGTCTCCTCTGTCTCTTCCCCTCTCTCTTTTCACATTCAGGGGAGTAAAATTGTTCAGCCTCCTGAAACCTCCTTTGTTTTTAGTGTTTTGAGGGCCCTTGTATACTTGCCTCCCCTCCACCTTCATTCTCTCCATATCTGCAGATAGAGACTTCACATTTTGGTCAGCTCATCCACTTGAGGGTGGGGCACCGATGAGCTAGAAGTTGAGGCTTCAGATCTTCCCTTTCTTCTGTCTGCGTCAGCCTTGTTCCTTATTTTGTCAGCTGCTAATACATTGGATTCCACTTCTATGGCCGAATATTTCATTTGAGCTAAGGAGGTGGCTCTTCTTTCTCTCAACAAAAGGTAGAAATCAGGTCCGAACGCGCTAGCATACAAAATCTTTGCTGAGGCTTCTGAAAGTTTTATCTCGGCAGAGATTTTGTTATACATTTTATCAAATATTTTGGGGAAGTCAGAGATAGACTCTCCTTCCATCTTCTTCAATGACCCGAACTCTATCATGTAATACATAAAATCCCTCCTATCTCCCCGCTGTCTCAAGAAAGCACTATCTAGAGCTTCAATCCCAACAATAGACCCTGGAGCCAATCCTCTAAACCACTTCCTCACCTTGCCATCCAGGCTCTGGACGAAGACTCTCATCCAGACATATTCATTTTCAATATGGTTATCTGCATAACTGTAGAAAGCAGCCAGGTGCTCTTCAGTGGTTATGTCTCCTTCCCCAGTGAACTTGGGCATGTATTTCAAGTAATCCCCAACAGGGAGAGGATTCATAGGAAGGGGAATAACTAAGGGAGCATATCTGGAAATGACTATGGTGTCCATTCTATTCAGAGGGGGATTAGCACTAGCCATAGGAATATTAGGTGGAGGAGAGCTTGGAGGAGAAGGAGTTCACGAAGGGGCTACTGGGAATGAGTCCAGAAGCGGAGTGGGAAACAAGAGAGGATTTAAGGGGAAGGCCAACGAGCTGAAGTCCGTAGGCGCTCCTCTTCGTGAAGGAGTGGGAAAATCCTCTGCAGTCATGGACCTTCGCCAATGAACAACTTCAAAGGAGAGGGGAGTTACAAGGGTTTCTCCTTCTAGTCCCAGACCAGGAGGAGAAAACTTAGTAGGAACACTCCCAAAATTTAGGAAACGGGAAGCCTCTGAAGGAGGTCTATCAAGAAACTGAGGAGGAGAAAAAGGAGTTCTTACAAAAGGAGATGGTGGATTACCTGTTTCGGCGATGGAAACTTCTTTTGCAGAGCTATTTCCCTTTCTACGCACTGCTTCTGAGTTATATTTAGGTGTAGCTAGTGGCAGCTGTGGATGAGACCGTGAGTGTCTGCCTCTGAAAGCCACAATTAAAACAATGGGTTATCTCTAGTGGAGTCGCTACAATGGAGTAGCCAGGTGCACAGTAGAAATCTTCAAGTTGTGATATCTGATGCACCTTCAGAATTAGTTGATCATTGTCGTTCAATCTCGGGGAAAATATTCAACTTCGTCCCCAGCAACGGCGCCAGAAATGTTGGCGTCGGAAGTCACTCCTGGATTTCTTGTAGGAGCAGAGCTCGAAACCCATTAGTTTAATGTCATGATTTGTTTATAAAGGGGTGACCGAATGGAGATAAAGACTCGAGGATATATCACTCTAACTCAGGGATTGAATCTAGCATGTATGGGACGAAGGAGGTCTTGATCTAACTTCATCCAGTCGGTTGATTAAAAGATGAGCAGGTGGAAGACTTAGTAAGAAAAGTGAACAAACAAATTTAGGCAATAGGCTTCCAGTGGTTTGCAGAGGAAAGACTTTGAATGCAAGATCCTCTTGGTTCAGGGCCTCAAGAAACTGAAAGGGGACTTGACTGGATCCTCCAATTCCAAGTCACTCAGCGTCAAGGAAAATCACAAGGACTGATCAAAGACAATGTAACTGTTACAGTGATCCAACATACATCATCCTATAACTGCTACAACTCGACTAGATCCTCTAATTCTGAGTTGTTCTAACACAGTATAACAAAGACGTAAAAGAAACTGGCATTCATAGGAAAATAAGTTTCAAAAGTTCATACATAACCAGAGTATCAGTGCTTCATTAGAAATTTACAACCAGGAGCTCTGCTCAACCATCGATGCCTACAAAACACCCAAAAACTGAGTCTATATACTCAAGAAACATCACCTCACAGAGGCGTGCATAGTCACTCGAAGCCAGGTGTCCCTTCATTCCCATTCGTATTGATGTCTTCTTTTAAGAGCCATCTTAACTAAGCATGGCTCTTGTAAGGAGAGTAGCTGAGCCATTAAGTGCTGGGATAGTGTGCGAAGACTTTTCTGTTGAGTTGAGGACTCAGGTATGGCCTCTCTGGGAAAATCGACACACAGGACCTCCTTGGGCAGACGACTTGCCAGAACCTCCATTCCCTCTCTTAATGAATGAGAGGAAGTCTCAACCACCTGCTCTTGTCATCATTTACTTCAGGTGAGAAATAATATGGAGATCAGATTCGATGGCTCTTGGAGACTGAGACGATCCTCTATGAAATTGAACTTAGTGCTTCGACCTTCTTGATCTGACGATTCTTACTTCTCCTGGTAATGCCGTGGGCCTGGGCCTGAGATTCTCTCAGCACCTCACACCTTGAAAAATGACGGAGCTGCTTTTTGCGAGTTGGAGTCATGATGGGCGAAGCACCAAGATGGATCTACTCGTGCCAGGTGGTCGCTTCAGATGGATGGCCTTGATCATCTCGACAATACTTTGGGCCCGGGTCCTCGCGACCTCACAACCTCGCTGGTTGAACCGTCGAGTTTTCACCCTCCTATTTCATGGGTCCCCGAGATGCGATAATTCAACAGAATACTGACTTTATATCCAGCCAACATGTGTCCACCCGTTGACCACATGGTCCCACCTTATGCTCTGCCACATGTTCACATGAACCTCGGCACTTCGCAACTCACAAATCCTAATTCCAATACCTCGGGACTTCTCGCAGCAAGATCCTGAGGAATTCTGCCACCTGTATTCCAGTTCTCCACTTTGTTATGGACACCTATCCTCCAACAGTTGAAATCTCGCAGCCTCGCAAACTCGCAATCGTCACGGCCAATTCCTTGGGTATTTTCTTACGAGACTCCGATGCACGATCCCACATGCAGATCCAACGGCTGTCCTCTTATCGCTCCTCGCACCTTCGCGACTCGAAGTACCAAATGTTTGGGGGATTTACCCTATGAACTTCTGAGTTTGCGAGATCCCTTGATCTCTGACACGCGTCTTATTTAATGGACGGTTCTGATCTTCTCGCTACCTCTCCCCTCGCTTGACTTGCTACTTGGAAAAACAAGGATTCTCCTGTGCTGCGCTTGATCATTTCGTGCAACTTGCAGACCCGAATGCTCTCGAGCTCATGAAAACATTTATTGCTAACAAGTTCACTTTATTATTTACCTTTTAAAATCTCTTAAACCACTTTGATTACTTTTACCTTTTGGGGTTTCTAGATGACATATGAGGGTCCTCCAACTTCGTAAGGCCATAACTCTCAAACCGTGAGGAGTTATGTGACATTCTACATATCACCAGAAATGGCATGACATGTACTATCCATATAGAATAGTATTATCTAAAAATATATCATACCGCATACTGTTACCCATCAAACAAAATTGGGTTCATTACCCAAACCCGGGGTCTCCAAATTCTCATGGTCATAACTCTCTAATCGTGAGGAATTATATGATGTTCCACATAACACTGAAAATGACATGACAAGAACTATCCATATAGGATATTTTCTTTGACAAATTCAATTTCCTTCATCTCATTATCCCACAATTAAGCATGGGTTCTCTTACTCCACAAAGCATCTTCCTCTGAGGGCTTTCACCATAAGGGGACCACTTTGGAGTTCATCCATATTTACTTCTTATCAACCATGAAAAAACAATAATGAGTCATATTTACAACAAACATTATTGGGTCCATTACCCAAACCTTTGTGCTATGGGTCTTTCTTCAAGGGTTGACATCAATAACAACCAACCTTAATCAACAATATCCCCCTTTAGCATTGATTGAAACACTCTGATGCAACAATGAAATCATATCAATCTCCCCCTGAAACCATGACTCTGTCCTCTGCATCTGATAAATTTGATCCTCCTAGAACCATGCCTCTATCCTCTGCATCTGATAAATCTCTCCCCCTTTGTCCATAAATGGAAAAGGTATCTTTCCATCCATGGCTACTCCCCCTGATAGATTGTCCTCTTATGGTGCTTCCTCGTGTACATCTAAGACATGTAAGATAATAATTCAAAAAGAATTCATTTTTGGAGTAGAAATAACTCCAAGTCTTTGGCGAAGATATTCAAAGGCTTCCCATGGAAGTGGTTTTGTAAATATGTATGTCACTTGTTCTTTTGTGCCCACATACTCAACTTTGATGTTCTTTTCTGCAACCTGTTCCCATAGAAAGTGATACTTGATTGGAATGTGCTTAGTCTTAGAGTGCATCACCGGGTTTTTTGAGATACTAATGGCACTTGTATTATCACAATATATTGGAATGGGCTCATCATACTCAACTTGTATATTTGTCAAAGTTTGTTTCATCCAAAGAACCTCTGTACAACATGTTTTTGCTGCAATATACTCTGCCTCAGCTCTAGATAGAGATATCGATGATTGTTTCTTGCTTAGCCATGATACCAAATAGTCACCTAAGTAGAATGTTGCTCCACTGGTGCTTCGTCAATCATAAATACAACCTTCCCAATCTGCATCCGTGTAGGCCATAAGTGATAAATATTTTCCTTTTGGATACCATAATCCAAACTCTTTTGTTCCTTTGAGATATATGAAGATCCTCTTTACTGCTAATACATGTGATTCCTTTGGTGCTGCTTTAAATCGTGCCACCTGTCCAACTTCTTTCATTACATCTGGTCTGGAAGTTGTTACATATAGTAGGCTGCCAATCATTGACCTATATTGCCTCTAATATGTAGACTTTGAATCATCATCTTTGCTCAAATTACAACTAGTTTGCATGGGAGTGATAACTGGTTTGCAATCTTCCATTCCGAACCTCTTTAGCATTTCTCTGATATACTCGGTTTGAGAAATAAAAATTCCTTGGTTCCTTTGATGTATCTGAAGTCCTGGAAAGAACGATTGTTCTCCAAGTAATGACATTTAAAATTCACTCTGCATGTCTTTTGCAAATTTCTGTCTTAACCTGTCATCATCACTACCAAAAATAATATCATCAACATAAACTTCAATTAATAAAATATTACCTTGACTTATGTTGATGTAGAGGTTGTTGTCAGCACTTCCTTTTCTGAACCCTGCGTGCTACAGATACTTATCCAGTCTGGAGTACCATGCTCTAGGAGCCTTTTTTAGACCATACAAGGCATTATTTAATTTACACACATAGTCTGTGTTCTCTGACATTTGAAATCCTTCTGGTTGTTCAATGTAGACTTCTTATTCAAGTTCCCCATTTAGAAAAGATAAGTTTACGTCCATCTGATATACTTTAACATTTTTGGAGCATGCGTAAGCTAAAATCAAATGGATTGCTTCCATTCTGGCAACTGGGGCATATGTCTCTTCAAAGTCAATTCCTTCAATCTGTGCATATCCTTTACATAACAATCTAGCTTTGTTCCTTGTAACTTGTCCATCTTCATTCAATTTATTCCTGAAAACCCATTTTGTGTCGATCACATTCTTATTCTTTGGTCTTGGAACCAATTCCCAAGTGTCATTTTTCTCCATTTGATCCAATTCTTCATCCATGGCCTTATTCCAAAATTCATCCTTGATGGCTTCCTCAAAATAGTTTGTTTCAATTGTAGATAAGAGTGCTAGGTGTGTTTGTTCTGGTGAATGGATTTTTCTTCTAGTCTCAACTCCTGCATCTTTGTTTCCAATAATCTGATTTGAAGGATGATTCTTCTCTACTCGTTTGTTAGGTATCTTTGGAGATACTTGTTGAACTTGCTCTTACACTTTTGTTGGATTCTCTTCATTTTCATCTTCATCTTCCTCTTCTTCTTCTTTTTCATTTTCTTCTTCAAAAAGTTGTTCCATTGATTTGTTTCCTTCTTTCTTTGATTCTGGTCTGCCTGTTTCATCAATTGTTATGTTGATGCTTTCCAAAACTTTATGTAATATTAGATTGTAACACTTGTATGCTTTCCTTTTACTTGAGTAACCAACAAGTATTCCTTTGTCCACACGAGAGTCAAACTTTCCCATTCTCCCATCTTCTCTTTTGATGTAGCATTTGCTTCCAAAAAATCTGAAGTGCTTCACATTTACTGATCTTCCTTTCCATAGCTCGTATGGAGTTTTATCAATGTTGTTTCTGAGCATTACTCTGTTTTGAATGTGAACTGATGTATGCACTTCCTGTGCCCAAAAAATATCTTTCAACTTTGAATCCATTATCATTGTTCGAGCCATTTCTTGTACTGTCCTATTATTTCTTTCAACAACTCCATTCTGTTGAGGTGTCCTAGAGATGAAGAATTGCCTTTTTATTCCATGATTGCTGCAGTATTCCATAAATTCCTTTGAGGTGAATTCTCCTCCATTATCCAATATTAAGAATTTGATTCTTGAATCCATCTCATTTTCAACCATTTCCTTGTAGATCTTGAAATTTTCAAAAGCTTCTGATTTGTTCTTGAGAAAGCAAACTGCAGTCATTCTTGTATAATCATCAACTAATAACATAAAATATCTCTCACCTTTTAAGCCTTTTGTTGTAGTTGGTTCAACTAGATCAATATGCACAATTTCTAGTGGTTTTGTTGTTGAATATTCCTTTGATTTGAACCTACTCTTTGTTTTCTTTCCTTGCTGGATATGCTTGCATAAAGTGTTGGTTGGTTTCGTGATCTGGGGCATTTCTCTGACTGCTTCTCTTTTGCTGACTTTGACAAGGTTATCAAAATGCAGGTGACCCATTCTTCTATTCCATAGCCAACTTTCATCTTCCTTTCCGAGACAACACTTTTCATTTCCAATTTCACTTAAGACATATATGTTGCTTGAAGTTCTTACAGTTGTAGCAACCAATTTCCCTGAACCTTCTTTTCTTATCTCACACTTTTGTGAATCAAAAGTAACTTTATGATCTTCGTCAAACATTTGAATCACACTTAAAATATTATGTTTCATATCTTCTACTAGTAGAAAATTTTCTACCTTTTCATTCTTGTTCCCAATTCAGATTATGACTTTTCCAGTGATTTTGGATGAATCATCATTTCCAAAGGAGACTGATCCATCTCTTTCCTCTCGTAATGTAAGAAAATTGTCTCTAACACCTGTCATGTGTTTTGAACATCCACTGTCAACATACCAATCACGTTTCTTCTGTTTAGATTGCAGAGCGACTGTGCATTCTTCATTTCTATACTGATCTTTCTTTCTTATCCATATCATTTTCTGAGATTCTTGTTTGTGACTCTGTTGAGGTTCTTTAGGAGGTACTGTCATTCTGCAATTTTTGGCCATGTGTTCAAAATTGTTACATTTGTAACATTCCACTTCAGTGCTCAAGGATTCAAACCTACTGTAACTTCTTCTTTGTGTTTCACTAGGTCTTCTTGAATAACCCCTTTGTATATGGCTCTCAAAGTAGTTATTGTTTCTGTTGTTAGCTTTGTAATTTACATTTTTATGTCCAAAATTATTACAAGAATAACATAAACCAAAAAATATAGTTTGATATCTGGTAGTTGAAGATCTTATAAAAGGAGGTGCTCTTATGAATCCTTCTTCTTCTTGAGGCATGTCTATTTGTTGTTGATTCTGAAATCTGAATCTTCTCAGTGGAGGAGTGTCCCTATAATCTTCCTTGTATATCTTTTTATCCCCTTTGATTGTTTCTACATAAATTTTTGGATTTGTTTCTTGCTCTGTTGTTTTGGAGCTTGAATCCTTTTCTGTTTGATTGTATCCAAGTCCAGAATTATCAAGATAAGATTTTTGAGTTCTAATAATGTCATCCAGAACTTTTGAGCTATTCTGCATATTTTTCTTTTGAATATCCTTTCTTAGTGTGACAATCTTTTGTTCCATGTTTCCAATGATCCCGTCCTTTCCTTCTAGTTGTTCTTTGAGTGCTTCTTCATTTCATTTATCTTATTCTATTTGAACCTTCAATTTTATAATCATGTGTTCTAGTTCTTGAGTATCTTTTTTCTTATCTAGTTTTGCTTGTAGCTTCTTGTTTTTCTTCTTTTCTCTTCTGATAACTTCTATGGAACTCATTAATTCTTATCGAAAGTCAACTTCTGTCTCTTCAATTTCTTCTTCATATGCTTCTTAATATTCTTCTTTGGAGTCTTCTTTATCAGAGTCTTCTACTGCCATGAATAGAACTCTCCTTGTTTCATTGTCATTGAATTAATCTTCATATGATGATGAGATGTCTTCTGGTGTCGACGCCCCCACACACAACCCGCAGGTTGGAAGGCCACATCGATGCAGGATCTTTCCTTCCACGGCCTGAAGAACTCTTAAGTTCTTCCAATTCCATGTCGGGAATTTTGCACCCACAACAAATCTCCATGGGATCTCCTCTTTACAATCGGGAGATTGGACTTCGTGACTTTGCGAGGTGAGTGGTTGGACATTCAATCCTCAAATCCTCGATATCCGATGGCAATCAATGCTGACATTTTCCTATCGAGATTTCCTCTATCGCGATTTCGGCACTTGCAATGTCGAGTAGTTTGTATCCCCAACTCTCGATGCCTGATACACCGAAACTCCGACACACACGCGAGTTTGAATTTTCAACACCCCGTCACCTCTATCAAGATTTCTGACTTCACGGTATCGCAAATCCGGATGCAAATGTTTCGGGACTTCTCGCCACAAAACTCCGATAACTCATGCCACCTATCCATTCGCTGACTCTTGTTCCCCACACGACTCTTTGGCTATTGGAATATCGTGTTTCGTGGTATCGCAATTCCTAATGCAATGTTCACGGAGTCTCAACCAGCGAAACCCCGATATGAGATATTCACGTGTAGATCTAATGGCCTTTGTGGCTTGAATCCACGATTTTTCCCCTCCTGAGCTTTGAACCCTTCGACGCTTCCACTGTAACCTTCCTACTCCTCCGCGATACCCAATGGTCTACAGAAATTTGCAAATTCTCCTCGGAGAATTCCGACCGTTCGTTCCTCCTGATGGAATCTGCGAAACGACTAAGTGCTCTTCCGTGAAACTCGTCCACCTATGATGCAAGCTTACGATGCTTCTTACAACTTTCAAGGCACAACTTCCCTATGCTTCTCTGAGGTGATTTCTTGAAGGTCCTATACCTCCTGAGCTTACTTATATTGCCGAGTCTCAGAAAAGACTCTTGTGTGCACTCCTTGCGGAAACTTTCAGACACTTCCCAGTGCTGAAAACCTTTGACTCTGTGCCCACCTGCAGCAGCAGTCTCTCGACAGTTCACTCAGGTTCACAACCCTGAAGTTCACTTGTCCTATGCACTCCTTGCATGGCTCCTATGCCCAACTGCACTTCTAAGGAAATGAGGACAAAAGTAAAACTATCTGAGCTTCAGAGACAACCTAAATTCTTGTCAACGCACTCCTTGAGGACACTTCAAATGCACTCCTTGCTGGAATCCTTGGCTCAAATAGAGAAACAATTGAAACTCATTCGTACTTCCTCTCATATTTCAAACTCAATCATGAAATCATATACATAGCATATAAAGAAAATGCATAGCAGGAAGCAAACATTCATGAGCATATCATTCAGCATCAATACATAGAGAACAACACAAAACCATGAATTTGAATCAGACTCTTCTATTAATTCAAATATCTGTACATGGGTGTTCTTACACAGATCTCTGCATGCTCTCTCTCTTCTTCTGTGCTCACTACTATCATACAATACACAATGAGGGTGTCTATATTTCGTTTCCCTCTTGTGCTCTCAAATTGTCTAATATACACATTCAATTCGACCTACTTTACATTACTACTTTAAATGCCTTCTACCTAATAAGGACAAGAGCAAATCGCTCAAGGTCCATTTACATTATACAAGTGTGCCTCACCTTAATGACTGATTTAAGATCGCACAACAACTTCAAGATGTTTTCAAAATTTGTGTTGGCACTTGTCCAACTGTCTTTTTCCTTCCGCACTGGCTCGCTTGACATTGGCGATGCTCCTGCATCATACTCCCTTGCTTGAAAATTTTCATGGGCTCCTGTCCATGAGCTCCTGCATGGTTTCTCCATGCTTCTGTATTTCTGCCTCGTTCTCCCAGCTGGCATCTTCAACTGGATGGTTCCTCCATTTGACCAGATACTCAAAGTATTGCTTTCGCTTGGTCTTCTTGTTCATTCTTTTGTCCAGTATGCACTCCATTCGTGGATTATCTGCAATTGGCATCTGTTTTTGCCACTGGATCACTGGCTTCTCATCTCCAGTCTCTATCTCTTCATCTCTATATGGGTACAAATATAAGATATTGAATATCATAGAAATTCTGATCCCATCGGGTAATTCAATCTCATAAGCATTCATCCCAAATTTCCTCAAGACATTACATGGCCCGATTTTCTTCATCTTGAGCTTATTATATGTTCCTCTCGGGAACCTTTATTTTCTCAAATGTGCTAGAACCAAGTCACCAACTTCGAACTGAAGTTGTCTTTTGTGTTGATTTTCTCTACGCTTGTATTCCTAGCTTGAATTCTGCAATCGCTCCTTCACCTGGTTGTGAAGTTCTTTCATCGCCTCTGCGAATTCTTCTGCACTAGCACTCCTAGTCGCAGTCTGTTCTGAATCTCTCAGTTCAAAAATTCCTCTCAGCTACATCCCATAAACAATCCAAAATGGAATCTGCCCCATGCTCCTGTTAACTGAGTCATGATATGCAAACTCTGCCTGTGGTAATATGTGGTCCCACTGGCTGTGGTGTTCTGTCACCAAGATTCTCAGCAAGTCTCCCAAACTTATGCTTACCACTTCTGTCTATCCATCCATCTGAGGATGATAAGCATAACTAAATGACAAGTTAGTTCCTAGCTTCTTCCATAAGGTCCTCCAAAAATGCCCTGTGAATTTTGTATCTCGATACGAAATTATGCTTCTTGGCAACCCATGAAGTCAAATGACCTCTTTAAAGAACATATTCGCAATGTGAGTTGCGTCACTGGTCTTTTGACATGGAATGAAGTGTGTCATCTTGGAAAATATATCCACCACCACAAAGATTGAATCACAGCCTCTTTGTGTTCTGGGCAACCCCAATACAAAATCCATGCTAATCGCATCCCATGGCGTCTATGGTATGGGAAATGGTTGATAAAATCCCGCATTCTGCTTCCTCCCTTTCGAATGCTAGAAAATTCTGCATCTATCCACGAGTTTCTTGACATCTGCTCGCATTCCTAGCCAAAAATATGATTCATTCATTTTTGGGAATGTCTTGTCATGACCAAAGTGCCTTGCTAATCCTCCATCGTGTTTCTCCTTTAGCAAATTCTCCCTCATGGAGCATTTCAGAATACACAGTTGATTACCTCTAAACAATAATCCTTCCTGGATCATATACTCTATCCACTGTCTTCTATCTCTGAGAATTGGATTCTCAGCTGCTTCATATGCATCTTTAAAATCCTGATCATCAGCGTACATGTCCCTAAGATCATCAAAACCTAACATTTTGACTCTGATCCTGCAACAACAAACACTTCCTGCTCAAAGCATCAACCACTTTGTTAGCAGTACTGGAAATATGTTTTATCACAAAAGTGAAATTCTACATATACTCAACCCATTTAACATGTTTTTGATTCAACTTCTCCTGTTGAGCCACAAACTATAATGCATGATTGTCACTGTACAAGACAAACTCTTTCGGGATCAAGTAATGCCTCCATTTCTTTAATGCCTGGATGATAGCATAAAACTCCTTGTCATAAGTGGAGTATTTCACTTTCGCCTCATTTAGATTCTCGCTGAAATACGCTATTGGCCTGTCTTCTTGACTTAAGACTGCCCCAATTGCAAATCCGCTTGCATCGCATTTCACCTGAAATGTCTTTTGGAAATCTGGCAACACCAAATCTGGTTGTTCTATAATCTTCCTTTTTAACAGATTGAAACTCTTTTCAGCCTCTTATGTCCAGTGAAAAGACTTATGTCTTTTCTTCACTGTATCCATCATTGCTGCACTAATTCCACTGAAATTCCTAATGAACTTTCGGTAGAAACTAGCCAATCCATGAAAACTTCTCACCTCAAAAACATTCTTCGATGATGGCCAATTATTGATCACCTCCACCTTATCTGGATCCATCCTCAACTCATGTGCCGAAATAAAAAATCCCAAATAAATGAGCTCTGGCTTCATGAATGAGGATTTCTTCATGTTTATCAACAACTTCTCCTGTTGTAACCTCTGCATCATTGTAGCCAAATGCTTCAGATGCTCCGCCACTATTTTACTGTAAACCAGTATGTCATCCAAATACACAATCACAAATTTCCCGATGAACTCGCTTAGGACTTTTTTCATCAACCTCATGAAGGTACTCGGTGCATTTGTTAAGACAAACAGCATAACAAGCCATTCATACAACCCTTCGTTGGTTTTGAATGTTGTCTTCCATTCATCACCTTCTCTCATGAAGATTTGGTGATAACCACTTTTCAAATCAATCTTCCAAAAATACTTTTCTCTGCTCAAGCAATCCATCAGATCATCCATCCTCGGTAATGGAAATCTATACCTAATGGTTATCGTGTTGATCGCCCTCGAGTCAGTACACATCCTCCAGCCTTCGTCTTTCTTCGGACTGAGTACTGCTGGAACAACACATGGACTCAATCTTTTCCTGACTAATCCTTTGTCCAACAAGTCTTGGACTTGCCTTTTAACCTCTTCATTCTCTTGCGGCGTCAATCTGTATGTAGATTTGTTTGTCAAACTAGCTTCTGGTATGAGATCAATGTGGTGACTCACACTCCTCATCGGTGGCAATGAACGAGGTAGTTCGTCCACTACTATGTTAGCGAACTCTTCCAACAGTTCCTGAACTTCCTCTGGTAAATCATCTACCCTTGTGTTAGTCAAAACAATCCTCAATTTTCTGACCACAATGAACTGTGGATCCTCCTTCTTCGTAACCTCTATAAGAAGTTCCTTCCCACTCATGAGAAGTACAATGTTTCTTACTTCCGGCTTCACCTCCTTATCCTTGATCGGAAGCAACATGTGTGTCCTCCCATTCTTCTCCAGGGTGTATGTGTTCATTCTCCCTATAACACTTGTAATACTTGTGCCCATTCTTTCCACATGTGAAGCATGTTATTACTCCACCTCTTCCTCTTCCTCTGCCTCTAGTACGAGGAAAGTGTTGTTGTCAGTATAATCTCCTCCCTGTGCAGTATGCTACCCTCTCTGTTCAGCATATTGCCCTTGCTGTGAGGTTCCACCTCTATCAGTTTGAGTCTGAGGTTTCTTCCAGTCTCCCTTGGGATTCTGATATCTGTCCCAGGCAACTAATTTGCCTCTGGGTTGACTCTTGCCTCTGCCCCTTTGAATCTGCTTTCGGCTCAGCTTCTCCTCAGCTTTCAAAGACATTTGATAAGCATCTTCCACAGTTCAAATGGTTACCATGCTCATCTCATCCTGGAGATCATATCTCATGCCATTCATATATCTAGAAAATTTTTCATCATCGCTCTCCCAATGACCTGCCTTGATGTTCAGTTTGTAGAATTCCTCAGTGTATTATTTCACTGTCATCATCTTCTGTCTCAGGTTCTGCATTCTCCTGAATAGAGTAATTTGATAATCTCTGGGGATGAATTTCTCCTTCATCTTCGCAATCATTTGGTCCCAGCTCTTGATCTTTTGCTTACCCTTGCAGTGTCTGTCAGCTTGTAGTTCATCCCACCACAATGTTGCATGTCCTTTTAATGTTCTAACAACATCCTTGACTTTCTTGTCTTCTTCGACATCTTCATAGTCGAAGTATGTGTCTAGAGCTCTAATCCAATCTAGAAGCTCCTCTGCATCCAAGTTTCCCTCATAAACTGGAATGTCCATTTTCTCTCTTGCACCCATCCTAGCAATAGCTCTGATCAAACATTCGTTTGATTCATATTCAGTTGCAACTTCTTCTTCACGTTCAGCCTCAACTTCACTTTCAGAATCACTAAGATCCCCCACACTGACTGTGCATCTTTGATTTGTCTCCATGTCTTCAAGTCTGGCTCATAGATCACACATCTCTCTCTCCATAATTGGATCTGTCATCTGCCTACCTCTTCTTCTCGGCATTTCCCTATCCTCTGGATCAGGTGATTGCATGTCCCTTCTCCTTGGCGGCATGGCTAATTTTTCTTTCTCTGCTACAGAAAGCAAAGAACCTTTTTGTGCTCTGATACCAAACTTGGTGTCGACTCCCCCACACACAACCCATGGGTCAGAAGGCCACATCGACGCAGGATATTTCCTTCCATGACCCAAAGAGCTCTAAGGTTCTTCCAATTCCCTGTTGATAATTCTGCACTCATAGACAATATCCACGGGATCTCCTCTTTACAATCAGGAGATTGGACTTCGCGACTTCGTGAGGTCAGTGGTTGGACATTCAACCCTTGAATCCCCAATATCCGATGGCAGTCAACGCTGACCTTTTCCTATCGAGATTTCCTCTATCGTGATTTCGGCACTCACGATGTCGAGTAGTTTGTATCCCCGACTCCCGATGCCCGATACGCTGAAACTCCGACACACGCATGAGTTTGAATTTTCAACACCACATCACCTCTATCAGGATTTCAGACTTTACAGTATCGCGAATCTAGATGCAAATGTTTCGAGACTTCTCACCATGAAACTCCGATAACTCGTGCCAGCTGTCCACTCACTGACTCTTATGGCCCACACGACTCTTTGGCTATCGGAATATCGCATTTCGTGGTATTGCAATTCCTAATGAAATGTTCACGGAATCTCAACCAGCGAAACCCCGATATGATATATTCACGTGTAGATCCAGCGACCCTTGTGGCTCGGATCCATGGTTATGCCCCTCCTGAGCTTTGAACCCTTCGATGCTCCCACTGTAACCTTCCTGATCCTCTGCGAGACCCAATAGTTTATGGAAATTTGTGAATTCTCCTCGGATAGTTCCGATCATTCGTTCCTCCTGATGGAATCTACGAAATGACTAAGTGCTCCTCCGCGGAACTCGTCCACCCACGACGTAAACTTACAACACTTCTTACAACTTTCAAGGCACAACTTCCCTATGCTTCTCTGAGGTGATTTCTTGAAGGTCCTATACCTCCTGAGCTTACTTATATCACCGAGTCTTAGAAAAGACTCTTGCGCGCACTCCTTGTGGCAACTTTCAGACACTTCCTAGTGATGAAAACCTTCGACTCTGCACCCACCTGCAGCAACAGTCTCTCGACAATTCACTCGGGTTTGCAACCCTGAAGTTCACTTGGCCTGCACACTCCTTGCATGACTCCTGTGCCCAACTACACTTTTAAAAAAATGAGGACAAAATTAAAACTATCTGAGATTCAGAGACACAACCCTGAATTCTCGTGAACGCACTCCTTGTGGACACTTCAACTGCACTCCTTGCAGGAACCCTTGACTCAAATAGAGAAACAATTGAAACTCATTCCCACTTCCTCTCAGATTTCAAAGTCAATCATGAAATGATATACACAACATATAAAGCAAATGCATAGTAGGAAGAAAACATTCATGAGCATATCATTCATCATCAATACACAGAGAACAACACAAAACCATGAATTTGAATCAGACTCTTCTATTAATTCAAATATTCGTACATGGGTGTTCTTACACAGCTCTCTGCATGATGTCGCTCTTCTTCTATGCTCACTACTATCATACAATACACAATGAGGGTGTCTATATCTCGTTTGCCTCTTGTGCTCTCAAACTTTCTAATCTACACATTCAATTCTACCTACTTTACATTACTACTTTAAATGCCTTCTACCTACTAAGGACAAGAGAGAATCGCTCAAGGCCTGTTTACATTATACAAGTGAACCTCATCTTAATGACTCATTTAAGATCACGCAACAACTTCAAGGTATTTTCAAAATTTGTACTCGCACTTGTCCAGCTATCTTTTTCCTTCTGTGCTGGCTTGCTTGACATTGGCGATGCTCCTGCATCATCTTCTTTGGTGCAATTTGTTTTTTTGAAAATTTTCTTTGTAGTTCTTTTACCTTTATATGTTTCTCTGCCTTTTGAGTAACCTTCATCATTTCTCTTTTTCTTATGAGGACATTTGTTAGAAAAATGACCAATACCATCACAATTAAAACAAATTAAAGGAAGCTTACCCCTCTACCTACCATTAGTTCCCTTGTTCAGTCTTTTGACAAAGTTGGTCACTTCTTCATCCTCTTCTGAGATGTCCCTGCTACTACTATATTCTTCTTGTTCCTTTTTCTTTTTCTTTGATCTTTTGGATGCTTTGAAGGCTACTTCTTTCACATCTAGATTTTCCTGTTCAGTTCTCATCTCATATGCTATGAAGATTCCATGTAGTTCATCCATGCTTATTGAGTTTAGATCCAATCTTTCTTCTAGTGCTGATATCTTAGGGTTGAATCTCATAGGAAGAGATCTTAGTACCTTTTGAACAATTACAGACTCTTCGATTTCTTCTTCCAATCCTATGATTGCATTCACTGTTTCATCGACTCGTAAGAAGTAAGTTGCGATATCTTCATCTTCCTTCATTTTTAGTTGTTCAAACTGACCTCTGTAAGTTTGAAGCATTGTTGTTTTGACTTTTGAATCTCCTTCATAAATATTTCAAAGCCTGTCTCAAATATCTTTAGCAGATTTACAATGTGCAACTTTGGTGAATACCGTATCACCGAGACCATTCAAAAGTGCATTTATGGCTTTGGAATTATTCTTACCAAGTTTCACTACTTTGTCATTTGTTGGTGGAACTGCTGGTGTTGTGTATCCATCTACAATTGATTGCCAAACTTGAAATCCCTGTGCCTGTATATATGCCTTCATCCTTATGCTCCAAAAAGCATACTTTTGTCCATCAAACTGTGGTATTCCATTTTTAAATTAGTTGGTACTCTCCATGATCTACCTTTCAGTGGTTAAACTAATTTATGAAGGACCTGCTCTGATACCAATTATTGGATTACTGAGAGGGGGGTTGAATCAGTAATAATGTAATTATAATCATTTTTCTTCAAATGTTATATCAATGTATAATTATTATCCAATAATGAGCAGCAATAAATAAACAATCACACATATACACAGTACACCAATGTTTTACATGGAAACCCAAATTGGGAGAAAACCACAAAATTCTTTTTCTTATATGTCTTGAAGAATTACATTCATTGGAACCACCAACTTCCTTTGTTTTCCAGCTACAACTAGAAGGAGGCTCCAACCCCCTAGTTTCTCAGGCTACAACCAGAGGGAAGCTCCAACTCCCCAAATATCTGGCTACAACCAGAAGGAGGCTACAACCCCCAATGTTCTCTAGCTACAACTGGAAGGTGGCTACAACCACTTGTCCTTGCCCTGTCCTGCCACCCTGAAGTAGAAGTAGAATGATGGAACCACTGTCACACTATGATTGTGATATATACCACTGTAAACCTGTACTAATAAATCTGAACCATGCATCAACCATGCATCAACCTGTACCTCAACCTGTAATCAACCTGTAACATAAACAAGTGCTTCAACCATGCACCAACCTGTAATAAACCTGTACCATAAACAAGTGCATCCAACCATGTACCAAGTATGTACCAATCATGCGTCAACTACTCATCAACTATGACTGATCAATATGTACCAACATCATCAACTCTACACCTCATGTATGTGTCAACTCATCAACTACTTGTCTCAACCATGTACTCAACATGTACGTCAACAAAAATTCCTCACCAATTTCATCATCCAAATCTGATTTTTATCTCTGTAATAGACTTGGTGTATATGATCACATTCTTGCAAACCTTCCTTAACTTTAAAAACAAGAGACTATCATTTTCATCAATCTTTTCTTTACCCTCACATGCCTAGTTTTTGATTATTCAACAACCCTAACTTTAAGTAATCATAACTTGGAACTTGTAACATATAAAGATATGAAATTGATATACAATATTCTTTAGTGTGTTTTATGCAATTCCTCCAAGTGGCACTACTTGTAACCTCTGAGAAAATGAGTTATAGAAAAAATAGCATACCTTGTTGAATTTTGGCTTATTCTAGAGAGCGACCTTGTATAGCGTGTTCCACACAAAATATTTGATGAAATGATATGAAACTTTTACAAAGAATAATATAGACCGTACCCTAAAAATCAAATTTGGTCTCACTTAATTGGGATCTATTATGAAGAATTTATGACATTTTTACCCGAAACACCTGATTTTGACTAGTTTCAGGACTAACCACAAACCCTATTTTCCACAGAGTGTAACTCCCAAAATACAACGACCCACAAGCTACATTTTTAACCACAGATACTTGGATATGTTTTCTCACTTGCATAGAAATGTTAGGATCTGAATCATTATAGAAAAACAAATATAGCGAACATGGCGAGATGACCTGAAAATAACATACCTTAGAAAGCACCATCAAAAGAATTTATCCTTCCTTGCATTTCAACCTTCTTTTCTTCACTTTCCTCAGAATTTCGGCTTAGATATCATTTCTATACCACTATCACCTATAGATATTCAATATTCACAAGTTTTTTTCAAATGAGAGAGCCTTTCCTCTTATTTATACTCTCCAAGTAGCTTCCTTAAAAACATCTTCTAGGTCACTTGGCCCCACTTTCCTTATTTTAGGGTTGGGTCCACTTCTAATTTCTCCATTAAAATTATTAT
>ML778185.1:1930449-1952195 GCA_009831015.1 Picea engelmannii
AAATCTCTTAAACCACTTTGATTACTTTGACCTTTTGGGGCTTCTAGATGACATATGGGGGTCCTCCAACTTCGTAAGGCCATAACTCTCAAACCGTGAGGAGTTATGTGACGTTCTACATACCACCAGAAATGGCATGACATATAATATCCATATAGAATAGTATTATCTGAAAATAGATCATAACTCATACCATTACCCATCAAACAAACTTGGGTCCATTACCCAAACCTGGGGTCTCTAACTTCTGATGGCCATAACTCTCTAACTATGAGGAATTATGTTAAGTTCCTAACCCGTACATAGGTAGATAAATTTATTCGGATGTAATAAAGGTCAATATTAATAAGGCCTTTCAATAAAATAGAATAAGGCAGATGTAAAAAGACCTAATAGAAGCTTCTGCTTCTAGAAGGATCTTCCTCTAGATGCTTCTCTTAATAGACATATTTATTATAAATAAGGGTCGAGGGTATGAGAACCCTATCTTGGATATTATTGTAAGAGAGTGCTACGTGACTGGAGGTTTCCCCCTCGAAGAGGCATGTGAACATTTCTTTCTGAATCAAAGTGTTATTTCTATTGCTATTTCATATATCATTTCTGTGTATTGTGAAGATTATGTTGGATATTTTACTGTTATTCTTCCATTTCTAGCATTTTATTTATGTTCTGCATATTTTATATATCTGATATCATGCAACTGGTATCAGAGAACTTTACTTGGTAGAAATTATGGGTATTTTTTTTAGGGTAGAGACGTATTCCGGTGTCTTTAATCCACAGAGATCTGTCATTACGTGCATAAACCCACATTTGAGGGATTCATACACGCAGTAAATACAAGTGGTTCTTAAGAGCACATCTGTTGGCCACCCTTGTAACCCTTGTTAGTACCCCTTCGAGTGGTAGCGCATCAGACAACACCTGTGTATGGATCGACCTAGATTTCCTGAAGCCCTTTTTAGATAAACCTATCGGCCGTCGGACTGCTATAGTGTCACCGAGAACAACACTCGGGAAGATACTCTCTAGTACCTAGGTAGTCAAGTAGTATGGCTAAGGGTACGGTCTATCCTCCTTAGTTAGTACCCTGATATATTGGGCTGATTACTATTGTTGGACCCCGCACGTATATCAGAGAGCTATAGCATAGGGAAAACCCTTGTCTGTAGAACCCTCGAATACCTAACCCTTGGGGAACATAAACATAAACATAAACAAATTAAACTGGTGAGATCTATTGCCACACATCTGTGTTCGGGTTGCTAAGTAAATACTCTCTGGTTCAGAATTTGGGGATTTCAGTACTGCAACATTCTTCAGACCAAAGTATAAACCCACAGTTGTAAATTAAAAAAAAAGGTCTGGAAATTTTTTCACCATTATTTGAGACCTATTCCATTAGATTCATCTCTTATCCCTTATCACATTCATCCATATCATTTTTTTGCAAAAATTTATGACCCCACCCGCTCCCTTTTTAGTTCACCCATCCTCATGGCCCATACCCGTAGCCAAGAACTAGAGCCTCACTTCACCACCTTCCAATCTGGTTTCCCCGAGACCCAACAGAAAGTGCAACAACTCAGTGCTACTATTGCCTCCCGTGATGCATCCATAAATGCATCCGTAAATTTATCTGTGCAGTCTGCAATGGTAGAAGTCAAACACAAACTGACCACCCAGCTTGAATCTCTCTTTGCATCACTCTGCACCAAACTGAAGATCCCTATCGATGACTCTTTTCCTGATGCATATAAAAATACTGAAGGTGAAACTTCTTGCTATTCCTTTCAACCCCATCACTTTCAATGGGACATACGCCTTCCACTGGTGGATGTAACCAAATTTGATGGCTCAGACCCCACTGGTTGGGTCACCCAAATGGTACATTATTTCTCTCTCTACAACATTACAGATGACTTGGCCAAACTCCGGTATGGTGTTCTCCATCTAGATCAAGAACGCTGGAAATGGAGAAAAATTCTCATCAAGGATATATTGCTTGGACCCAATTTGTGGCTGAGCTTTATGAATGATTTGACAGTGACACCAACCATTTGGGCCATTTGACAAAATTGAAGCAATCAAAAATAGTAGAAGACTTCATAGCTGCATTTGAGTGTCTGGATTTTCGAATAGAGGGCATGATTGATGCTTTATTTCGAGACGGTTTTATCAGTGGCCTCAAGGAGGATATTTGGGCCCATGTGATCATGGCTCGACCTACGACTTGGGTGGAAGCTACCAAAAAAGCTAAAGAAGCACAACAAATATTTTCCTCTCAAAACCGTAAGCCTTCCTTTATCCCTCGCCCTAAACCAGTAAACCCCAGTCCTCCCTCTACCCCATTAAAAATCCAAAAATTGACCAGGGCTGAAATGGCTAAATGCCAACTCAAAGGCCTCTGTTATAATTGTGATGACAAATATTTCCCAGGCCACAAATGTAAGGAACAAAATATTTTTATGGCCATCTCTGAGGATATTCTGGAAGAAGATGTTGACACTCCCATTGTGCACGAGTCACCAGAAATCACTGACATAAACCCTCCCGAAGTGGAACCAATAATTTCCCTCAATGCTCTCACTGGCTTCTCTACCCCACAAACCCTCATGTTAATCGATTACATCAAGCACCGAAAGGTCATCATTCTGGTTGATAGTGGCAACACCCACAATTGTATTCATCACCGCATTGCCCAAGAAACCCATTGTTACATCCATGCTGTCAACAATTTCCAAATCATGATTGCCAATGGTGGTTCTATGAAATGTGGCAGGCACTTTGAAAATGTGCGTCTACAAATCGGTGACTACCACCTAAAATCCCATATGTTTTCTATTGACATGGGAAGTTGTGACATTGTGTTGGGTGCAGACTGGCTAAGGACTTTGGGTCCCATTCTCATGGATTTTCAGAACTGAACCATGAAATTTGACCAAGGAGGCCACCAATATAAATTTCAAGGCATCATTGTTGGTTCACGTGAGGTCATCAGTTCTCATCGCATGGAAAAACTGCTCAAAAAAGGTCATTCTGGCGTCATTGCCCAACTCCACGCCATACAAGCCATAGAGACCCCACCAGTGCCCTAAGACCTCCAAGCTCTCCTTTATAAACATCAAATGGTATTTTCCACTCCCCAAGGACTCCCTCCTTCCCGTGGTGTCCATGATCATTCTATTCCCCTTGTCCCAGGAAGCCTTCCCCCCAATATATGTCCATAGCACCACTCCTTTGCACAAAAAAATGAAATTGAAAAAATGGTCCAGGAGCTCCTTATTTCCGGCGTCATCTGTCCTAGTATGAGCCCTTACTCCTCTCCGGTCATCATGGTACTGAAGAAAGAAGGTTCTTGGAGAATGTGTCCTAACTTCTGTGCTCTCAACAAATTAACCATCAAAGACAAATTTCCCATTCTTGTCATTGATGACCTCCTGGATGAATTGAGTGGCGCCCAATTATTTACCAAACTTGATATTCGCTTGGGCTATCACCAAATATGTATGAAAGAGGCTGACATTCCCAAGACCACCTTTCGCACTCATGAGGGCCACTATGAGTTTTTGGTCATGCCCTTTGGTTTGTGTAACGCCCCCTCCACCTTCCAGAGCCTCATGAACCATGTCTTCCACCCTTTTCTCTATCATTTTGTCTTAGTTTTCTTTGATGATATCCTCATCTATAGAAAAACCTGGACAGACCATCTTACTCATGTGGAGCAAGTTCTCCATCTACTCTCTCAGCACTAGCTTTTCCTAAAACAGTCCAAATGTTCTTTTGGTGCCTCAGAAGTAGAATACTTGGGTCATCTGGTGGGAAAGGATGGTGTCAGGGTGGACCCAAAAAAGATTGAAGCTATGCAAGACTAGCCGCACCCAAATACTCTCAAAACCTTGCATGGATTTTTGGGCCTCACAGGGTATTATCACAAGTTCGTTAAGAACTACGAAAATATTGTGGCACCTCTCACGACTCTCTTAAAAAGGAACTCTTTCACTTGGACTCCAACAACTACTCAAGATTCTCAAACCTTGAAGATGTCCATATGCACCACTCCAGTTCTGGCCCTTCTCGACTTCACAAATACGTTTTTGTTGGAATGTGACACCTCAGCGAAAGGAATCGATGTTATCCTTATGAAAGAGGGTCGACCTTTGGCCTTCACTAGCAAGAAACTTTCTAAAAAGAATCTAGGCAAACCCATTTATGAAAAATAAATGTTAGTGATTCTGTATGTCATTGAGTTGTGGCATCTGTATCTCTTGGGGCAACGCTTCCAAATTAAGACAGACCATCAAATCCTCAAGTACTTTCTGGAACACCGTATTTCCTCCCGGGAACAACAAAAATGGGTGACCAAGCTCTTTGGATATGATTATGAGATCATTTAGAAGAAGGGAAAAGACAATGTCGTGGCGTATGCACTATCCCGAAAATATGAAGACGAAGGATCCCTTTTTTATCTTTTCTTCATTGTACCTGATTGACTCCAAGCTTTGTGCCAGGAATGGCTTCAAGATCCCAAAATTTCGCATCTGATCCAACAAATGTAGAACAAGGCTCTGGTTCCCCTACGGTACTCCTGTCTCTAGGATGAGCTTTGATACAAAGGTTGCTTGTATTTAAGTAAACAATCCAAGCTCAAATCCACGGTGCTTTCTGAGCTTCATGTTGCACCCACAGCAGGGAACTCAGGGTTCACCAAAACATATAACCGAGTCAAATGTTCTTTTTTTGGGGATGCTATGAAATAGGACATCTATAAGTTTGTCACTGAATGTGAGGTGTGTCAAAACAACAAGGGAGAAATAGTCAAATCTCTAGGCACCCTCCAACCGCTTCCGATTCCCCTTGCTATTTGGAAGGATATCTCTATGGACTTTATTACTGGCTTACCCAAATCAGGGAATAAATAAGTCATAATGGTGGTGCTGGATTGCCCACCCATTTACTGCATCCATGGTGGCTCAAATTTTCATGGACTAGGTCTTCAAGATTCATGGCATGCCACACTCTATTGTTTCCGATCAAGACCCAACTTTCACAAGCAATTTCTGGAAAGAGTTGTTTAAGCTACAAGGCACACAATTTCATCTCAGCTCAGCTTGTCATCCCCAAACGGATGGTCAAACGGAAGTTGTCAACAGGTGTTTGGAAACATATCTGAGGTGATTTGCCTTTGAAAAACAACACCAGTGGGCTTAATGGTTACCCCTCGTCGAATGGTGTTACAACATTACATACCATACAACCACTCACATGACTCCTTTTGAAGCAGTATATGGACAGAAGCCACCTTCAGTTCTCTCATACTTACCAAGTACCTCAAAGGTCTAGGCAGTTGACCAAACACTTACAGTCCGAGAGGATATCCTTCGTACCCTTAAAGAGAACTTGGTCATGGCACAAAATAGAATGAAGCAGCAAGCAGATCAAGGTTGCTCTGAATGACAATTTGCATAAGGAGATCAGGTTTTTCTGAGACTACAACCATATAAGCAATCTTCCTTCAAGGTTGAGCATTGTCAGAAGCTAGCACCCAAATTTTATGGCCTTTACACAGTTCTCAAGTTCGTATTCAGTTAGCTCTACCCAGTCAGTCGAAGCTACATCCTGTTTTTCATGTTTCATGCTTGAAGAAGGTGATTGGAACTAGGTGCCAAATTTAGACCAACCTTCCAGAGTTAGCTGAAGAAGGATCCATTTGGCTACAACTAGAATCATTTTTGGACCAGCGTGTGTGTCGCCCGTGTCAGAGAACCATCAAAGAAGTGCTCGTACAGTGGAAATATATGACTCCAGCAAATGCCACTTGGGAACCAGCTACCATTCTGCAGTAGTTTCCACATCTCAAGCCTTGAGGACAAGCTTGTTTTTAAGGGAGCATACATGTTAAGGTCCTAACCCGCACATAGGTAGATAAATGTATTCAGATGTAATAAAGTTCAATATTAATAAGGCCTTTCAATAAAATAGAATAAGGCGGGTGTAAGAAGACCTAATAGAAGCTTTCGCTTCTAGAAGGATCTTCCTCTAGATGATTCTCTTAGTAGACATATTTAGTATAAATAAGGGTCGAGGGTATGAGAACCCTATCTTGGAGATTATTGTTACAGAGAACTGCTCAACTGGAGGTTTCCCCCTCGAAAAGGCCTGTGAACATTTCTTTCTGAATCAAAGTGTTATTTCTATTGCTATTTCATATATCATTTATGTGTATTGTGAAGATTATGATGGATATTTTACTGTTATTCTGCCATTTCTAGCATTTTATTTATGTTCTGCATAATTTATATATCTGGTATCTTGGAAATTATGTGACGTTCCACATACCACCGGAAATGACATGACAAGAACTATCCATCAAGGATATTTTCCCTAACAAATTCACTTTCCTTCATCTCATTATTCCACAATTAAGCATGGGTTCTCTTACTCCACAAAGCATCTTCCCGTGAGGGATTTCACCATAAGGGGACCACTTTGGAGTTCATCCATATTTACTTCTTATCAACCATGACAAAACAATAATGAGTCATATTTACATCAAACACTATTGGGTCCATTACCCGAACCTGTGTGCTACGTGTATTTCTTCAAGGGTTGACATCAATGACAACCAACCTTAATCAATAAATCAGTCTCTCGGTCTTTAGTGAACTAACTTAAACATAGAGAAGTGAGGAGGAGATCAAGGAATATTGATTAATGTGCTAGTATGGTGATGATCCCAAGGAAAATGTGTATTAGTTGGTTATGATCCCAATGTTGCATGGTGATATTCCAAATGTATAATGTAGACTCCACTCAACTAATCAAACTGAAGTGTGAATAGAAGAGAATATTCTCTTAGAGGAATATTCTCCCTAAAATATAGGAGAATGAATAATGACTAATAAATGTAGGTAAAAATTTAGGAAAAATAAATCCTAAGTGTGTGAGAAGTATCTCCAACACCCCCCTTGAACATCACTATGGTGAAAATAAAGAATGGGTCATGGTAAAGAGGCCATGTTAGGTACCCAAATACATAATATAAACTAAAATACATGAGGAAAGAGGTAAACAATCATGGGAAAGATCCCCCTCAAAGTACAATGTACGTAAAAATAAGAACTGACAATTTCTAGGAAACTGTGTCCTTCACTCCAAGATGACTACGCAGAGAATGGAACTTCTGCTCAGTGAAGGTCTTTGTGAAGATGTTTGCAGTATGTTCTATTGAAGGAGATAACTGAAGGTCAATTATCCTCTTGTGTACTAATTTCTGGATGTAGTGCATGTGGATCTCGATGTGCTTCGTCTCCTACCTCTGAAATGGATCTCTGCAAAACTTCAGAGTGCTCTGGTTGTCACAACAGATGATGATAGACCGACAAAATTGAATGCCCAACTCAATGATAAAATGTTGTAGCCACATAGCCTGGATGGTTATGTTAACTACACTATGTGGCTACAACATTATGATTCAACTTTGCCTATGCCCTACAACTTTGTCTGAGCTGAAGATAAAGCAATAGAATCTTGCTTCTTTCTTGACCAACATATAGGCCCAGAACCAAGACTAAGTGAGTAACCGGATGTGGACTTGTGATCAATGCTATCACCAACCCAGTTAGAATCAATGAACCCGATGACATCCAATGTAGATTCTACTTCATATTGAATTCCAAAGGTGATGGTTCCCTACATGTATCGAAGGATATGCTTTGCATCCTTCCAATGTATCTCATATGGCTTCTACTATAAACTAGAGAATGCTCCAGATGCATAGAAGAGGTCTGGTCCAAAGTGTGTGAGATACAAAAATACCCCCACTAAATTTCTGTAAAGTGTTCTTTCCACCAGTGGAGTGTCCCCGCCATCCTCAAGTCTGAATCCTAATAGGGAAGGAGTCGAGGAAGAATTGTAGTCTTTCATGTGAAATATCTCAAGGATATCTCATGCATAAATGGCCTGAGACAGTTTGATTCTTGATGTATCCTAACTGATGTCGATTCCAAGGAAGAAATTTAGAGGACCCATGTCCATCATCAAGAACCTATCATAGAAAATCCTCATGAATTCAACAATTTCTGAAGTCAAGCAACCAGTGATGAACAAATCAATAACCTATAGAGCTAGGAGTATAAGTGAATAAATTGTCTTGAGTATGTAAACATTTGGGTCTGAATTACAAAGTAAATTTTTATGTCACAGCAGGTAGGAATCCATATTGAAATACCATTCCCTCGAAGACTGCTTGAGGCCATAAAGAGACTTCTTCAGTCGACATACCAAAGATGAATCCTGCACAAATCCCTGGGGCTTGTCCATATAGATATCGTTAGAGAGATCGACATGAATAAATGAATTCTCCACGCCCATGTGATGGAATTTCTTTCCCTTGGCTGTCGTAATGGCAAGTAAAAAATGTATCGAATCCATATTCACTACTGCAGATAAGGTCTCATCATAGTCAATTCGATGCACCTGCTAAAATCCTTTGGAAACTAACTTGTATTTTTATCCACTAACATGTCCATTCACTTCGTTCTTGGTCCTATAGAACCATATACACCTGACAAGTTTCCTTCCTAAAGGAAGGGGAACTAGATCCCAAGTCTATCTCTCGAGGAGGGAGTTGTACTCCTCCTACATGGAAAATTCCTAAAATGGATTTCCAACATCCTTGTCATAATATTGTGGATCTGAAGAATGAACCAAGAAAAGTTTACTAGGTGGAACTAGTTCAATGGCAGTGAGTGAAATAGGAGGCTCCTTGAAATCGGATCAAGTCCTCCTAGTATGAAATAGATGCCCAAGTAGGGATGATTTTAGGGGATAAATTTCCCTCATGGGCTAATTTTCCATGGTTTTCCAAAAATGAGATTCATTATTTTAAAAATGATTCGCCCAAATTCTATAAGATAAAATTTTTTACCTTAAAAATAGCCAAAATTTTATAAAAACTATATAAAATACTTAGAAATTTGAATATTTTTATAAATATATCGCCAAACATTTATAGCTAACATATGAAGGATTAGTAAGATTCGCCAAGGTTTCTACATTTTAAAATAATTTTCCATCCTTAAAATCATCCCTGCCAAGAAGATCTTCTTCATCCTAAAGTGTAGTCTTGGCCCACCTGGGCCTCTTCTCTGGCTCTGCATCTGCATATGCATGCACTGACTTGTCATCTGACTGTACTGACTCTATGTCTGGATCATCTCAATCCTATGAATCATATCTCTCAACTGAAGAAGAGTCAACATGTGCATGTTCATCATCTTTGACAGGTGGAAGAACAGAAGTGTCTGCATGTGGATGTTGAGTTACATCCGAAACACTTTACATGTGAGACACTTTCCTTGAATTGGAAACTTCTCTCAATGATGAGCCAGTCCGAGTAAAGATCAATGAGTATGTATACCTTCACATCGTCAACGTATCCAACAAATATACACTTTGTGATTTGTCGATCAAGTTCCTTCCTCTTCTCAGAGGGAATCATATCCCATGCATGTGAACCAAAAATACAGAAGTTGTTGCATATATCTGAAATTTAAATGCCCAAATGATTCAGGAGCATCGCCAAGAACAAGCGAGTGTGGGGCAAGTGCCAATGCATTTTGGCACATGATGAATTGTTTGAAATGTTTTGATGTTTGATACGTCAAACGTAAATGAAACAATTAAGAAAGAGTGTACTTGTAGATTGTAATCATACCTTGAGCGTCTCGCTCTCGTCTGAAGGACTAAGAGGCATTTATTCTAGTAAATGTAAGTAGGTAGCTTTGAATTCGTAGATTAGACAGTTTTAGGAGCTGGAGGGAAAATGGATATAGACACCCTGACTTGTATCATTGTAACATTAGCAATATAATCAATCAAGAGAGCATAGGAGAGAAGAAGCAGAGAGTTGTGTAGAGTAAAAACCCCATGTACAGAAGTTCTGGATTAATACAAAGATCTTTAGTTCAGACTCATGTTGTTCAATTGTTTTTTGTGTTTGTACATGCTGATTGATATATGCTTTCTTAATCTCTATTATACATTTGATTTTATGCCATGTATGTATGATTTCATGTTAAGCATTTGAAGTCTGAGGGAGTAAGGAATGAGTTTCAGTTGTTTCTCTATCTTAGCAAGAGGTTTCCTACAAGGAGTCCAATGAAATTATCTGCAAGGTGTGCATTGACAGAAGTCAGAGTTCGTATCTGAAAGCTCAGGAGGGATAGCATTGTTCTCATTCTTGTAGAAGTGCAAGTTAAGTACAGAAGTCGTGCAAGGAGTGCGTAGGATAAGTATATTCTCAGAATTTGCATCCTGAGGGAGTTGTTGAAAGACCGCTGTTGCAGGGAGTGCGCAGAGTCGAAGAGGTTCAAATACTTGGGAGTATTTGAAGAATTTCTGCAAGGAATGTGTGCAGGAGTCTTCTTGAATACTCGAGTTGTGGAGAAAACTTAGGAGGGACAGAGTCTTCGAAGTATTCGAAGAGAAGCTCAAGAGGGCTCGTGCCTTGAAGTGTTGTAAGAAGGCACAGTGACGTTGTTTTGCAGGTGGATAAGTTTCGTGGAAGAACACTTTGTTCATTTCGCAGGAATCATCAAGGAGGAATTGGATGGTCGAAATTCACCATGGAGAATTCACGAAGTTCTGAGAACCATCAGATCTTGCAGAGGAGAAAGAAGGTTACAGTGAGTGTTTTTCTAAGTAAAAGCTCAGGATAAATTGGGCTATAGGATCTGAGCCAACATGGGCCATTGGATCAGTCGCGTAATCTCATTTCAGGGCTTCATGAGTTAGAGAATTGAAACCCTTCCATCAATATTCGTGAGGTCGCGAGGTGCGAAGTTCCGAAATAGAAAAATAATCTGAGTCGTTCAATTGGAAGGGCACGTGTCGCGAGATCCTCTCTATCGGGGATTCAGACATCGAGGTTCAGAGAAGGAATTCCTTCAACTTCGCGAGTGGCGAAGTCGTGAGAGAAACACAGCCATCCATTGGAGGAGGACAGGTGGCAGAGATCAAGGGATCTCACGAACTCAAAGATTCATAGGGTGAGAGCCCAAAGTTTGGGTGCTCCAAGTCACAAGTAGCGAAGTCGTGAGGAGCAAGGACAGCCGTTGGATCTAGGTCAAGGGAGGACCGTTGTATCAAAGTCTCATCATGTGTTTCGTGTATTCATAGGTTCAGAGGTTGGAAGGACCCCGTCTCAACTGCAGAAGTCGTGAAGTGTTGAGAGTCGAGGCACGAAGGAAACACGTGGTAGAACTGCAAGGTGGGCCCGTGCAATAGGTAGGTGGACACATGTCACCTATTTACAGGATTCAACACCCGTTGACCTCTCATGTCTTGGGGATTCATGAGATAAGAGTACGTGAGCTCGACCCTTCGACTCGTGAAGTCAAGAGTAGCGAGAACACGAGGAGAAAAGTCAACATCGCTTCTTGGGGTTTCGTGAAGGGATAGTTCCAAGGTTGGACACTCGAACCCGCAAAGCGACGAATAGCGAGAAGTGATAGTGCTTAGCCTAGCTGGTGGTCTCATGAGGAAGGTGATGATAGAGGAAGAGCCATACCCATATCGACATTTTAGGTATTGCAAGATTTAAAAGGAAGAGTCGGGAGCCTCGACTCACGAACTCGCGAGATTGCGAGTTGCGAAAGGGACCTTGGGTTAGGCCTTGCTCATAGCACTATGGTCTCTTGGGGAGGAAGGAGCTCGTGCCTAGTGTTGTTCGCACAAAGGGGGCTTCCCGAAGGACCTGTGGATTGAAGAAAAAGGAGATTCCAGCAGGGAATCCGAAAGAGCCCATCCGTCTCGAAGGGGCTAAAGAATGATCCTGTGAGTGGATCTCAACCTAAGGGCTGATAGGTTTGCATCAAGTGGTATCAGAGATTGACTCTATTTGTATACTTCAGATAGGGAAAGAGAGAAATAAATCTCAGCCATGCCGCCAAGAAGAAGAGACAGAAAAACACCCGATCCACTAGAGGAAAGAGAATTGCCAAGAGGAAGGTGTAGGCAGGTGCCAAATCCAGCCATGGAAAGAGAGATGTGTGTCATACGTGCCAGACTTGAGGACATGGAGATAGCACAGAGGCACACAACTGGTGCTGGGGATCTCAGTGATTCTGAAAGAGAAGATGAAGCTGGACATGAAAGAGAAGAAGTTACAATAGAAGATGCAGCAAATGAATGCCTGGTTAGGGCTATTGCAAGAAGGAGTGCTAAGGCAAAAATGGATATTCCAGTATATGAAGGAAACTGTTACCCATGATTTTGGTCATCATGATGGTGTACTCAGGCTCTTCATAAGAACTTTCTCCTGAGAAAAGTTACTTTCATCTCTTCCTATAAAACTCACTTTTGAAGAAGGTTCGCAGGCTACTAGTATACCAGGATGCGAGAATGACCCATTCTCGCAGGTTGCCTTAAGCGAGGGTGCGAACTTCTCACACTGTGTTGAATAATTAGGGTGCGAACTCGTCCTAAAGCATGGAAAAAGATGAATCCTTGATGGTTCTATAAGGGAATCTTCTAGAAGAATGGGTTGACATTCGAATGGTTATTCTTGTACTAGATTCCTTGATATTGTGGGATCATTATTATCCAAGTAACTATCTCATTCTCACTTATATATTGAGGGAATTCTCATGGAAAATGTTAAGAAATATTTATTGGAGAATTGGTGAAAGAATTGTGTGAAGGACTTAGCTTTAACAGTAGCTTGGAGACTCTAGCAAAGTCTATCAAGAGGTTTTGATCTTCTTCATACAAGGATTGAGTAAGTGTGTGTGTTGGAGACAAGAGCCATTGAAAGGAAGCTTGCGACATCTAGGCGATCAAGTTGTAATCTTTACTTTCAATCAATATGATACAGTGGCATGTCCCTTTCCCATAAAGATATTCTCACTTTATTGTGTAATTCCTTGATCATACACATAAGTTGACAGTTGAATATATTTTTCTATCTTCACTTTGGTTGGTTTGTGTTGTCTTGGTATTGACCTCACGAGAGCACTAGAGCGAAGCGGGAGCAACAGAGACACTAGGAAGCGGTATAAATGTATGTTACTTGTTCCTTCCTATTAGTTAATTCAATGGTCAAAACTTAGGGAAAGAGTCATGTCCTGTCCTATTTTGTTCTAGATCCAGGTGGATCTAGGGAGATCTGTTAGTGTTTGCACCTACCGATTAGTCCAATAACAAAATTGGAGACTCCACTGGGGAACCATCCCATTTTCTTTGTGGCTTTTGGTATTTTTCCCTGCCCATTTTCTCTTGTTTTAATTTTCTCCTTTCATATCAATCTCTCAGTCTTCAAGATACCCTGATAGACCCTCTCGGTCTAGAGGCCTCTATAAATTTTGTGTCATTTTCCAAAAAATTGACTAGTTTAAGACATTCTCGCACTACACTCCACAACCTGTGAGAACATACTAAGTTCGCACCCTGTGTTTAGGTTCAGTGCGAGTTTCTCACACTCTGCTAAAAGCTCACCTGCGAGAATCACTAATTCTTGCACTGTGTAATATTGCCATCCTACGAACTCATTTTTTCAAAATTTTGGATTTGTGCTTTTGCATCTTCAACTGCCTAGATCAGTTTAGGTGTCTCAAAAGACTTTCTTGGACCCTTGATTGATGTCTTTATTGTCTTCGTTTTTGTGCATGGACAGTCTTAGTATTTCAAAGGCTCTTCTTGTCACTTCTGTCTTGACTTTCTTTTCTTGACTTTTCTTGGCATAGCTATACTCTCTGATTTTGGAATCTGAGTGTGCTTGTTTGGTTAAGGATCAACGATCGGTTGAAAGTTGAGTTTCTTCGTCTTTATCATTTGCTTATTGTTTGAAAGATCATTTTTCTTATGCAATTGAAAAGACTATATTGGTTTGCTTCTTGTTTTTGTTTTCATTGAAAGAGTGGTTTGGGTTTTCATCAGTGTTTGTTCATTGGTTTTTGATTTTCTGTACTCTCACTATCATGGTGTGGGTCCTTTTTGAAAAGTGAACAAAGTTTTTCTTTCAAAAGCATTTTCGTTTTCGAAAGTATTGAAAATCAATTATTGAAATTATTGAAAAAGAAACAATAGAGAATTGTTATTGATGCGTGATTTGTTTTATTTGCATTTTAAAGGAAATTTTCGAAAGGAATTGGCTATGTCGTCTTGATTTAAAATTTCTCACATAGATCCACAGTGTATTCAGGTGGCTATGCTATATTTAGATGGCATGGATCCACAGTATATGATTGGTGGCCATGACCCATGTCTACAATGGTGTCAGTCTGTGATATGAGTATGGGAATTCCTACCTCAGAATTGATATATATATGATATTCTGCAGATGCTTGATTGTTCACAGGTTTCCGATTAGATGTGCTCCTGGTTCTCGACACACACATGCAACTTACAAAGTCTATTGACCGTCACTAGTTCCAATATCAGACTTTGGGGGACATTTTGTTACCCATGATTTTGGTCGTCATGATGATGTATTGATAATGGTGTACTCAGGATCTTCATTAGAACTTTCTCCTCAGAAAAGTTACCTTCATCTCTTTCCAGAAAAGACATTTTGGAGGAAGGTTCCCAGGCTACTAATACATTTTCCTGCGAGAATGCATGATTCTCGCAGGCTGCCTTAAGCCAGGGTGCGAGAAGTTTGCATTGTGTATAACTGCTAGGGTGCGAACACTTTCTAAAGAAGGGAAAAAGGTGAATTCTCGAAGATTCTAGAAAGGAATCTTCTAGAAGGATGAGATGGAATTCGAATGGTTATCTAAGTACTGGATTTCCTGATATTTTGGGATCATTCTTATCCAAGTAACTAATTCATTCTCTCAGATATATTGAGGGGATCCTCATGGAAAAGTTTAGAAACAAACAAGGTTAAGTGAGACATTGGAGAATTAGTGAAAGATTGTGTGAAGGACCGAAGCTACAGCAGCTAGGGAACTCCAACAAGTTTATCAAAGGTGGTTTATCTTCTTCATACAAGTGAGAAAATGTGTATGTCAGAGCCAAGGGCCATCGAAAGGAAGCTTTCAACATCAAGGCTCAGGTTGTAATCTGTACTTTCCATCAATATGATACAGCAATGTGTCCCTTTCCCATAAAGTTAGTTCTACTTTATTATATAACTCCTTGATCATATGCATAGATTGATTGTTGAATAGATTGTTCTTTCTTCACTTTGGTTGGTTTGTATTGTTTTGATCTTAACTGTACGAGAGCACTGGAGCGAAGCGAGAGCAACAAAGATCAAAGGAAGCGATCATAAGGTATGTTCTTTAATCATACCTCCTAGTACATTCAATAGTTAAAATCTAGGGAAAGAGTATCATTCTGTCTTGCTTTGTTCTAGATCCAGGTGGATCTAGGAAGATTGATTTGTGTCCGCACTTACGGATTTATCCAATAACAGGGCCCCCATTAGAATCTTGATAATTATAGTGAGCTACAGAATCAACCTTTTCAAATAGTTCCTTACCTTGGCTTGCTTTGAGACAAACTTAAGAAATTCACTATAGTATGAGACATTTATTACAAGAGTATATGTCAAAAGTTAGAAATGAGCATAAAAATCTCAATTTAAACAAAAACTTTAATTTTTATCAAATGTTTACTTTCGTTTAAATTATGATTATGTGTTCTTTCTTTTGCTCATTAACACATTTGACTATTTTGAATAATGAGTTCAATATTTCATCAAATAATGTCTTGGTTGATTTCTCATTTTCATGAAATCATTTTGTGATGTTAATTAATTAAATTCTTTTTTTCATCTTGCATCTCATTTCAAAATAATAATAATCAAAGAATTATCTATCATTTGTTTGATTTTGTAAAAACTAAAATTAATATTTTTTCTTCATTAACTTGAAGCTTCTAGAATTAAGATCATATTTGAAAGGAAAATATAAACAATGTTTGTTTAGAACTTACAGTTAGTTTAAATTCATTTTTTATTTTTCTAGATTTTTGTTTTATTCACAATCTTTAGGTTATTAATTTAGGTTTCTTTTTGTTTCACAGGTTTCTATTATCAAATATTTGATACGGATGTGATCATGTTTTGATTTTATTATTCAAATACCTTCAAGATGATTGATCCAAAAATAATTTTGGATTGGTACAAATAATTTTATGAGCAACAAGAGATAAAATTTGGAAAGGCGTCAAGATCAGATAGGCAATTTTGCAGAACTGATTGCAGCCAAACCGCGAGGAATGTGAAGAAACCGTTGAAAACTCGGAACCAAAATGGACCCATTTACCTTCCGCGTACATATTTTCCTAAACAAATGCACGATTTCAGAGATATTTGGGTCTCTTTTAAAGGCAAATTTCAGGTGGTGGAAATTAATAGTGACGCCTAGACCGTTCATTCATTTTATAAATATATGAGAGATCAAAGCCAAAGGGGATGAAAGAATTGGAGAACATGATTTTTATCCTTTCTCTTTTTAATGGATGGCAGAATGGATGAGTATTTTCAAAGAAGAATATGGAATTCCAAGTTGCTTAATGGCTTTTGTCTTGTGAGTAAAATGGTTTTATTTTTATTATAGTATATTCATATTCTTTGAATAATTGATTATGCATTGATTTAAATAGATTTAGTCTTTTTTATCAATACATGGTTAATTATTATCATTTATATATTAATTTTTCCAATCTTTAAAGTCTATTATCTAAAAGAATTCTTCTAGGACTACTGAATGGACAAGTGATCCCAAAAACTTAATAGAACGACATATATGCATTTTTTCTTTAGCCTTTTGTTTATAATGTTGTTATTATTTTTTTTTTTAATCATGTTACATGTGGAGGTCTGATATCTTTAGATTAAATGATCTATGATGTGTACGAGGTTTATATTATAAATATCATCTATCATTTTCTTCATCAAAATACAAATGTTGTGATTATATCTTCGATTTCAATAATGAGATTTATCTTTGAGTTTTAAATTGAATGATAAAATGCATAGATTGTTTCCAGATTTATCTTGTTGTAATCATGTATAATTATGAGATCACAGGATTATGTTTGTGTTTCCTTTTATGTCATTAAAACCTAAGCTGTCAATACATGTTCTAAATTTATTTAGAACAATCATAAGGTTCATTGCAGATTTATCTTTTGGACATGGCAGTTGTATGTTCACCACTCAAGCAGATGCTTGGATACACCTCACTAATTCACTGACATGATAACTTCTTTTTATTTTTCTGTCATTTACATATCATTGAAACTAGAATGTATGGTTCAACTTTGGCTATCCACATGTTTATGTTTCATTAAATTTTTTTTGCAAGATTCTTTAAATTTATAAAAGAAAAACAATAAATATTTTTATGTGCTTTCTTTATGTTCTTCGTAGAAGCAATCATTTTTCACATCGATTTTTGTAAGTTTCGATTAAAACTTGCATCTTGTAAATCATGTAAATAAACAAGACTTGTATATCTTCTGCTTAAATACAACTACTATAGTTACATTTGAACATATGTACATATATATAGTGTGTTTAGTAATTAGTTAGTTATTTCTCTCTTTTATTCGTTTCTTTTAGGATTATTAGATTGGCTAACGGAGCCATTAAACCTGTCAGAATGAGTTACACCAAACGACTTGGGTTATTTAGACAACCCCAGACCAGACTCGCTCTTCTAGTTGACGGACGGTCAATTTCGCCCGTCAACACGCCCATAAAATTCTTGTTCATCTTTCTCACCAAGTCTGTCCTCTGCTCATTTTAAGCTCAAATTCCTAACTGAAGTTAGATTAGGACCTCACCTGCTTATGCATGCCCGGCCTAATTTTATGAGTTAAAACGATATTCCCCTAGGTCTACATCAATTCAACCACCCCCATTCATTATCGTGACATATAAAACTGATGGGTATCAGACTTACTCCTGTTGCAATCCAGGATTGACTTCTGGTGCTAACATAATGATTTAGTGGAGTATAAATCAAAACTATGAGTTTAATATCCATTTGGTGAATGTGATTAAAAGTTATTTATATTTCCCTCAACTAGATGCCTTGAAGAAGCTATAGTTAGATGCATTGAAAGTCAGGAAACAACTTGACTTCGATGCTAATAAACGTTTTCTTGTTACATGGCATTGCCACAATTTCTCAATTCTACTCACCTTTTCCTCATCCTCTTTTTAGACTTCTCTTGCACTTCATCGTTATGAGGTCATGTGAAATCATATTTCCTTGTTTCTTTCTCTATTCCACCTATTGATTATTGAAATTACGCACACTATATATTGTTGTACTTATTGCATTTTAAGATTATATTTGATACAATTTTGTTTTTTTTGGTCTTTTTACCATAGTAGATTAAGCATGCAAGTTTCATCAATTTTTTGTGGTATTTTATCTTTTGTTTTATTTGTTTGTTACAATAAATCCTTGATTGAGGTTATATCTCAATCTACGTGGGTACCTTAATTGAGGTTGTATCTCAATTGAACACTCTTCGTTAACCCAACATGATATCATCAAGGTTTTGATAAAGACTCGATTGAGGTCCCTTCAAATTCCATGAAAAGTGTTTAATTGATCTTTTAATAATCATTTGATTGAGGGTTTAAAACCCTCCCCCTCGCCCCTCTTTTAGTAGGATTTTCTACAAGTACGAGTTATAGGGGGTCAAATCCCTTCATCTATTCCATTATTTTTCTTGAAAAGCATTAAGAGAAGCTTTCCAAGATCAGCATACTTTTGTTGAGTTAAGAGGTTAGGAAGGTTGGTAGTGTGATCAATATTTTGAAAATGAGATCTAATATGGGTATAGGCTCGACAATCTAAGAGAAATTGTTTTTCATCTTCAACCTTCTTAGTGTCCCAAAGGTGACACACTCTTTCATCCCATGGCATTTTAGGAATTGACCAATGCCTAGTTTGACTATGGAGCTCGTGAGAATTTGTTCTTATGTTAGCAATGCTTATTTTTTTCTTTACACTTGGAAAAATAGATAGATAATTTTGATCTTCTAGATTAGGGTTGATCACATCTTTATAATACCTTAATTTTCTTTTTTCCTCTAACTCTTGATCACACCACATTTTTTCCTTAAATTTTGATTTGATCGAGCGTCTTTATGCCATCCTTGTTTGAGTCCATGATTCCCCAATAATTATTTTAAATAAAATAGTTATTTTAAATAAACATTACCAATTAAATTTCACATATTAAATGATATTAATATTTTTTGAAAAAAATCATTAAAAAATAACACAATTTCTTAAATAAATAAATAAATGTGTTTTTATAAATCAAAACTATAAGTATAATATCCATTTGGTACACATTTATGAAAGTTCATTGAGAAAGTTCATTAACATAAAAATTACACAACTAAAATATTATAAAATATATGTGAAATAGCCATGGATGTTTTATATTCAAAAGGGTAAGAAAAAATAAATTATTTTGAATCCAAATATGTATAAAGTGTAAATCAAATGTATTTTTCGAAAAAAAAAAAAAAGATAAACTTGTAAATCTTCTTCCTAATTCATTTTATAAAAATTATACATTTAACATTAAAATGATTATTATAAATAAAAAATACTTATTAAATTTAACATATTAAATAATATATATATTTTTTAAATCACTAAAAAATAACACAATTTCTTAGACATGTATTTTGTGAAAATTTACATTTAAAATTAAAATAATTATTTTAAATAAAAATTACTAATTAAATTTTATATATTGAATTTTTTGAAAAAAATCATTAAAAAATAATACAAATTATTAAACATTAAATGTTTACATTATATTAAAATTAAAAAAAAACTTATGTTTTGAACTTTACTTTAAAAATTATATAAAATATCAAAATTCCATCCCATCCTTCATTTAAAGAAATATAACACGTCTTCATATATTCACCATGTCATACTTAATATGACTTTTTAATATAAGATATCTTTTTAAATTCACCATATAATATTCAATAGAACTTTATAAAACTTTATAATATAACACATCTTCAAAAATTCACTATACAATACTCAATATAACTTTATAATAAACAAGAATATACAATTTACAAAAAAAAACACTACAAATAGAAAAGAGTGATTACAATTTTAGGGCTATGTATATTTATGTCTCTTTTCTCCCTATACTATTTTTAATATAATCTTTTTTATATTATTTGCCCACGGATGCTGCTGTTTTTTTCATATAAAGAGTAACACGAAGGTTAATGAACCGGCATGATTTCGGATTCTTCATGGAGCGTCATGTACATAAAACACCTGCACCAAATTGTTCAGTGCAAAAACTCAGTGACCAGAAAAAAGAGTTTGTGATTTTTTAATTGCTTGTCTATTCTAATATTCTGCCAAACTTGAAAGTGAAATAAGAGATTGAGATTGTTTTTTAAGTGCTTGTCTATTCTAGTCTGCTGTTTGTATTTATGAAATACAATACTGATCAAATACAATATTTATAAGTATTGGGGAATTTGGTTAAATACAATACTTATCAAATACAATATTTATAAGTATTGGGGAATTGGTTCAAAGAAACTTCACATCCACTCCCAAAGTGGTCGTTAGATTTGGGATCACCTTTACCCAAGCGGTAAATTTTTTGGAAGTGGTCTTGTTTAATTGTTTTACTAAATAATTTTTATGGTTAGAATTAGGTGATATAAATTTGTAGGAAATTATTATTTTTTGTTATTTTAAATCTATTTCTAAATATAGAAATGGATTCAGTATGTTGAAAAGTACAAAAATAATCACTCAAATAAGTAGATCTAACAATCTCTGATAAACTATGCTCACTTTCTTATATTCTATTGAAAACTTCAAAAATTAAACTTGCATAATTGACCATTATAAACCTGCAGTATTCTGTAGTTATAAACTAATTTTGACATAACAGATTCCGTATAAGTGGTCCATGGCTTGTGATGCAAAAAAATTACTTAGTGATGAAGCAAAGGTTTGGCAAAAGGTTACCTAGTGCTCGGTAGGACTTTGGAGAGTGTTACATGTTTGGTAATTGATATTTTTATATAACCTATGCAGACTTTTCAATCGGTGGTGAAAATATGAATGCTTAAGTTGCTTTCAAACCATGAATTTTTCCAGTCCAAAAGCAAAGTCTCTTTATTCTTAAAAATTCTGTCACTCAAACCTAACTCTCAACACACCTGTCACATACTGTTTAAGATATTCAGTGAAAAGGAGAGCTGGGGCTGACCTGAAATATTCAGTTTACGATTTGTGCATAAATAACGCAGTCATGTCACTGCCATGGAAGAGCTTAAGTAGCGAGATAATCCAAATGACTGAGATTCAAGGGTTGTCTAATCCTGTCAAAAGAATTACTCAAAAACGGGTTTCATGGGAAGAAAAATAGTGAGATCTACGCTCAAAAAATATTGGTAGGGATCCTCCTAAGCTAAAAAAATATTTCTAAGGATCTTCCTCATGAATATTGCCTTCCAAGACATGGAAATAATATTTTTATTTAAGCTCTATTATTAGCTCAAAGTGAAACAGTATATCAAACTAGTGATGATTCGCAGCTAAGCCTATCTATGACTGCAAAACAAAAAGCAGAGAAATCTCGAGTCATCCTTGACTTTTTGAAAGGAAACTAACGCTACTTTAGAGCAATAACTATATAAGTTGGTTATCTTTAATAATAAAAAATTACAACATACTTTAGACTTTCCTGTGCTCCTCTTCTACCCA
>ML778185.1:2024271-2040938 GCA_009831015.1 Picea engelmannii
GGCCAAAGAGGGGTAAACATGGTTACTAGAGGTCACTCCAGTCACATGTGTTATATTTGGAAAGTGACATTAAGCTAAAAAGTTTTAAAAGCACTTTTAAATCATTATGAGCTAAAAATAGAAGTCAACAGTGAATTAGGGTTTCAACGGTGATTTACTGTTTTGGATGTCAACAATGAATTAGGGTTTCAGCATGATTTAGGGTTTTGGAAATCTATAAAGGAAGGGTCAACAACCTAATTCATTACTAGGCATATTATGACTTGTCATTGAGGAGAAGAGGTGCATCTCAGGAGAGATAGTTCAGTGGATTCCAAGAGGAAGACACTAGTGGATGATTTCAGTGTTGAGAGACACACCCTAGTCACAGAGAATATCATTCAGGTCTTCCATCATTCTTCAACAGTAGTTACACAATGTTCAACAACAAGGGCGCATTCATCCAGAGTGAGGGCAAAGCTTCTGAGAGGATTTTTAGTCGACTTATCCCATCCAGGGAGAATTACAAGATTTCCCTCTGACTCACTTCAGAGGAGGGCAAGGTGCATCTTTTTCCTAGTTCCTCATCAGATTCTGACAGAGGAATCAACTGGGATGCATTTTCCATACTTGGATGTGTGACACTTTCTGTGGGCACATTTGGGGTTCCAGAGCAAGCATCAGACCAGATTCAAGGAAACCCTTTCGATCCATTTCCCAGTAGACCAAGGCGGTCATTTTGAGAAATATCTCATCTAATTCCGATGGTGGAATCACTAGGATGCACTTTTCTAGAAGAAGAGGGGCGTACTCCCCCAGGGGTATCCATTTGGGGTTCATATTCATCATCAGAGGGGTCTGACCGATACCAGTACTGAGGACTAGAGTAGGGCACATCATTTGGGATATTTTCCAGGCCATTCCAATAAGTATATCTCCCCTAGAGAACTTTCCATACTTCCAACAATTATCGTCAAGGCTGCCATAGTCCAAGCGCATCCATTGATTCCGCAGTGGTCCCATATTCCGGGTATTATCTTTTAGTTGCTTATTTGTATTCTGGCTTAGATCCTTTGTCTATTGATATAGTTGAGTATTCTTAGTTTATTTAGTCGCATTCGACCATTTTGTAATCCACAAAGATATCATAATACAAACTTCAAAGTCCTTTGTCGCATTCATTATTTATATGATCATTTATATGTTGTAAACCATTGATCCTACACACACATTAACAACGTTTCCTAGATTATCCAAGTTAGGAACATTATAGGGGACACGTGTCATCTTTGTCTTCTACTACATGTCTCCCTCCTAGATCATGGATTTACACTTCATGGCTTCAAAAGTTTTAGTTTTTTGGGACTCCTCATAATCTTGGAGTGGTTAATGTTGGGCTCACTATTCCTTCACTCGCACTATGATTGTTTTGATTTCATGATTTTAGATCTTCGACCTTCGGGTATTCTTGTTTTTTATAAACTTCCTATCATCGAAGTGGTCAGATCCAGAGTTGACCTACCTTATTTTCTTAAGTGCAATCAAATGGTTCAACATTTCCATTCCATATCGATGGTCAAAGATTAATTCTAGATTAAATATTGATCTAACGGTTGAGAACTCATCTGAAGATCCTTCCTAATCAACAATTGGAATTATTTCTTTATTCATACTTACTTTGTCCTTCCACTATGCCTTATCAATGGTCGACAAGATTTCCTAGCTCTTCTTTTTCTCTGATAGTCAATGTGACTTCAGGGCTTCATCCTTCAGGTATTCCTACATGTTTTATATTTCTTTTTTCCATAGTGGTTAGCATCATAGTTGGCTTCTTGATCCAATAGTCGAGAGCTCACCTGAAGATCCTTCCTGATCCGACAATTTTCATTACTTCAGGAATTTACGAATTCATTTCCTTTTCCTTATCTCCAATAAATGTCAAAGTGGTGAAGTTCCAGAGTGTTGAATCTTTCCCTTCTTGGGTTCTATCAATGGCTGATGATCGATTAGTTTGATATTAATAGTTTATATTTAATCTTGTTTCCACCAACAATCAGATGACTATGAATTCTCCTAAACTTTATTCCTATCCCTAATGAATGGTCATGATCACTTGAAGTCGTTTCCACATGATTTCTCTACCTGTAGAACTTTGTTTCGAATTCACTTGAATGCACTAACTCCTCCTAATATTTTTGTTCATGCGCTCCCTTATGTACTATCTATACATGATCAAAATATTCTATCTCTCCCGAGCTATGAACTTTCCAAAGATATTAACACTGTGTATTTTGATTCTATGTGTGTATTGTTTGTACAAAATCCCTGTTATGTCTCCTGAGATTTAGGAACATAGGATCATTGTTGATCTTACCATGATCAATAATGATCACAAATTGCTTCTTCCACAAGGTGATATTCATTTTTCTCTGATTATTGTACATGTTTGACTCACGTTTCCATCAATAACAATACACAATCAATAATTCCAACAATCTCCCCCTTTGGCATTGAGGGAAACATATCTTTAAAATAAATATTTTTTATCCCGTTATCATTGATCTCATTTTCAATTTGGAGGATTGAACATTTACTTAGACCATATACTGATACCAAATTTGTTTTACTATTTTTCTCCCATTTGACATCAATTACAAAGAGTTAAAACTTTTATTTCGTTTCTTCGCGTTTGAATTTGTCAATTGTTATCTCAATCTCTTTGAATTTTTTGTTCAAAATAGGTAGTCTTATTGATACCAATTTTTTTAGTGATCATGTATTTTAAACCTAATCTAATGAATTCTTCATTTGATGACCAAATTAAATACTCCCCTTGATTTTTTACTGTTTCATAGGGTTTTACTATCTTCTCCTTTGTCATAAAAGTCAAGGGTGTGAATCATATACAATAATACCAAATGAACATTACCAATTGATCATTTTCCATTTATAATCAATTGTTAAAGTATGTTATCACTTTTAGTTATTTGAATCCAATTGTTAGGGACATAAGCCCTCGCGTAGGTAGAATAATATATTTCCATTTAATAAAGGTCAATATTAATAAGGCCTAGAAATAAGGAAGAATAATTCCAATGTAAGAAGACCTAATAGAAGCTTATGCTTCTATAAGGATCTTCCTCTAGATGGTTCTTTTTATATACATATTTAGTATAAATAAAAGTCAGGGGTATGGGAAATTTTGTCTTGGATATTATTTTAATAGAGCTCTACTCTATTGGATGTTTCCCCCTCGAAGTGGCAAGTGAACATTACTCTCAGTAATCGAAGTGCTCTTTCTGGTATTATTCTGGTATCATTTTGCTATTATTGTTGTGTTGTTTTGGCTATATTGTTGTTCATCTGCCATTTCTAGCTACCTATTTATGTTCTGCATACTTTTTTATATCTGAAATATTAGAAGTGGTATCATAGCACCTTCCTCGGTAGAAAATTATGGGTTAATTTTTTTCAGGGTAGAGATGTATTCTGACGTCTTTAAGCTACAAAGATATGTCATTATGTGCATAAACCCGCAGTCGGGGAATCATAAATGTAGGAAATAAAAGAAGTACCTAAGCGCACATCTGTTGGCCACCCTTGTAACCCCTATTGGTACCCTTTCAAGTGGTAGTGCATCAAACACCACCTGTGTACGGATCAACCTAGATCTCCTAAAGCCCTCCATAGATAAACTGATCGATGGCCTAACTGTTATAGTGCTACCGAGAGTAGAACTCGGGAAGCTACTCTCTAGTACATGGTTAGTCGGGTAGTACGACTAAGGGAACAATCTAGCCTCCTTAGTTTGGATCCTGTTGGCACCATTATTTGAGACCTATTTCATTGAATTTCTCTCTTTTCCCTTATCGCAGCCATACCTATCGTTTTTCAACAAAAAAAAAATTCTTGTGGACCCAACCCCCTTCCAACACCCTCATTTTAGATTTAACACGTTGGATTCAAATCGTCACCCTGATAATTGTGATACACTTCATCCATAACCCATTTTTTGTGTGGTCCCACCTGACCCTTTTCATGTTCCCTCGTCATCATGGACCATACCTGTAGCCGAGACTTGGAAGACTGCTTCACTACCTTGCACTCTAATTTCACATAAACCCAACAAGAAGTGTGACATCTCAGTGCCAATAATGCCAACATCAATCAAAAGATGCATTCCTCCATCGTCACCTCAATAGAAGAACTCAAAAGGACCTCAAACAAGACATTATTGCCCAGCTTGAATTTGTCACTACGATGATCTATGCCAAGCTACATATCCCTATATATATTACCTTTTCTGACCCACCTTTTCATACCAAAGGTGAAACTTCCTCTCATTCCTAGAATTTTTAGCCCCATCACTTTCATCGTGACCTACGCCTTCCACGTGTGGATGTGACCAAATTTGATGGATTGGATCCCACTGGTTGGGTAAATGAAATGGAACATTATTTCTCTTTGTATTGAATTACGGATGAGTTAGCCAAACTCATGTATTATGTTCTCCATATATATCAAGAACATTGGCAATGGTGGCAATGGAGAAAAAATTCCTACCAAGGGTATCTGGATTGGACACACTTTGTGGAAGAGGTTTATGAATGCTTTGACACTGACACCAACCATTTAGGTTGTTTGACAAAGTTGAAACAATAAGGCATAGTGGAAGACTTTATAGTTGCTTTTGAGTGATTGGATTTTCATACAGAGGGCATGTCTGATGCTTTTTTCCGAGAATGTTTTATCAATGACCTAAAGGATGAGATTCTAGATCATGTCCTCATGGCTCAGCCTTAGAGTTGGGTGGATGCTACTAAAATAGCTAAGGAAGGACAACATGTTCTCTCTTCTTAGAACCGAAAACCCTCCTTTATTCCTCGCACTAAACCAATAACTCTCACTGCTCCTTCTACTCCATTAAAGATCCAGAAGTTGACCAAGGCTGAAATGGTTGAACACCAACTCAAAGGCCTTTCTTATAATTGTGATGACAAATATTTTTCAGGACACAAGTGTAAGGAACAAAATATTTTTATTGCAATCTTAGAGGATGTTGAGGCTCCCCTTGTGTTAGTGTCACCTAAACCCGGTGACATAAGCCCTCTCTCAGACCCTCCCGAAGTAGAACCAATCATTTCCCTAAATGCTCTTAGTAGCTTCTCTGCTCCCTAAACCCTCAAGCTAATTGGTTACATCAATCATAGGAAGGTCATCATTCTTGTTGATAGTGGAAGCACCCATAATTTCATTCAACGTCGCATTGTCGAAGAAAGTAATTGCTATATCTGTGCAATAAATAATTTTCAAATCATGATTTGCAATAGCGGGTCCATGAAATGTGGAGGGAATTGTGAAAATGTGTGTGTCCAAATTGGTGAATACCACCCGAAATATCAAGTGTTTTCTATCGACATGTGTGGTTGTGACATTGTGTTGGGTGGAAAATGGATAAGGACTTTGGGTCCCATTCTCATGGATTTTAAGGAATTAACCATGCAATTCAAACAAGAGGGCCAACAATATATGTCCCAAGGAATCACCACCGGTTCCCTAGAGATTGTTAGTTCCCATCACATGGAAAATATGCTAAAAAAAGGTTGTTCTGGAATTATTTCCCAACTCCATGCCATACAAGCAAATGAGATACCCTATGTGCTACAGGACTTCTAATCCATCCTCTTTAAACATCAAGTGGTTTTTTCCACTCCCCACAGAATTCCACCTTCCCATGGTGTTCATGATCATTCCATTCCCCTTGTACCAGGAAGTCTTCCTCCCAATATTTGTCCCTGTCATCACCCCTTTTCCCAAAAAAATTAAATTGAGAAAATTGTTCAAGACTTTCTCAACATAGGTGTTATCCACACTAATACGAGCCCCTAATCTTCACCTGTGGTCATGATCCTTAAGAAAGAAGGTTTTTAGTGCATGTTTCCTGATTTTCGCGCCCTAAAAAGGCTCACCATTAAAGACAAATTTCCCATTCCTATCATTGATGACCTCTTGGATGAATTGAGAGGCGCCCAATTCTTTACTAAACTTGATCTTCATTTTGGCTACCAACAGATCCATATGAAAGAGGAAGACATTCCTAACACTACATTTAGAACTCATGAGGGCCACTATGAGTTTTTGATCATGCCCTTTGTCTTGTGTAATGCTCCCTCCACTTTCCAAAGCCTCATGAATCATGTCTTCTATCCTTTTCTTCATCATTATGTCTTAGTTTTCTTTGATGATATCCTCATCTATAGTAAAACCTGGACATGCCATCTTTCTCATGTGGATTGAGTTATCCATCTACTCTCTCAGCACCAACTGTTCCTTAAACAATCTAAATGTGATTTTGGTGCCTCAGAAGTCGAGTACTTGGGTCATCTTATTGGAAAGGTCAACCTCAGGGTGGATCATAAAAATATTGAAGCTATGCAAGATTGGAATCACCTAAAGAATCTAAAACGATTCTATGGATTTCTGGGTTTAATAGGTTATTATCGCAAGTTTGTTAAGATTTATTGAAATATTGTGACATGTCTCACTGCACTCCTTAAAAATAATTCTTTCACTTGGACTCCAATAGTTGCTTATGCTTTTCAAACCTTGAAGATGGTCATGTGCACCACTCTACTCCTTAACCTTCCTGATTTCACAAATACCTTTATCCTAGAATGTGATGATTCTGGGAAAGGAATTGGCATTGTCCTTATGCAAGAGGGTCGTCCTTTGGCCTTTACCAACAAACAACTTTCCGAGCACAATTTTGGAAAATCAATCTATGAAAAGGAAATGTTGGCTGTTATACATGTTGTGGATCTTTGGTGCCCTTATCTATTGTGGGAAATACTTCCAAATTAAGACAGATCATCAAATCCTCAAGTATATTTTGGAACAACGCCTTTCCTCCCCAGAGAAACAAAAAAGGGTGACTAATCTCTTTAGATATGATTATGAGATCATTTATAGGAAAGGAAAAGACAATGTGGTTGTTGATGCACTTTCCAGAAAATATGAAGATGAAGGGTCCCTTTTTTCTCTCTCCTTCATTGTACCATAATGGCTCCAAGTTGTTCGCCAGGCATGGCTACATGATCCCAAAAGTTCACATCTGATACAAAAATTGCATTCCAATTATCTAGTTTCCCCAAGGTACTCTTTGCTCAATGATGAACTTCTATACAAAGGCCATTTGTAGTTAAGTAAATAGTAAAAAATTAAATCCATGGTACTTTCTGAGCTTCATGCTACACCCACAGCTAGACACTCCGGGTTTACCAAAACCTATGACAAGGTCAAACGTTCCTTTTTCTGGGATGGTATGAAACAATAAGTTCATAATTTTGTGGCTGAATGTGATGTGTGTCAATGCAAAAAGTGTGAAGAAGTCAAATATCCTGGCACACTACAACCGCTTCCGATTCAACTTGCTATTTGGAGGGATATATCTATGGATTTTATTCTAAGATTACCTAAATCAGGCAATAAATTAGTCATCATGGTGGTAATTGATTTTCTTTCCAAGTATGCTCATTTATTTGTTCTTGAACACCCATTTATAGCATCCACTGTCGCTCAACTTTTGATGGATCGGGTCTTCAAGCTTCATGGCATGTCACATTCTATTGTCTCTGATCGCGACCCAACTTTCACCAGAAATTTTTGGCAAGAAATATTTAAGCTACAAGGCACCCAATTTCATCTCAGCACAACTTATCATCCCCAGGCTGATGGTAAAAATGAAATTGTCAATAAGTGTTTGGAAACATATTTGAGGTGTTTTGCATCCGAAAGGAAAAATCAGTGGGCTCAATGGTTACCACTAGTTGAATGGTGGTACAAGACTTTGTACCATACAACTACCCACATGACTCCTTTTGAAGTAGTATATGGAAAAATTCCACCTTCATTTATATGATATTTTCCAGGTGTCTCGAAGGTTGATGTAGTTGAACAAATGCTTATATCTCGAGAGGTTATTCTTCGTACCCTCAAAGAGAATTTGGTCATGGCCTAGAATTGCATGAAGCAAAAAGAATATAAAGGTCTCTCTGAACGCCAATTTGCAGAAGGAGATCAAGTGTTTCTTTGACTGTAACCCTACAAGCACAATTCCCTCAAGGATAACCATTGTCAGAAACTGGTGCCCAAATTTTATGGTCCTTATACCATTCTCAAGCGTGTGGGATAGGTGGCCTATAAGTTAGCTTTACCCAGTGGACATTGCTCTCAGTAATCAAAGTGCTCTTTCTCGTATCATTTTGGTATTATTATGGTGTTTTTCTAGTTATATTGTTGTTCATCTTCCATTTCTAGCTACTTATTTTTCTTCTGCATACTTTTTTATATCTGGAATAATACACCAAGAGATATTTATTATTCTTTGATACCATTAATAACATTGCTCTGTTCATACAATGTATTTATATTTTTTGAACTCTTTTATTACTTTATTCTTTAGATATTGTTTCTTTTATTCATCACACACTTCTATATACTTGTTTTCTTTTGAGAGTTCCTCATCATCACCTCTATTTTGTGCACCAAATTTATCTTCATCTTCTTCTTTCTGCATTTTTCTTTCATTGGCTAATGGACTATTGATCAACATGATATCGTCAAGATATGATATTGTGTCATATTATCCTTTAGGAACTCTCCTTTCTTGAACTTGATCCATTTCATATTCAAATCTATGAATTTAACATTCCTTATTAGGAACTTCACCCATTATTTTCTTGTTATCAATTTCTTCATTTTCAGGTTCCATATCATATTTCTTGCTTTCTATTTCAAATTTTCTTCTCCATACCTTTTTATGAGATATTTTGTTTGTTGGATATTTATTTTCTAAATTTGTCCTATGAGATTTGTCATTGCTTATTTTCTTCCTAACTTGTATGAATTATTTCTCATGGATTGACTTCCTGATTTTCTGCAGTTTTGGGATTTGTGGCCAAACCTATCATAGTTGTAGAATCTTATTGTATGAAAAAACTTTGTTGTGTCGCCAACATAATTGCATCTCCAACATATCATTAAGTTATCAAACCTTCCTAAATTTTTCTTTTTCAGGATTCTTCCATTCCAATGTTTTTTTACCAAAGTTATTACAAGAAAAGAAATAACCATTGAAGGTGATTCAATACTTGATTCTATTGTGACATGAGAAGTATTTATTTTGATATGTTTCATGTTTTTTACTTTTATAGCTTTATTCCTAGACAAAGTTCATGTTTTTTTTTTGGTTTGTGACTCTACCTTTTTCTTTTGAGAAGTATGATCCTTTATCATGTTTTTGAATAATGCTCCATTTACCACCTTCTTCTTTCTTATTATATCCAAGACCTATTTTTTCATCTGTTGGTGTTTGACTATTCGAGATCCTATCTATGATAGTTGAGATGTTATGGAATTCGTCAGTTTATTTTGTCTTTTCATTCTTATTTTTGAGATTGATAACTTCCAATTCCAATATGTGACATGTTTCTTCCTTTTTAATCAATTGGATATTCAAGGCTTCTTATCTTTCATTAGCTTCTTCAAGTTGAGTCTTTAGATTGATGACCATTTCTTTTGTATCATCCAAGACTTCTATGCAGTTATTGGTTTTGTTAAATGTTCTTAACTATTCTATTTCTTTTGTTAGATAAACAACTTCATTCTTCAATATTTTGATTTCTTCCATATTTTGATTTCTTCCTTGTTTTCTAGATGAATCCTTTTGAGGTTGATAATTTTCAATTCCAATGTGTGGCATGATTTTGTAAATGTGTTGAACATTAACAGAATAGATATAGCTAGCAAATGACATACACAATTTGCAGAAAAAATATGAGAAAAGAGAAGCGGGAGAGAAAGAATGGAAGAATTCTCATTAACCAAATGAATGAATGCCAATTTACGCATGATATACTATGTATAAAACAACTAATGTGCACTGGAGGAGAATCCAATGCACCATAGTGGTGGTCTAGAGTGATATGGAAACACACCAACAATTATGGGAGTAAACTTCCACCTCGTCTAGTCTCTCAGGAAGTTATGCAAGTGAATTGCCACCTAGTCTAAGTTAATCAGTCTCTCAGTCTTCAGTAAACTGAATGAAACATAGCAATGTGAGGATGAGATCAAGGAATAATGATTAATGTGCTAGTATGGTGATGATCCCAAGGAAAATGTGCATTAGTTGGTGATGATCACAATGTTCCATGGTGATATTCCAAATGTATAATGTAGACTCCACTCAACTGATCAAACTGACGTGTGAACAGAAGAGAATATTCTCCTAGAGGAATCTTCCCCCTAACATATAGGAGAATGAATAATGAATAATAAATGTAGGGAAAACTTTAGGAAAAATAAATCCTAGGTGTGTGTGAAGTATCTCCAACACCTCCCTTGAACATCACTATGGTGAAAATAAAGAATGGGTCCTAGTAATGAGGCCATGTTAGGTACCCAAATACAAAATATACACTGAAATACATGAGGAAAGAGGTAAAAAATCATGGGAAAGCTACCCCTCAAAGTACAATGTACGTAAAAATAAGAACTAACAATTGCTAGGAAACTGTGTCCTTCACTCCAAGATGACTACGCAGATAATGGAACTTCTTCTCAGTGAAGGTCTTGGTGAAGATGTCTGCAGTATGTTCTATTGAAGGACATAAATGAAGGTCGATTATCCTCTCATGTACTAAGTTATGGATGTAGCGCATGTGGATCTCAATGTGCTTCATCTGCTACCTCTGAAATGGATCTCTGCAAAACTTCAGAGTGATCTGGTTGTCACAACAGATGATGATCGACCGACAAAACTGAATGCCCAACTCAGTGATAAAATGTTGTAGCCACATAGCCTGAATGGTTATGTTAACTACCCCTATGTACTTTACCTCAGCTGAAGATAAAGAAATAGAAACCTGCTTCTTTCTTGACCAACATATATTCCCGAAACCAAGACTAAGTGAGTAACCAGATGCGGACTTGTGATCAATGCTATCACCAACCCAATTAGAATCAGTGAACCCGATGACATCCAATGTAGATTCTACTTCATATTGAATCCCAAAGGTGATGGTTCCTTGGACATATTGAAGGATATGCTTTTCATCCTTCCAATCTATCTCATGCGACTTCTACATGAACCTGGAGGCTGCTCTAGCTACATAGGAGAGGTCTGGTCCAAAGTGTGTGAGATACAAAAATATCCCCACTAAATTTTTTCATAGTGTGCTTTCCACTAGTGGAGCGTCCCCACCATCCTCAAGTCTGAATCCTGAGAGGGAAGGAGTCGAGGAAGAATTGCATTCTTTCATGTTAAGTATCTCAAGGATATCTCATGCATAATTGGCCTGAGACACTTTGATGCTTGATGCATCTTGATTGATGTCGAGTCCAAGGAATAAATGTAGAGGACCCATGTCCATCATCAAGAACCTGTCATGCAAAATCCTCTTGACTTTAGCAATTTCTGAAGTCGAGAAACCAGTGATGAACAAATCAATAACATATAGAACTAGGAGTATAAGTGAATCAACCGTCTTGAGTATGTAAACATTTGGGTCCAAATTACAAAGTAAAATTTTCTGTGACAGTAGGTAGGAATCCATATTGAAATACCATGCCCTTGAATACTGCTTGAGGCCATAAAGGGACTTCTCCAGTCGACATACCAAAGATGAATCCTGCACAAATCCCTGGGGCTTGTCCATATAGATCTCCTTAGAGAGACCGACGTGAAGAAATGAATTGTTCACGTCCATGTGATGGACTTCCTATCCCTTGGCTTCCACAATGGCAAGTAACAAATGTATGGAATCCATATTCACTACTGGAGATAAGGTCTCATCATAGTCATTTCCATGCACCTGCTGAAAGCCTTTGGAAACTAGCCTATATTTTTATCCACTAACATGTCCATTCACTTCGTTCTTGGTCCTATAGACCCATCTACACATGACAAGTTTCCTTCCTAAAGGAAGGGGAACTAGATCCCAAGTCTAGTTCTCGAGGAGGGAGTAGTACTCCTTCTACATGGCGAATTCCTAAAAGGGATTTCCAGCATCCTTGTCATAATATTGTGGATTTGAAGAATGAACCAAGAAAAGATTACTAGGTGGAATTGGTTCAGTGGCAGTGAGTGAAATAGGAGGCTCCTTGAAATCAGATCAAGTACTCCTGGTATTAAATACATCCCCAAGAAGATATTCTACATCCTGAAGAGTAGTCTTGGTCGACTTGGGCCTCTGCTCTGGCTCTGCATCTGCATCTGCATGCACTGACTTGTCATCTGACTATACTGAATCTGTGTCTGGATCATCTCAATCCTATGAATCATAGCTCTCAACTGAAGAAGAGTCGACATGTGCATGTTCATCATCTCTGACAGGTGGAAGAACAAAAGTGTCTGCATGTGGCTACTAAGTTACATGCGAAACACTTTACATGTGAGACACTTTCCTTGAATTGGAAACTTCTATCAATGATGATCCAGTCTGAGTAAAGATCAATGAGTATGTATACCTTCACATCGTCGAGGTATCCAACAAATATAGACTTTGTGCTCTGTCGATCAAGTTCCTTCCTCTTCTTAGAGGGAATCCCGGCCCATGCATGTGAACCAAAAATATGGAAGTTGTTTCATATATCATAAATTTAAATGCCTGAATCATTCATTCCATATCCTATTTCTTTCATCAGCATGGGTAAGCAGTAATGAAGAATCTGTTTCAATAAATTTAGAAAATCTGTAGAGTCTATATTGATGATTTGCCTCACCGATAGAAACCTTGGAATTGGTTTGCATGTCATATATATCCACAGTATTATGTGTGAATATGACTCTCTTTCCAGTGTTGGAATTTGTCATATGATACATGGATAGAAGATTGGCGGAAAGTTTGGGAACATGTAGCATATTCTCGAATCTTTTTTGTGAGTTAAATTCTTCCTTTGTTGGTGACCTCGACTGGAGAGTTGTCCCCCATAAGAATAGAAGTACCTTTACATGAATCCAATTAAGAATAGATTTTTTTTGTGGCTACCATGTGGTGTGATGCACCTAAATCTATGAACCAGGCATTGGGAGACGAATTGATGGAAATCAAAGCATGGCTAGAATTTCCTTTCCTGATATTTTGATCTTTTGGCTTCTTCTTCTTGGCACCCATGGGATGCAATCTCCAAGGTTGTTTTTCTGAATTATCTGGGCCATTTGATCTATTTGTTTCTACATACATGTGGATTCTAGATGGAATAATTTATGGAAGTAAGTGCATTTCTCCCCTTTTCTTCGCTTTCCACCTTTGGATCCGAAGACATCGTTGAAGGGTTTTGAGTACCCTTCCTTATTTGGATTTTCATGTTCTTTAATTTTGTCTTTCTCTTTAGATTTATGATATTTATGACTGCTACCATCTTGCACAGTAAGTGCATGCACATTTGAGCCTTTTATTTTTCTTATATTGATGAGCTTGTTCTACTCTTTGTTATAACCCTAAATTGCACCATTCATGCTTACCTGGCATCAGGCCAACTCATTGCCCTTCATTGCCAAAGCCATGCTGAACAAACTCTTCAGAAAACCTCTTAAACCAAGTAACCCAGGCCGTAACCCACTGTTGGGCGCGTTGGAACGTTGGCAGGCCTTATACTGCACGTGTTGGAACGCGGGCTAGCCCACTACAGCCACTGTTTACCTAACAAAGCAAAAAATCAGGAAAGTTTCCGCCGGGACGAAAATCTTTGGGTCAGTTAACTGGAACTCCCAGCCATGCATGGCCGAGAGTTCGTCTAAAACCCTAGATCCTTCTAGCCTATAAAAGAAGGGGTAGGGGTACTATTCAAAAGAGAGGAAAATCGTAGCAAAGAAACTCTGCCCAATTGCCAAATCCGTTTTATCCCAACCCTTTAGCCTTTCCTCAAGCTTTAGGAGAATTCAAGCAAAGCAGTTGGAGGACAAAGAAGAGGAGGAGCACAGGATCAGGATCGAGGAACGGTGGCCGGTCTCTATTATCATTGTAAGTTGATTCATATTGAGATTAATAAAAAGCTACTTTTCCCGTCCCAAATACATGAGTCTTATATGTTTTATTTGATTTATGTTTAATCTCTAATCCTCTAGTAGAACAATAGCATGCATGCGTAGTTTTGTCTTGATTGCAGGATCACTTTTTGGAAGGAACAACAGAAGCAAGGGGATAAAGCTCAACAGAGGATCTACACCAACCGTCGATAAAAAGGTTAGTTGATTCTTCCCATGTGTGCATGTGAAAAGGGGTTTTAGATTTGGGGTAGAAGGTTAAAAGTAGTTTATGAAGGGTCATGATTTGCATCCAAGTTTAAGCCCTAGCTTGTTAGTCCGTAGGGTAGAATACCCCACAACAGAATTGGTGACTCCACTGGGGATTCCAGATTTCATTAGAGGTTCTTGGGTAGTTCAAAGAAGTTTAGTTTTATGTTTCTTTGTTGTTTTTGTTTTCTGTTAGGTCAAAAGCTAGCAGGGAACCTGGTTATCAATACCAGTTTTTCCTTGGCTGTTGCTTGAAATTGATTCTCAGGACACACAGAGGTACACGCAGCCTGCAGAAGGCCTGCACGCGTGTAACCCATGCCCTAACCTTCTACAGCCCACGTTTGAATGCCTGTTGTAGTGGTTTCAGTAGCGTGTAGAGCCCAGGAAGCTTAAGAGGCAGTCTCCTCTTCCCTGTCAGGAGTTTACCTTCTCAAGGGGCTTTCTGGATCCTGTTTGGGTCTTGATCGCTTTAGTGTCTTGTTTTCAGTCTGTCTTATTGTGTTGGATATTCTTTGCATTTGTTTTCTTTTTTGCAAATTTTTCTTTTCTGTTAAAGTGAAAGCATCCAAGGCTTTTCGAGACCTTGGTTGTCAATACCAGAGGCCTTTTTCAGGTATGGGCTGCCTGTGTGTGTTTTTATCTTAACTTTTATACAAACCCGCGACCCGTTTAGGCTTAGCCCGCGCGTACCCACGCTCTGTTGTAGCTCAGCACGCGTTTGCACGCGTGCTGTCTTGGTGACAGTCGCGGGCTTGATTGATAGCTTTTCAGCTTGGGTGGGGCAGTCATCCCCTCCTGTGGTGAGAAGAGCTCCTCTCAGGGGTATAGAGTCTGGAGCTGTACAGTCAGCAGATTAGGGCATCTTATCCTTTGCCTGTGTTTGTTAGTTGGTGTTTTGATAGAAAAGACAAAAGAGAAAAAATATTTGTTTTATGGTTTTTAGGCAAGTGTTAGAATCGATGTTGTTTTGATTGCTTTTTTGTATTCTTGTGCTCTGATTCTGTTTGCGATCTGCGCTTTAAGCCAGAGTTTTCTTTTCATTCTCTTGGTTTTGTTCTTGTGAACATTTTTCCTTGTTGCGTTATTTTACAATAAAATAAAAAATAAAAATTTTCTTGTTTCATCTTCTTCTTGATTTGAATATTGTGTTGTTGCATCAGTAGCTAGTGTTAGCGCTCTGTAATTTTCCCAAGGCTGTAAGGCAGTCACAGAGGCAACATCAAAACCACTTTGAGTCTTGGATCTAGCCCTCCAAGACTCAGAGAGGGATCTCTCTGTGTGATATAGCTTTGTTTGAATAGGTATCAGGCTAGTTGTGAAGAACATGGGTTGGGGTTTTTTAAAAGATGTTTTGGAACAACAAGGAGGGCCATTGGGCAGATGGGGTCTGTGCTTAAAAAATGTGATTCACATCAGGTCTGGACAGAGTTCTTTCACAGGGCAAGGTAGTGGCAATATTGGATCGAATTAAATTTAGATGGCATCGATTTGAGGAAAAATAGGTAAGGGAAAAATCCAAGCGAAGGAGCAGTTAAGAATTCCTTAACTAAGATTTTGCAGAAAACATAAAAATCATCAAAAGCCGAGAGGCAGAGTATTCGTTGATAAATTCTACCTCTATTACTTTCCTTCTATTAATAAGAAAACAAAAACAAGCATAATGATCACAGGAAAAACATTAAATAGAGGAAGAACACCACCACTATCACCACACAGGAATCTTGTAAAAGAAATATGTTCATTGCTGATCAATCATTAAAAATTACAGAGACATTCCCTGGCTAAACACAGCCCACAGTCTCGCAAGGAGCCTCACAGGTCGAACCCGTTTACATTATAATCCTATCAATAAATAGGATAGATCTCCTCATCAAGTTCCAAGAGTCGGTTTAACTTCCTTGGCCAAAAATAGCCACCACTCCCACAAAATTCAGAGTTTTCTGCCATGAAAAATGGACCGTTTTTCTGCAAAACAGGGGTCCGATTAGACGTGACTTTCTCTTCAATTATGACACCTGGGTGAAAACGGAAAGAGTTTATTGTATATGGGAATGTGATGGACAAAAAACTCTTTCGGTTTCGCCAAATTCGTCCCCATCTGGCTGTGACAGCTCCTGAAAGATCGGGACTGAAACGAAAAATGGAAAATCTGGAAAAATAGGCCTCGAAGATGTCTTCGATGCTCTCTGCTCGTGACCTCGTTGAAAAAACTGGAAGAGGTTTTTGTTCCTCATCCCGTGCTGAGCAAAAATTTCTCTCGGATTTTTAAAATTCGTCTCCGTTTGCTCAAAAATCAACCTGGAAGAGGACGTGGTAAAATAGGCAAAAAATGGTAAAAATGAGGGAAAGTGGTTTTTGGCGGGAGAGCGGTATTCCGGACCCCCCCCCC
>ML778185.1:2041157-2055034 GCA_009831015.1 Picea engelmannii
GGTAAGTGTATGGGGGGCGCGGGAGTATGAAGGTGTATGGGGATTAAGGTGGGCGAGAGTGTGAGGGGTTAGTGGGGAGTGACATAGGGGGATGGGGAATGAGTGGAGAGTGAGGTGGGGTAGGTGGGAGTGACGTGAGGGGGATGGGTAGTGGAGAGTGACGTAGGTGGAGGGTACATGGGGGTAGGACTTAGGATTAAATTTGTTTTTTTAATTTTTACTTTTTTGTTTTATGTTTTATGTTCTATGTTCTATTTTTTATGTTTTTTAAATGTTTTTTATATTATATATTATATTTGTTTTTGGTTTTGTTTTTTATGTTATTTAATTTATTTACTTTATTTAATGTATTATAATATTTATTATAATATTTTATATATTTTTAACATATTTTATTTCTTTTTGTTTTTTAATATTATAATGTTTTTTGTTTTTATATGTTATTTGGTTATTTTTAATTTGTTTTATTTAATATAAAACTATCCTAATTACTAACTTATTTACTAACCTAGTTACTAACTTAATTAATAATTAATTAATAATTAAATAGTCATTTATTTATTAATTTATCCTAGATTAACTATATTGCTAGCATTGTTTATCCTAAGTCTGTTCATGCAGGGATGGAAAGCGGAATAATGGAGGCTGACAAAGGACAAGGGGGAGAGGACGCAACGGATGAAGGATGCATCAAGGTGATGGGGAAATGAGGGACAAGAATGGAGGGAGGAAAAAGAATCACCTGAGCCAGGATTTCATCATCACGAGAGAAACGCTAAATCCATAGTCGAAGAATCGATTCGCCTATAATAATAGGACCCAAACATAGGCTCCACCTAGGGATGGCGGCTTCTTTCAAGAGGTGTCAAGAACCACAGACCTATGAATCATGCAGACCGGTGCTTCATCCATTGGGCTCGTCCCAAAACCTTATTCTGCAACTTGTACATGTTTTGATCTTGCAACTGAAACCAAATGAAAATAAACATTGTTTGAAAAGAGATGCTCAAAGTGTTGAGCTTATTCATTTTTTTCCTACCTACCCTACTGCAATCATTACTCAACTAGGTAATGGAAAAATGCCAATAGATCCAATCCAGCAGTTGATTTAGTGGCTCTGTTCTCTCACTGTCTGTGATGAGACTCATAAATAAGTCTGTTACTCGTGCTTGAGAGTAACTTCCACCGGGCTTTCCCTTGCATAGGCTTGGATAAACCCGAACAACAGGGAAAACATGGGCAATGGAAAAATATCTTGTATTAAAAAATTTCTCCATATAGGTAGCTACAGGATCAATATAGGTTTGGCCCATCTTTTGATTTTCAACTTCAAACAACTTTGCATCAAAACTCAATTTTTTACCTATGCCTTCTGTGTCTTTCAACACTTCCTCATATGACTGTGGATGCTCGGATGGTTTCTGAAATGATGCCTCTACTGCAAAAGACAAAGAATCTGATTGCCTGACCATGTCAATATCATAACAACGTTTTATCCCATATCTGGATGATGAAGGAAGACCTTGACCACACAGGCCATCCAACCGATCAGCTATTGGATCCTGAAAAGACTGACAAGACTACTACATTGACTCAAATGAAATTTCCTGCTTGTTTCTGTATTCATCCTTCAACACTTGTCCAAGAGTCTTCTTCAAAACTTGAAATGATTTAAAGCACAATGGTACAGAGTTCTTTTGTATTAAATCATAATTTGTCTCAGGCTCTAAGCTATCATCAAGAATTTGAGAATCAATGTATGTCAAGGGCTGCGATACTAGATTTAGAACAACCTCCATATCCTTAAGGGAATATTCAACTGATTGATCAGAGAGATTTATGTCTTCACTATTTACAACTGACCTAGAGTTTCTTTTTTGAAATTGAAAAGATGAGCAACACAAGGGCAAAGTGTCTTCACTTACTCTGATATTTTCTGCACATTCCTTATCGTTGTCATGACTGTTGTGTACGGGCTGATTGTCACATCTGAACTATAAATGATCTCCTTCCTGCCCATGACATGATGTTGATTGCTCTAAACATTCCACGTCCATTTCAGCTTCATGGTCATCATCATACTGGTCCCACTTGGGTAGACCATCCAAGTAAGGAATGTTGTCAAACATGCACATCATATCAGCTGATTGTTCCTCTACAAGTTGAGATGGAGCTTCATCTTTGACTGTGCTGTGAATTGAATACATGAATGAATCATTATTCAAACCATGGTACCAAGGGTGTGCAGCAACATGTTTGGGAACTATGACACTTTCTTTCTCTGAAATCAAGGGACCATGATGTCTTTGGACAACAAGCTCCTCTTTAATGCTAATCTTCTGCATCAGCCTTTCCATGGCACTGGCCAAAATCTGCAGTTTAGCTTCTGATGACTTCAGCTGCTCCATTTCTTTGTCCTTTAACTGTGACCTCTTGATCAACAAGTTGGTCTCCACATCAACAGCAATATTCTGCATTTCTTCGAGGCTTGCAGTGTTCCTTTCTCTTAATTGAAATGTCATCTCAGGATCGAAGGCATCTGGGTAATGCAAGTGGGCAGAATCTGGGGGTGGCCTTATATCAGCGGGTATTGAATGATACACATCATTGAATCTGGTTGAGAACTGTTGTACTGTCTCCCCTAGCTTTCTTTTCAAGTGTTCATACTCTTCTAGGATAAGGAAAACATTTACCCTGATTACCCACCTATCCAAGAATACTTGCATGAACTGATGGAAATTTCTGATTCTTGCAGCAAGAAGGTTCTTAAACCAATCTTTGACTTTACCTCCCAGAGACAAGGCAAACATTCTAATGTAGACATCATCATCTTCAACCTCATAAAGGTCAAGGAAATCTTCAAGGTTTTGAATATGCTTTTCAGCAGTGATCTTCTCATTTGCTCCATCAAACCTAGGTAGATTATTAATGTAATTGACAGGGAGGTCATGGAGAATGGGAGGCAAATCTAGAGGCTTGTATCAGTCTGGGACTTTTCCAAGCACAGGAGATGAAGAAAGAGGCTTACAAACATCTAGAGGTTTAGCAAGAGTAGGAGACAAAGAAGGAGGCTTATGTCTCACTAGGCTTTCTACAGGTGCATCTGGGATGCGCACAGGAGTGTGAGATTGTACATAATCTACAATTGGGGAAATGATCTCTTGAGACTCATTAATTGGCTGATGGTCAAAATACTCTTCAACAATATACTTTTGATCAGGATTAGAAAACGACAAGACATGATTGCAGATAAAACCAAATATGTCTTGAATGCAATTTGAACTTGAATACCTGGTCTTTCTAGGCTGTTTGGTCATGCTTCAGGTTCTTCCTCCAATGGAGTCCTCAAGTTGGCACTGTCTGGAGTTGATTGGAGTCGCCAGGTGAATGATTTCATCCTTCTTGGTGTCTAGTCACTGTTCACCATCAGTGATCAGATCTGCAGCTTTGAAGTGTATTACTGAGGAAAATTCCCCAGTATGGTCGCCATTCTGTTAGCGCTCTGTAATTTGCCCAAGGCTGTAAGGCAGTCACAGAGGAAACATCAAAACCACTTCGAGTCTTGGATCTAGCCCTCCAAGACTCATAGAGGGATCTCTCTGTGTGATATAGCTTTGTTTGAATAGGTATCAGGCTAGTTGTGAAGAACATGGGTTGGGGTTTTTTAAAAGATGTTTTGGAACAGCAAGGAGGGCCATTGGGCAGATGGGGTGTGTGCTTAAAAAATGTGATTCACATCAGGTCTGGACAGAGTTCTTTCACAGGGAAAGGTAGTGGCAATATTGGATCGAATTAAATTTAGATGGCGTCGATTTGAGGAAAAATAGGTAGGGGAAAAATCCAAGTGAAGGAGCAGTTAAGAATTCCTGAACTAAGCTTTTGCAGAAAACATAAAAATCATCAAAAGATGAGAGGCAGAGTATTTGTTGATAAATTCTACCTCTATTAATTTCCTTCTGATAATAAGAAAATCAAAACAAGCATAATGATCACAGGAAAAACATTAAACAGAGGAAGAACACCACCACTATCACCACATAGGAATCCTGTAAAAGAAATATGTTCATTGTTGATCAATCATTAAAAATTACAGAGACATTCCCTGGCTAAACACAGCCCATAGTCTCGCAAGGAGCCTCACAGGTCGAACTCGTTTACATTATAATCCTATCAATAAATAGGATAGATCTCTTCATCAAGTGTTGAGAGTCGGTTTAACCGCCTCGGCCAAAAATAGCCACCACTCCCACAAAATTCGGAGTTTTCTGCCATGAAAAATGGACCATTTTTCTGCAAAACAGGGGTCTGATCAGACATGACTTTCTCTTCAATTATGATACTTGGGAGAAAATGGAAAGAGTTTATTGTATATGGGCATGTTCTGGACAAAAACCTCTTTCGGTTTTGCCGAATTCGTCCCCAGCTGGCTGTGACAGCTCCTGAAAGATCGGGACTGAAACGAAAAATGGAAAATATGGAAAAATAGGCCTCGAAGATGTCTTCGATGATCTCTGCTCGTGACCCCATTGTAAAAACTGGAAGAGGTTTTTGTTCCTCAGCCCATGTTGAGCAAAAAAATCTCTCGTATTTTTAAAATTCGTCTCCGTTTGCGCAAAAATTGACCTGGAAGAGGACAGGGTAAAATATGCAAAAAATGGTAAAAATGAGGGAAAGTGGTTTTTTGGCGGGAGAGCGGTATTCCGGACCCCCCGCCCCCCTCATTAAATGTCGAACACCCGGGGGCGGGGTTCTGGAATTCAATCTAGGCCGTTTATTTTGGGGCTCGTTTGTGGGCCATTTAGATATGCATTTACGATTCCGGACCCCCCCCCCCTCGTTAAATGTCAAACTCACGGGGGGGTCCGGAATGGAATATGGTGCGTTGATTTTTTATGGTAAGTGTATGGGGGGCGCGGGAGTATGAAGGAGTATGGGGATTAAGGTGGGCAGACGTGTGAGGGGTTAGTGGGGAGTGACGTAGGGGGATGGGGAATGAGTGGAGAGTGAGGTGGGGTAGGTGGGAGTGACGTGAGGGGGATGGGTAGTGGAGAGTGACGTAGGTGGAGGGTACATGGGGGTAGGACTTAGGATTAAATTTGTTTTTTTAATTTTTATTTTTTTGTTTTATGTTTTATGTTCTATGTTCTATTTTTTATGTTTTTTAAATGTTTTTTATATTATATATTATATTTGGTTTTGGTTTTGTTTTTTATGTTATTTAATTTATTTACTTTATTTAATGTATTATAATACTTATTATAATATTTTATATATTTTTAACATATTTTATTTCTTTTTGTTTTTTAATATTATAATGTTTTTTGTTTTTATATGTTATTTKGTTATTTTTAATTTGTTTTATTTAATATAAAACTATCCTAATTACTAACTTATTTACTAACCTAGTTACTAACTTAATTAATAATTAATTAATTAATAATTAATTAATTATTAAATAGTCATTTATTTATTAATTTATCCTAGATTAACTATATTGCTAGCATTGTTTATCCTAAGTCTGTTCATGCAGGGATGGAAGGCAGGATAATGGAGGCTGACAAAGGACAAGGGGGAGAGGACGCAGCAGATGACAGATGCAGCAAGGTGATGGGGAAATGAGCGACAAGAATGGAGGGAGGAAAAAGAATCACCTGAGCCAAGATTTCGTCATCACGAGAGAAACGCTAAATCCATAGTCGAAGAATCGATTCGCCTATAATAATAGGACCCAAACAGCTAGGAAAGAGTCTTTTTGCATAATTTTTTGCAGTGCATTTAGAGTATAAGTAGCTCGCAGATCTGGGCGAAAGTCCTTTATATTTACTGCATGAAATCTTAGTAAATTTGAAAAAGAAAAGAAGTCTTTCATTGAAAAGTTGTTGGTTTTGCATTTTAGTAAAAGTTTGTGTTTTCACGCATTTTGTTCATTTTGCTTTGAGTCTTTTTACACACCATCAGTTTCACTTTCGTACCTTGTGACTTAAAAAAAGCCCATTAAAAGCAACGCTAATTAAAATAAAGTAGACTTTTATGTTTGTAGGGTGCATACACTAGCTCAGGACTAGGGCCTTGGAATAGGTTGGAGAGTAAATTCTCCAAGGCCACCCAAACCAAACATTGGAGTCTGTCAATAGGGAGTGTAGAAGTCCAGTTACGAAAAGTTATCCGGGAACCCCCTCTAACACATGGGCTAAACACGAGGTCGCGTAAGGAAAGGTAGCGGAGATAACCCCTCCAAAGCTGGACCGAACGTTGTGGAGAACACATATCGAGGATTTGTTAAGGGATTTCGTCGTTTGAATTTGCCACAGAGCTTCGTGGGTCTCGAATACGTTCGAGGTCCTCAGTTGTCTTCTGGACCATTTGCTCTCGATGCCCTTGACAAGTTTCGGGCTTGATACCCTGCTCATTGTGGTCTACCTGACTGCCGACTGTACCCGCCTGGTGACTATTCACGTGCTGGCAAACTAGTTGCCAATCTTTTCTAGGGACATACACGGGTGACTGCGGGGGTATACCACGGTACCTAGGACAGACATCGGGCCATGCTTTGCAGAGTATACCCAGAGGGTGCTTCCGTATTCGAGTTGCACTTGCACCGGTAAGTTGCTCTAGTGTTGGTTGTTGTAACTGTTCTTCCAACTAAGTTAGTGCTTGCTTGATTTATCTTCTAGGGGATTTCTTTTAGTGCGTGTTACTGTTTTTTCGTGTAGAATACCTTAGCGTGTCATGAATCTTCTCACACAGTGGAGGATTTAGAGCTCCGCCAGTCATGAAGCCTTCTGGGCCTGCCGCCGGTTATACTGGAGCCACCCCCGCCACCATTGAGGCAGAAACTAGACCATCAAGGGTCTTTCGAAGCAACCAGGGCTTTTGATCTCGAACAACCCCTGGAGGAATCAACCGCTAATCTTGGCGTGATTGAAACCCCAAACACTGATACTTGGCTGGACATTATTGTGCCAATTCAATTTTACGAAATCCTGTCAGTGGCTAACCCAGTTATGGAACAAATCACTTCCTCTGGGAATTCTTCCATTCCTATCACTGTTGCTACCACAGGAGAGGCTTCTCCTAACTTGCCTTTGTCAGCGGTCCGAGCCACCATGGTCTCGGCCGCAACTACGTCGCACAGTGGACTGACCCCATCTATCGCGGCGGCCACACCTCCTTACACACCTAGTGCGATAGGAGCTCCGTTTTCATACGGTATGCCTAGTTCAGGAACAAGTCCTGCACTCACTTCTTCCACTTTATAGACTCTGGGTCTGGGGACAGGGAGCTCTAACGCTCCTCTGCAAGGTCAACTTGGGGGCATTCCTGTCGCTTTCAATGCTTTTCCTTACGCTGGAGGTCATATTCCTCCTTTGTCCCCTTCGCTTAGTGGATTGCATCAGCAGTCCGCCGGGCAGCCTACACACACGAGTCCACTTGAAGCCGGGAGTCAAGGAACACCTGTGCAAACTCTGCCGGTAAGTTCGTCATCGTTTGTTTGGAATGGGGCGTTTGGTACTAACACTTTCGCATTTGCTGCTTTCCCATATGGTGGCACACCAATCTTTGGACAAACTACACCGGCCCAGGGTACTATTCCTGCGCTGGGGGCACATATACCAGGACCTTGGAACTCAGGACAAGGATCCATTCCTTCTTCAGGAATGTCGTTCTGGGGTAATTCTTTCCATAGTCAATGGAACCCCGGATAGACTTCTATTCCTCTCCCTTCATGACCTGCATGCGGTAATCCTTCCCAAAGTCCATCAAACACGATGAATGCCCAACATCCTATGTCCTTCATGGGGAATCAGCAAATTATGTCTCCTCAAATGCACAACCCTTACGCTGGTCAGGGCCACGGTTTCTACCAAAACCCGGGCCAACAGCCAAACTTTTCCTGGCAACCTGGTGCCAGTCAAACTCCAGGGCCCTTTTATCCTAGCTATCAGCAGCAACCTAAACTACCTTTCTTGGTGACATTACACTTGCCAGATTTAACACGGTTGTTGAATGATCCTATCTGTCACGATCCGCGTTGGCCTCCTATTCCGACGAAGTTGCCTTCAGACATCCCAAAGTTCGAGGCCAAACCTAATGAATATCCAGGGGATCACGTGACTACTTTCCACTTATGGTGTTCATCTAACTCACTGAAAGATGACTCTGTCTAGTTGCGATTGTTTCAACGCACTCTTATTGGGAGTGTCGCGAAATGGTACATAGAGCTTGATCGTTCACGATATTCTTTTTTCGGCGAACTGGCTATGGCTTTCCTTAACCATTTCCAGTTACCTGTGAGATATGACGCCGGCACAGAGTTGCTATCCAATTTATAATAGACGACCGCAGACAATATCTCGGATCATATTCGAGAGTGGCGACGCCAAAAGAGTCTCATCAAGGTACCCGTCCCACCAGCATTCTTGCTTGAGTGGTTCCTTAAGTCTTTAGTTCTGCAGTTATCCAAAGACGTCGCAACTTCAGGGGTTTTCTCCGAGGAGGATGCCATCATGAGGGCTCAACAGTTTGAGCTTATCTATTCTCAGTCTGGTCTTTTGTACAACATCCTGCCAGATGCACCATGATCGATTCTGGGTAAAACCAGACAGAGAGTCGGACCACATGCCGATGGTATAGTTGGTTTGGCACAAACCAAGCCCGCTGAACAATTGACAAAACAATTGCAGCAGTTATCTATACAACACTCAGCGGCTAGCCAGACTACTGCTTTGGCTGCTCCTCCTACTCAAACATCAGAAGTACACTCCGTACAGACGACTAACCCAAAGGCCAACTAGCAGCCCGAGGGGAAGAAAAAACAACGCAAGAAGAGTAAGGGGGATAAAAAACCAAATGATAATGTTGGCGAGGGAACCATGGAAAAGAGGAAGGCGAGGTATCCATGCAACTTATGTGCGGAAGACCACCCAACCCATCTATGCCCTCGACTTGCGGAGGCCCAGAAGTTTGTCACACAACAACAGCAAGTTGTGTTGACTAATCCCTTTTAGCATGGGCAAAATTTGACTCAAGCCTCTACAAGTGTCGAGGGGGGCAGCTAAGAAAACTTCCCTTCCCCAAACAATTCATCTTCCGCGAACGTATATATGGTGAAAAGTGATGCTTTCATAATGACTAGAGGACACGACTATAGCAAACCAAGCGCCCCTGAGAAAGGCAAAGAATCCGAGATCCCATCTCTTCCTCTGCAGATTGAAAAGACGTTGGGTGAAACGATGACACGCATTCCAAAAGGTTCGTTCAAACACGCTTCTCATAATCCAAATGCAAGGGCCGCCCAGAACTACTCTGTGGTGGAAGATTTATCACAAACCCCTTGTGCTATGTCCGCTTTGGAGGTCCTCCAAAGTTTCCCTGCTCAGAGGAAAGCCTTGTTGACTGCTTTAGTCTCTACTGAGACTTGTGACCCGGGTACCATCATGTTAGATACGACTGACTTGAAACCTCGTTTGCCTTACCACGTAGCGTTCCAGATAGTAGTGGCTCATCCCATGAAAACGTTTACACGGAATATCTTCCGCATGGTGGTAGACGAGGGCGCTTCGACTTGCGTTATGTCATTAGCATGCTGGAAAGCCATTGGTCAACCTGAGTTGTCTCCGTCACCTACTCTCCTCACTGCGTTCGATGGTCATTCTTTCCGACTGCATGGCATCATTCCTTCTTTCCCTGTGCAGTTAGGGGGAAATACCGTGTGTGTCGAAGTAGAGGTAGTTGATGCCCCCATCGACTACAATCTATTGTTAGGTCGTAGTTGGACTTATGCAATGCAAGTGGTGGTTGCTACAATCTTCCGAGTCCTATTGTTTCCACATGAAGGCCGGATAGTGACCATTGATCAGTTATCCTTCTCTCGACCTGACCCAGCTTTGGGGGCCTCCATGGTTCCCATGGTAGATAATCCTCAAGCTGGTGTCGTCAATATAGGAGTTGGTTTATATCGACTCACCACAAGGCTGAGATTTTCCATGTTTCATCGTTCCGCACGACTTACTTTCAGGATCCGTGGATTCTTCCTTCCCCATCAGACACGATGGATATGATGGGGCATGCGAGCATGTCTACGCCCTTGTCGGCTGCTGAAGTAGCGTACTCTTTGGTCCAACAAGCTTCAGCTACTCCTGATCTGATTCCCGCACAAGAGTTGGATCCACTCTTTGAGCCTATCTGGGCTCAGGATTCTCTTGTCAACACCGATTCGTTAGATTTAGTCTTGCCTTCGGAAGAAGCCATAATCGAAGCAATGACTGGTCCGGACAAACCCTGGGAAGATCTTCATCATAGATCATACTTCCTCCCAGAGTTACACCGAATCGAGGCAGGAGAATTCACTATCACCATGACGGGAGATCATCCTTGTCCCATTAACCTCTTAGCTACACAGGATATTTATGTTGAGGGAAATATGGCGACTATCTCTACCACGATCCCTATCAATATCTTCCGAAACCCCGGCATCGTGGAGAATGTCTTCGTCAGAGCGGATTGCTCCCCTGAAGAGATTCAGATTTACATGGATCTTTTTAAAGAATTCCGTGATGTTTTTGCTTGGTCTTATGAGGAAATGCCAGGCATCGATCTGAAAATTGTTGAACATGAGATCACTACATATCCGGATGCTAAGCCTGTTCGACAGAAACTTCGTCCAGTTAATCCTAGGAAATTCGCAGCCATCAAAGTTGAGGTTGAGAAATTTCTTAAGGCAGGGTTCATATACCCTATTCACTTGACTCAATGGGTGTCAAATCCCATGCTAGTCGATAAAAAACAAGGCACGATTCGTGTCTGTACCAATTTTCGTGATTTGAACAAGGCGTGTCCAAAAGATAATTATCCAACCCCATTCATCGACCAGATCATTGATGAGTGCGTCGGTTGTGAAGCATTTTCATTCATGGATGGTTTCTCGGGCTATAATCAAATCCAAATCAAACTTGAGGACCAACACAAAACGGCATTCATTTGTCCGTGGGGTACATTCGCCTATCGAAAAATGCCTTTTGGTCTCAAAAACGCTAAAGCCACTTTTCAGTGGGCCATGTCTTTTGCGTTTCATGGCCTCAAACATATAGTTGAGGCATATCTAGATGGTTTAGCATTACACTCTCGCAAGCGAAATGATCATCCTATGCACCTCCGACTCATCTTCGAACGTTGCCGCTACTTCCAGATTCACTTGAATCCCAACAAGTGCAGCTTTTGCGTCACGTCAGGACTTTTGTTAGGTTTCATCATTTCAACAATGGGGATCATGGTTGATCCTCTTAAGGTGGAGGCAATAGTCCAGTTTCCTCCCCCACACACAATTTTACAACTTCAAAGTCTTCAAGGCAAGGCGAACTTCTTACGACACTTCATCGCCAACTATGCCGAAATCACCAAGGGCTTCATGCGGTTACTAAAGAAAGACGTTCTTTTTCTCTGGGACGAAGCAGCGCAATGCTCTTTTGACGCATTGAAGCACGCCCTTACAACTGCACCTCTGCTACGGCCACCGAATTATAACAAGGATTTCCTATTATATCTGGCTGCCGCAGAGTCAACCATCGACATGGTTTTAGTTTAGGAAGATGATTCGTTTTCTGAATACGTGATCTATTACCTGAGCTGAGGCCTCGTACGACCGAAACTTAACTATACACATCTCGAAAAACTTGCGTTGGCAGCAGTACATGCTGTTCAACGGTTCCGTCACTATGTTTTGTTTCATAAGACCACTATCATTGCCGTCGTTAATCCATTTCAGTACATGTTGACACGACGATTTATCGACAGAAAAATCAGTAGATGGATGGTCATCCTCCAGGAATTTGACTTAGACTTCGTTTCAGCGAAGTCCAAGAAGTCACTGGTCTTCGCAGAGCTTATTTCGGAACTTCCGGTTGAGTCAGGTGACGTTGTGCCTGAGGAATCGCCTATCCGGGGTGATATGTTTTTGATCGAATCATCTGACCCCTGGTACGAAGATATACTGATCTATCTCCAGACTTTGAAGTGTCCTACCTCTGCTTCTCGTGATGAGCGTCGGTAGATACGCCATCAGGCCAAGAACTATCTTATACTCAATGATACTTTGTATCGGAGAGGTGTAGATTGTATCTTGCATCGATGTCTCACTCATGAGGAGGTCGTCATAGTGCTCAATGATTTTCATACAGGAGCTTGTGGCGGTCACTTATCCAGGTTGGCAACAACCCAAAATATTTTACGAGCAGGTTACTTCTGGCCCACGCTTATCAAAGATTGTATTGAGTCAGTCAAGAAGTGTCATCCGTGCCAAATCTTCTCACGGAAGATGAGGGCACATCCAACTCCTATGTTTCTTTTTATCACCGTCGGTCCCTTCACCAAGTGGGGGATTGATTACACTACTTGCAACCCCCCATCAACCAGGGGGCACCGCTATATCATTGTAGTTATCGACTACTTCACTAAGTGGGTTGAAGCTATGCCGACGTTCAAAGATGATGGAGAGACTGCAGTTCTCTTCTTATTTAACCAGATTATAGCATGGTTCGGAGTCTTGAGAGAGATTGTCACTGACCATGGCAGTCACTTTCAGAACCAAATGATGACCGAGTTAACGTCAAAGCTTGGGTTACGGCAGGAACACTCATCACCTTACTACCCCCAAGCCAATGGGTAGGTGGAAGCTGTTAATAAAACTCTTAAGACAATGCTACAGCGAACCATCAACTCAACCAAATCCAACTGGCATTTGATGTTATACTCGGCATTATGGTCTTGCCGAACATCAGTTAAGACTGCAACCAGTTTCTCACCTTTCCAACTCGTTTACGGGCTGGAGGCAGTCTTGCCCATCGAATGTCAAATTCCATCTCTAAAATTGGCAGTACAGTTATTGCCAGACACTTCTCCGCTTGAAGAATGGTTAGTACACCTAGAACAACTTGATGAACAGTGTCGTGATGCAGCACTGGCCAACGAGGCTCATAAACATAAGGTAAAGTGTCAATATGATAGGTCTGTTCATCCTCGGGTTTTCTCTGAGGGCGACCTTGTCCTGGTTTATGACCAAGATAAGGACCCCCTGGGGGCAGGAAAGTTTAAACCCATGTGGTTCGGACCCTTAATTGTTAAGGAGGTTTTAAAGAAGGGTACTTATCATCTAGTCGATTTTGAAGGGAATGTTTTGGCGGAGCCTAGAAATGGGCTCTACCTCAAGAAGTATTACTCATAGCATTGTCACTGTGGGTAACGTTTTGTAACATATGTATAGTCTTTGTGCTATTTCTTTCTTTCGTTTCTTTTGAAAAACATGTCATGGATGTTAAGAACCATAATAGATCTATAAATATAATCACCACAAATACTGAATACACAATAGATCCACAAAGCAAGATAGAAGAAACCACACTTTATTATTACCAAACCCTTGAGGTAGGGCAACACCGTACAATGGATCCTATTATGGAAGGGATCCTCTCATGTTCACTTGCCTCTTCGAGGGGGCATCCTCCTATTGAGATACCACTCCAAATACAATACTTCTCTTCATGTCTCATTACATTTCTTGAACCCCTTTATATAGTGCTACCATCACCTAAGAACATTCTAGAGGAGGCATCTTCTAGAAGTAGAACCTTCTAAGAAGTCCTCTTACATTTATTATATCTAACTACCATAGTGGGCCTTATTTAATAATATAGTGGACCTAATCCACCTTACATTGAATGACCTCCACTATTATCACTATGGGCCCCCCCACTACCTCTCTAGCTACCTTACATTCCATCCCCCTTATGAAAGCGTTGTCCTCAATGCTTGATGTACAACCATATACCAGGGTCCCATGGATAATTGTGGACCATAATGCTGAAGAAGACTGAAGAACCAAA
>ML778185.1:2075308-2103421 GCA_009831015.1 Picea engelmannii
AGATAAAAATAGAATTCAACGGTGAATTAGGGTTTCAACAGTGATTTAGGGTTTTGGAAGTCAACAGTGAGTTAGGGTTTCAGCTTGATTTAGGGTTTTGGAAATCTATAAAGAAAGGGCCAGTGACCTAATTCATTATTATGCAGATTATGACTTGTCATTGAGGAGAAGAGGCGCATCTCAGGAGAGATAGTTTAGTGGATTCGAGGAGGAAGACACCGGTGGTTGATTTTGGTGTTGAGAGACACACCCTAGTCACCAGGAAGATCATTCAGGTCTTTCATCATTCTTTAGCAGCAAGTACACAGTGTTCAACAGTAAGGGCATATTCATACTGTGTGAGGGTATAGCTTATGAGAGGGATTTTAGTCGACTTATCCCATCTAGAGAGAATTTCGATATTTCCCTCCGACCCATTTAAGAGGAGGAGAAGGAACATCTTTTTCCTTGTTCCTCATTAGATTCCAATGAAGGAATCAATTGGGACGCATTTTCCAGACTTGGACATGCAACACTTTTGGAGGGAACATTTGGGGTTCCAGAGCGAGCATCAGACCAGATTCAGGGAAACCCTTCTGACCCATTTCCTAGTAGACCAAGGTGGTTGTTTTGGGACATATCTCATCCTATTCCGATGGTGGAATCACTAGGACACATTTTTCCAGAAGAAGAGGGGCACACTCCACCAGGGGTATCCATCTGGGGTCCATATTCATCAGTAGAGGGGTCCGACAGATACTAGTACTGAGGACTAGACTAGGGTGCATCACTTGGGACAGGGATAACTTTCTAGACTTCTAGCAGTTATCGTCAAAGCTTCCATAGTCCCAACGCATCCAGTGATTCCGTAGTTCTCCCATATTCCAGGTATTATCGTCTAGTTTCTTATTTGTATTCCAGATGAGATCCTTTGTCTGTTGATCTAGTCGAGTATTGTCAGTTTATTCAGCCGCATTCGACCATTTTGTAATCCACAGAGATATCATAATACAAAATTTGCAGTCCTTTGTCACATTTATTATTTGTATGATCATTTATATGTTGTAAGCCATTGATCATACACACACATTAGTAGTGTTTCCTAAACTATCCAAGTCAGGAACATTACAGTGGTATCAGAGCTTTAGTCCTGCCAGCTTGTGACGAAAGACAATCAGTGCAACATAAGACCCAGAGGGCCATAAAAACGTAGGTGATGAATATGTCACTTACATCAGGCATAAGGAAAGAAGGCATAGGCTTGATTTCCCCCCTTTTCCTCCTAGCTTAGAGGAAGAGGAAGAGGCATAGAGAGAAGAAGAGAGAAGGGCAGAGCGTGAGGCTGAGCACAAGGTTGAGAGGATGCTAGGAGACAAATATGAGCGACCAGGGGGAAATGTCAAGGCCCCTCATAAATCCATAGACAACTTTCATGCAGGTTATCAATGATATGTTAGCTAGTCAATGAACCATGTCTCAGTCCTTGGCATGGGTGGTTGATACATTGGCTAGAGTGGGCACCCTAGACACACAAGTCCCGCATGCAGCATAGGGGAAATCAAAAGCAGGTAGTAGACCCCAGTCCCCCTCTCGCACATACACCTCTGCGAGTAGGATTCCCAGACCCTTATTTCCCAGTTTCTAGAGGGAACCCTAGGTAGCAGCACCGCCACCAATAACACAGAGGCCACCCACTCATGCAGATGACATTGCAAAGTATATTGAGGGAGTACGCAGCATTGGGTCATGACTTCCATCAGGACATGACCTTAGTCGAGTACTGTGGACTTAGACTCAAGAACCACCCCAGAGATCCATAGAGGGGAGGACCATAATAGTAGCATGGCCATAACCTCGATTTCATCCGAAAAGTTGGGAATCTCACCATCCCTTCTTTCGACGGATCATCCAAATACACCACCAAAGCTTGGGTATAGAAGGCAGACATGTATTACAAGCTCAACCAGATAAATGAGACACAGGCCATCAGTTTTTTGACCTTACACTTGGAGGGTGAGGCACACGAGTGGTGGTATCATGTACTGGTGACATTGGGTCACAATCACATCACCTCCTATAGGGAGTTTATAGATAGGATCATGGATAGGTTTGACAGGAAGGATCCCAAGATACACTTCAGGGATCTAGCCTAGTTGAGATAAATTGGCACAACAGAGGCATTCATCACAGATTTTCAGCGGGTAGTCATGGCAGTGATAGATATATCAGAGCCCAAGCTGATCATGTTATTCATATAAGGAATCACAGAGCCTTTGAGAAGATGGGTGAAGGCATACAAAACTCCTACTTTGCAGGATGCCATCCTTCACACTCGAGATCTGGCAGACTTAGTGATAAAGGCCAAAACTTTCTCCAAACCATTTGTGCCCCAGAGGGATCGAGACAAGAATACATTCCAGAGAGAATAGAAGGGAAAGGAGAAGTTGGATGATGAGACTAGGCGAGATCTTATGAGGAAGAAGATTTTCTTCAGCTGTAGAGATCCTTGGGTCCTAGGCCATAGGTGCATGGGCAAGGGAGAGATTCATTATATTGAAGTAGCAACAGAAAACGTGGACAGTGAGGAGGAGGATCGGGAGAATGGATGCACTAGTTTAGAGGAGGAGTCAACACCAGCAGAGGAGCAACCTCCCCGTAGACCACCAACATCGATAGGAGCCCATCCTCCAGTAGTCCCACAATCGCTAGAGCATGCTAATAGGAGGAAACCAACAAAGGGAGGAGTCATAGCGACCCTTTCTGGTGTTCCCAGGTACGATACCCTTCGTATCAGAGGGATTATTCAGGGGCAATGGGAAATCGCCCTGATAGATGGTGGGGCCACCCAAAACTTCATCGACAATTCACTAGTATCGAGACAAGCACTTCAGATAGAGGAGTTTGAAGGGTTTGATGTTGCGGTAGCAAATGGCCACACAGTGGAGTGTCTACATAGAGTTCCAAAATTAGAGATGAAGTTAGGAAACTACACAGTGAGAGACACATTTTATGTGGTTGACCTATCAGACACAGATGTGGTGTTAGGATTTCAGTGGATGATTACCTTGGGAAAAATCACTACCAACTACCAAACCTTGGAAATGGGATTCAGAGATTAGGATGGAAAGAAGGTTGTTCTAAGAGGTATGTCAACAGAAGCACCCAGGATAGTTTCAACCAAGAGGATGGAGAGGATATATAGACATGGGGAGGTAGCATATGCCACAGAATGCTTGATCACTACTCAGAAGGATTCAGAAGGTCGACAATAATACCATACAAATATCAAGAATTTATTGGGACGACATTAGCAAGTCTTTGAGGCAAGTCCACCAGGGAGACCACATGAAAGGGGGTTTGAGCACACCATTGAGTTGGAGGAGGGGGGAAAACCTATGATCACCCCCCCCCCCCATCACCATCCTAGGAGGTTCAAGGATGAGATAGAGAAGGAAATCAAGGAATTGTTGGTGATGGGACACATCAGACCGAGCAACAACCCATTTTCTTCTTAAGTTGTCTTAGTTCTGAGGAAGAATGGCACCATGAGGATGTGCATTGATTATTGAGCCTTGAATAAGAAAACCATCAAGAACCGATAACCTATCCCATGCATTGACAAGTTGATGGATGAATTGCATGGGGCAGTTTTCTTCTCAAAAATTGATATACGTGCTAGATATCATCAGATCAACATCAGAGAGGAGGACATAGAGAAGACAACATTTCAATTTCATTTTGTACACTTCGAGTTACTGGTTATACCATTTTGGCTAACCAATGCACCCACTATATTTCAACCTTTCATGAACCATATATTCAGGGATCAGTTAAGGAAATCAGTCTTGGTTTTCTTGGATGACATATTGATCTATAGTCAGTCATGGCAAGAGCATATGAGGCACCTAGATGAGGTATTGAGAATCATGGAGGAATAATCATTATATGCCAAAGAGTCCAAGTGAGAGTTCGGTATGACAGAGCTTCTTTACTTAGGACAAATCATCAGTGCACATGGGGCATAGGTGCACCAAGAGAAGATCAAGGCCATTCTGGATTGGTCGACGCCCAGGAACGTGACATAATTGAGGAGCTTCTTCGGGCTATGTAGATATTACAGGCAGTTCGTCCAAGGTTTTCCTCAGCTTGGAGCACCAATGACAGATATTACCAAGAATGGGGCATTCATATGGACTGAGAAATCACATGAATCCTTTGACCACATGAAGGAACTCATGGCCACTTGTCCAGTGTTGGCACTACCAGACTTCACCTTGCCATTTGTACTAGAGTGTGACGTATCCGACAAAGGGATCGGTGTCGTTTTGATGCAGGGAGGACACCATATTGTATTTGAGAGCCGAAAGCTTAGTCAACCTGAGAGGTTGTACTCCATTTATGACAAGGAAATGTTGGCAGTCATGCATGCCTTGACCAAGTTTAGACAATATTTGGTGGGCAACAAATTCGTGGTCAAGACTGATCACAACAGTTTGAAGTATTTCCTTGAGCAGAAGGACCTCAGTGAGAACCAATAGAAATGGGTGATGAAGGTACAGGCATTCGACTTTGACATAGAGTATGTCAAGGGGAAGAAGACCATTGTGGCCGATGCACTATCAAGGAGACCTACAACATGTTCTTTGATGGAGATTTCAGCAGATTGGAAATCCCACTTGTTAGTAGAATATTCCAAGAACAAGTTCGCTTGTGACGTGATGGATGGGAAGATACAGGATGACTGGTATAGGGTCATTGACGATGTCATATTTTACAAGGATAGAGTCTACTTAGTGCCAAATTCAGGGCTTAAGAAGAAGATCCTCACCGCAGTTCATGATTCACCTCTAGCAGGCCATCAAGGGTTTTTAAAAAACTATAGACATATCAGAGAAAGGTTCTCATGGAAGGGCCTCAAATAGGGCTTTATGAGACACATTAGTGAGTGTGTGACTTGCCAGCAGAACAAGTTAGAGCATTCCCTTTCAGCAAGGCTACTTTAGCCACTCCCCATTCCAGAGCATAAATGGTAAGGACTGTATCTATGCAGTGGTCGACAGATTGACAAAGTTTTCTCACTTCTATTCCATACCAATAGAGTACAACATAATTCTGGTAGCCGATCTTTTATTCAAGGAGGTCTTCAGACTTCATGGGCTGCCGAAGAACATCATCAGTGACAGAGACAATCGATTCATAGGGACATTTTGGAGAGATTTGTTTCGGTTGGTGGGGACAGAGTTGACACCTAGAGCCAACTATCACCCTCAGATAGATGGGAAATCCGATATTGTCAACAAGTGGGTTGAAGGGTATTTGAGGAACTATGTAGGAGGACAACAGAAAACATGGGTAAAGTGGTTACATTTAGGAGAACATTGCTACAACACCACCTTCCACATGTCCATTGGTATGAAACCCTTCCGAGCATTGTATGGATATGATGCTCCCTCTTTGGTAGACTTGGTCTTCGGGGAGAGTAGAGCTCCCAAGGAAAAGGATTGGATCATAGAGAGTTAGGAGATTCTCAAGTTGTTGAAAGAGAACCTGTAGATGACGCAAAACTGACACAAGATAAGTTCAGACATGCATAGTATAGAGCGCAACCTTGAGGTTGGAGATTTGGTTTTCTTGAGACTCTAACCATATAGACAGTCATCTCTAAAGAAGAGTGGGGCCGAGAATCTGAAGCCTAGATTTTATCGTCCTTATAGGATCATGCACCAAGAAGGTGAGGTTTCTTACGAGCTAGAGCTTCCATAGAGGAGAAAGATTCATAACATGTTCCACGTGTCTTGCCTAAAAACGACAGTGGGACAATTCATTAGCACATCAATGGAACTTCCCCTGTTTTATGAGGAGGGACAGTTGGGGTTAATTCCATAGGAGGTTTTGGAGTTCCAGGAGTGAAAACTGAGGAGCAGGGTCATCAGAGAGTGTTTGATCAAATGGAGAGGGCTTCTAGTAGAGGATGCTACTTGGGAGAGTGAGTAGGTGTTGCATCACCTTGGACTGGTATTGCTTGAGGACAAGCAATTTCAAGAAGGGAGGAATATAATGTCCCTTTCCAAATCAGAGCTCTAGAGAGGAGGCTTAATGGTCTAAACCACCCTGTTAGACTATAGCCAGGGCCAAAGAGGGGTAAACATGGTTACTAGAGGTCACTCCAGTCACATGTGTTATATTTGGAAAGTGACATTAAGCTAAAAAGTTTTAAAAGCACTTTTAAATCATTATGAGCTAAAAATAGAAGTCAACAGTGAATTAGGGTTTCAACGGTGATTTACTGTTTTGGATGTCAACAATGAATTAGGGTTTCAGCATGATTTAGGGTTTTGGAAATCTATAAAGGAAGGGTCAACAACCTAATTCATTACTAGGCATATTATGACTTGTCATTGAGGAGAAGAGGTGCATCTCAGGAGAGATAGTTCAGTGGATTCCAAGAGGAAGACACTAGTGGATGATTTCAGTGTTGAGAGACACACCCTAGTCACAGAGAATATCATTCAGGTCTTCCATCATTCTTCAACAGTAGTTACACAATGTTCAACAACAAGGGCGCATTCATCCAGAGTGAGGGCAAAGCTTCTGAGAGGATTTTTAGTCGACTTATCCCATCCAGGGAGAATTACAAGATTTCCCTCTGACTCACTTCAGAGGAGGGCAAGGTGCATCTTTTTCCTAGTTCCTCATCAGATTCTGACAGAGGAATCAACTGGGATGCATTTTCCATACTTGGATGTGTGACACTTTCTGTGGGCACATTTGGGGTTCCAGAGCAAGCATCAGACCAGATTCAAGGAAACCCTTTCGATCCATTTCCCAGTAGACCAAGGCGGTCATTTTGAGAAATATCTCATCTAATTCCGATGGTGGAATCACTAGGATGCACTTTTCTAGAAGAAGAGGGGCGTACTCCCCCAGGGGTATCCATTTGGGGTTCATATTCATCATCAGAGGGGTCTGACCGATACCAGTACTGAGGACTAGAGTAGGGCACATCATTTGGGATATTTTCCAGGCCATTCCAATAAGTATATCTCCCCTAGAGAACTTTCCATACTTCCAACAATTATCGTCAAGGCTGCCATAGTCCAAGCGCATCCATTGATTCCGCAGTGGTCCCATATTCCGGGTATTATCTTTTAGTTGCTTATTTGTATTCTGGCTTAGATCCTTTGTCTATTGATATAGTTGAGTATTCTTAGTTTATTTAGTCGCATTCGACCATTTTGTAATCCACAAAGATATCATAATACAAACTTCAAAGTCCTTTGTCGCATTCATTATTTATATGATCATTTATATGTTGTAAACCATTGATCCTACACACACATTAACAACGTTTCCTAGATTATCCAAGTTAGGAACATTATAGGGGACACGTGTCATCTTTGTCTTCTACTACATGTCTCCCTCCTAGATCATGGATTTACACTTCATGGCTTCAAAAGTTTTAGTTTTTTGGGACTCCTCATAATCTTGGAGTGGTTAATGTTGGGCTCACTATTCCTTCACTCGCACTATGATTGTTTTGATTTCATGATTTTAGATCTTCGACCTTCGGGTATTCTTGTTTTTTATAAACTTCCTATCATCGAAGTGGTCAGATCCAGAGTTGACCTACCTTATTTTCTTAAGTGCAATCAAATGGTTCAACATTTCCATTCCATATCGATGGTCAAAGATTAATTCTAGATTAAATATTGATCTAACGGTTGAGAACTCATCTGAAGATCCTTCCTAATCAACAATTGGAATTATTTCTTTATTCATACTTACTTTGTCCTTCCACTATGCCTTATCAATGGTCGACAAGATTTCCTAGCTCTTCTTTTTCTCTGATAGTCAATGTGACTTCAGGGCTTCATCCTTCAGGTATTCCTACATGTTTTATATTTCTTTTTTCCATAGTGGTTAGCATCATAGTTGGCTTCTTGATCCAATAGTCGAGAGCTCACCTGAAGATCCTTCCTGATCCGACAATTTTCATTACTTCAGGAATTTACGAATTCATTTCCTTTTCCTTATCTCCAATAAATGTCAAAGTGGTGAAGTTCCAGAGTGTTGAATCTTTCCCTTCTTGGGTTCTATCAATGGCTGATGATCGATTAGTTTGATATTAATAGTTTATATTTAATCTTGTTTCCACCAACAATCAGATGACTATGAATTCTCCTAAACTTTATTCCTATCCCTAATGAATGGTCATGATCACTTGAAGTCGTTTCCACATGATTTCTCTACCTGTAGAACTTTGTTTCGAATTCACTTGAATGCACTAACTCCTCCTAATATTTTTGTTCATGCGCTCCCTTATGTACTATCTATACATGATCAAAATATTCTATCTCTCCCGAGCTATGAACTTTCCAAAGATATTAACACTGTGTATTTTGATTCTATGTGTGTATTGTTTGTACAAAATCCCTGTTATGTCTCCTGAGATTTAGGAACATAGGATCATTGTTGATCTTACCATGATCAATAATGATCACAAATTGCTTCTTCCACAAGGTGATATTCATTTTTCTCTGATTATTGTACATGTTTGACTCACGTTTCCATCAATAACAATACACAATCAATAATTCCAACAATCTCCCCCTTTGGCATTGAGGGAAACATATCTTTAAAATAAATATTTTTTATCCCGTTATCATTGATCTCATTTTCAATTTGGAGGATTGAACATTTACTTAGACCATATACTGATACCAAATTTGTTTTACTATTTTTCTCCCATTTGACATCAATTACAAAGAGTTAAAACTTTTATTTCGTTTCTTCGCGTTTGAATTTGTCAATTGTTATCTCAATCTCTTTGAATTTTTTGTTCAAAATAGGTAGTCTTATTGATACCAATTTTTTTAGTGATCATGTATTTTAAACCTAATCTAATGAATTCTTCATTTGATGACCAAATTAAATACTCCCCTTGATTTTTTACTGTTTCATAGGGTTTTACTATCTTCTCCTTTGTCATAAAAGTCAAGGGTGTGAATCATATACAATAATACCAAATGAACATTACCAATTGATCATTTTCCATTTATAATCAATTGTTAAAGTATGTTATCACTTTTAGTTATTTGAATCCAATTGTTAGGGACATAAGCCCTCGCGTAGGTAGAATAATATATTTCCATTTAATAAAGGTCAATATTAATAAGGCCTAGAAATAAGGAAGAATAATTCCAATGTAAGAAGACCTAATAGAAGCTTATGCTTCTATAAGGATCTTCCTCTAGATGGTTCTTTTTATATACATATTTAGTATAAATAAAAGTCAGGGGTATGGGAAATTTTGTCTTGGATATTATTTTAATAGAGCTCTACTCTATTGGATGTTTCCCCCTCGAAGTGGCAAGTGAACATTACTCTCAGTAATCGAAGTGCTCTTTCTGGTATTATTCTGGTATCATTTTGCTATTATTGTTGTGTTGTTTTGGCTATATTGTTGTTCATCTGCCATTTCTAGCTACCTATTTATGTTCTGCATACTTTTTTATATCTGAAATATTAGAAGTGGTATCATAGCACCTTCCTCGGTAGAAAATTATGGGTTAATTTTTTTCAGGGTAGAGATGTATTCCGACGTGTTTAAGGTACAAAGATATGTCATTATGTGCATAAACCCACAGTCGGGGAATCATAAATGTAGGAAATAAAAGCAGTACCTAAGCGCACATCTATTGGCCACCCTTGTAACCCCTATTGGTACCCTTTCAAGTGGTAGTGCATCACACACCACCTGTGTACGGATCAACCTAGATCTCTTAAAGCCCTCCATATATAAATTGATCGATGGCCTAATTGTTATAGTTCCACCGAGAGTAGCACTCGGGAAGATACTCTCTAGTACTTGGTTAGTCGGGTAGTACGACTAAGGGAACAGTATAGCCTCCTTAGTTTGGATCCTGTTGGCACCATTATTTGAGACCTATTTCATTAAATTTCTCTCGTTTCCCTTATCGCAGCCATACCTATCATTTTTCAACAAAAAAAAAATCTTTTGGACCCAACCCCCTTCCAACACCCTCATTTTAGATTTAACACATTGGATTCAAATTGTCACCCTGATAATTGTGATACACTTCATCCATAACCCATTTTTTGTGTGGTCCCACCTGACCCTTTTCATGTTCCCTCGTCATCATGGCCCATACCTGTAGCCGAGACTTGGAAGACTGCTTCACTACCTTGCACTCTAATTTCACATAAACCCAACAAGAAGTGTGACATCTCAGTGCCAATAATGCCAACATCAATCAAAAGATGCATTCCTCCATCGTCGCCTCAATAGAAGAACTCAAAAAGACCTCAAACAAGACATTATTTCCCAGCTTGAATTTGTCACTACGATGATCTATGCCAAGCTACATATCCCTGTATATATTACCTTTTCTGACCCACCTTTGCATACCAAAGGTGAAACTTCCTCTCATTCCTAGAATTTTTAGCCCCATCACTTTCATCGTGACCTATGCCTTCCACATGTGGATGTGACCAAATTTGATGGATTGGATCCCACTGGTTGGGTAAATGAAATGGAACATTATTTATCTTTGTATTGAATTACGGATGAGTTAGCCAAACTCATGTATCGTGTTCTCCATCTATATCAAGAACATTGGCAATGGTGGCAATGGAGAAAAAATTCCTACCAAGGGTATCTGGATTGGACACACTTTGTGGAAGTGGTTTATGAACGCTTTGACACTGACACCAACCATTTAGGTTGTTTGACAAAGTTGAAACAATAAGGCATAGTGGAAGACTTTATAGTTTCTTTTGAGTGATTGGATTTTCATACAGAGGGCATGTCTGATGCTTTTTTCCGAGAATGTTTTATCAATGACCTAAAGGATGAGATTCTAGATCATGTCCTCATGGCTCAGCCTTAGAGTTGGGTGGATGCTACTAAAATAGATAAGGAAGGACAACAGGTTCTCTCTTCTTAGAACCAAAAACCCTCCTTTATTCCTCGCACTAAACCAATAACTCCCACTGCTCCTTCTACTCCATTAAAGATCCAAAAATTGACCAAGGCTGAAATGGTTGAACACCAACTCAAAGGCCTTTGTTATAATTGTGATGACAAATATTTTTCAGGACACAAGTGTAAGGAACAAAATATTTTTATTGCAATCTTAGAGGACGTTGAGGCTCCCCTTGTGTTAGTGTCACCTAAACCCGGTGACATAAGCCCTCCCTCAGACCCTCCCGAAGTAGAACCAATCATTTCCCTAAATGCTTTTAGTAGCTTCTCTGCTCCCTAAACCCTCAAGCTAATTGGTTACATCAATCATAGGAAGGTCATCATTCTTGTTGATAGTGGAAGCACCCATAATTTCATTCAACGTCGCATTGCCGAAGAAACTAATTGCTATATCTGTGCAATAAATAATTTTCAAATCATGATTTGCAATAGCGGGTCCATGAAATGTGGAGGGAATTGTGAAAATGTGTGTGTTCAAATTGGTGAATACCACCCGAAATCTTAAGTGTTTTCTATCAACATGTGTGGTTGTGACATTGTGTTGGGTGGAAAATGGATAAGGACTTTGGGTTCCATTCTCATGGATTTTAAGGAATTAACCATGCAATTCAAACAAGAGGTCCAACAATATAAGTCCCAAGGAATCACCACCGGTTCCCTAGAGATTGTTAGTTCCCATCTCATGGAAAATATGCTAAAAAAAGGTTGTTCTGGAATTATTTCCCAACTCCATGCCATACAAGCAAATGAGACACCCTATGTGCTACATGACTTCCAATCCATCCTCTTTAAACATCAAGTGGTTTTTTCCACTCCCCACAGAATTCCACCTTCCCATGGTGTTCATGATCATTCCATTCCCCTTGTACCAGGAAGTCTTCCTCCCAATATTTGTCCCTGTCATCACCCCTTTTCCCAAAAAAATTAAATTGAGAAAATTGTTCAAGACTTTCTCAACATAGGTGTTATCCACACTAATATGAGCCCCTGATCTTCACCTGTGGGCATGATCCTTAAGAAAGAAGGTTTTTAGTGCATGTTTCCTGATTTTCGCGCCCTAAAAAGGCTCACCATTAAAGACAAATTTCCCATTCCTATCATTGATGACCTCTTGGATGAATTAAGAGGCGCCCAATTCTTTACTAAAATTGATCTTCATTTTGGCTACCAACAGATCCATATGAAAGAGGAAGACATTCCTAAGACTACATTTAGAACTCATGAGGGCCACTATGAGTTTTTGATCATGCCCTTTGTCTTGTGTAATGCTCCCTCCACTTTCCAAAGCCTCATGAATCATGTCTTCTATCCTTTTCTTCATCATTTTGTCTTAGTTTTCTTTGATGATATCCTCATCTATAGTAAAACTTGTACATGCCATCTTTCTCATGTGGATTGAGTTATCCATCTACTCTCTCAGCACCAATTGTTCCTTAAACAATCTAAATGTGATTTTGGTGCCTCACAAGTCGAGTACTTAGGTCATCTTATTGGAAAGGTCAACCTCAGGGTGGATCATAAAAATATTGAAGCTATGAAAGATTGGAATCACCCAAAGAATATAAAATGATTATGTGGATTTCTGGGTTTAATAGGTTATTATCGCAAGTTTGTTAAGATTTATTGAAATATTGTGACATGTCTCACTGCACTCCTTAAAAATAATTCTTTCACTCGGACTCCAATAGCTGCTTATGCTTTTCAAACCTTGAAGATGGTCATGTGCACCACTCCAGTCCTTAACGTTCCTGATTTCACAAATACCTTTTTCCTAGAATGTGATGATTCTGGGAAAGGAATTGGCATTGTCCTTATGCAAGAGGGTCGTCCTTTGGCCTTTACCAGCAAACAACTTTCCGAGCACAATTTTGGAAAATCAATCTATGAAAAGGAAATGTTGGCTATTATACATGTTGTGGATCTTTGGTGCCCTTATCTATTGTGGGAAATACTTCCAAATTAAGACAGATCATCAAATCCTCAAGTATATTTTGGAACAACGCCTTTCCTCCCTAGAGAAACAAAAAAGGGTGACTAAGCTCTTTAGATATGATTATGAGATCATTTATAGGAAAGGAAAAGACAATGTGGTTGTTGATGCACTTTCCAGAAAATATGAAGATGAAGGGTCCCTTTTTTCTCTCTCCTTCATTGTACCATAATGGCTCCAAGTTGTTCGCCAGGCATGGCTACATGATCCCAAAAGTTCACATCTGATACAAAAATTGCATTCCAATTATCTAGTTTCCCCAAGGTACTCTTTGCTCAATGATGAACTTCTATACAAAGGCCATTTGTAGTTAAGTAAATAGTAAAAAATTAAATCCATGGTACTTTCTGAGCTTCATGCTACACCCACAGCTAGACACTCCGGGTTTACCAAAACCTATGACAAGGTCAAACGTTCCTTTTTCTGGGATGGTATGAAACAATAAGTTCATAATTTTGTGGCTGAATGTGATGTGTGTCAATGCAAAAAGTGTGAAGAAGTCAAATATCCTGGCACACTACAACCGCTTCCGATTCAACTTGCTATTTGGAGGGATATATCTATGGATTTTATTCTAAGATTACCTAAATCAGGCAATAAATTAGTCATCATGGTGGTAATTGATTTTCTTTCCAAGTATGCTCATTTATTTGTTCTTGAACACCCATTTATAGCATCCACTGTCGCTCAACTTTTGATGGATCGGGTCTTCAAGCTTCATGGCATGTCACATTCTATTGTCTCTGATCGCGACCCAACTTTCACCAGAAATTTTTGGCAAGAAATATTTAAGCTACAAGGCACCCAATTTCATCTCAGCACAACTTATCATCCCCAGGCTGATGGTAAAAATGAAATTGTCAATAAGTGTTTGGAAACATATTTGAGGTGTTTTGCATCCGAAAGGAAAAATCAGTGGGCTCAATGGTTACCACTAGTTGAATGGTGGTACAAGACTTTGTACCATACAACTACCCACATGACTCCTTTTGAAGTAGTATATGGAAAAATTCCACCTTCATTTATATGATATTTTCCAGGTGTCTCGAAGGTTGATGTAGTTGAACAAATGCTTATATCTCGAGAGGTTATTCTTCGTACCCTCAAAGAGAATTTGGTCATGGCCTAGAATTGCATGAAGCAAAAAGAATATAAAGGTCTCTCTGAACGCCAATTTGCAGAAGGAGATCAAGTGTTTCTTTGACTGTAACCCTACAAGCACAATTCCCTCAAGGATAACCATTGTCAGAAACTGGTGCCCAAATTTTATGGTCCTTATACCATTCTCAAGCGTGTGGGATAGGTGGCCTATAAGTTAGCTTTACCCAGTGGACATTGCTCTCAGTAATCAAAGTGCTCTTTCTCGTATCATTTTGGTATTATTATGGTGTTTTTCTAGTTATATTGTTGTTCATCTTCCATTTCTAGCTACTTATTTTTCTTCTGCATACTTTTTTATATCTGGAATAATACACCAAGAGATATTTATTATTCTTTGATACCATTAATAACATTGCTCTGTTCATACAATGTATTTATATTTTTTGAACTCTTTTATTACTTTATTCTTTAGATATTGTTTCTTTTATTCATCACACACTTCTATATACTTGTTTTCTTTTGAGAGTTCCTCATCATCACCTCTATTTTGTGCACCAAATTTATCTTCATCTTCTTCTTTCTGCATTTTTCTTTCATTGGCTAATGGACTATTGATCAACATGATATCGTCAAGATATGCTATTGTGTCATATTATCCTTTAGGAACTCTCCTTTCTTGAACTTGATCCATTTCATATTCAAATCTATGAATTTCACATTCCTTATTAGGAACTTCACCCATTATTTTCTTGTTATCAATTTCTTCATTTTCAAGTTCCATATCATATTTCTTGCTTTCTATTTCAAATTTTCTTCTCCATACCTTTTTATGAGACATTTTGTTTGTTGGATATTTATTTTCTAAATTTGTCCTATGAGATTTGTCATTGCTTATTTTCTTCCTGACTTGTATGAATTATTTCTCATGGATTGACTTCCTGATTTTCTGCAGTTTTGGGATTTGTGGCCAAACCTATCATAGTTGTAGAATCTTATTATATGAAAAAACTTTGTTGTGTCGCCAACATAATTGCATCTCCAACATATCATTAATTTATCAGACCTTCCTGAATTTTTGTTTTTCAGGATTCTTCGATTCCAATGTTTTTTGACCAAAGTTATTACAAGAAAAGAAATAACCATTGAAGGTGATTCAATACTTGATTCTATTGTGACATGAGAAGTATTTCTTTTGATATGTTTCATGTTTTTTACTTTTATAGCTTTATTCCTAGACAAAGTTCATGTTTTTTTTTTGGTTTGTGACTCTACCTTTTTCTTTTGAGAAGTATGATCCTTTATCATGTTTTTGAATAATGCTCCATTTACCACCTTCTTCTTTCTTATTATATCCAAGACCTATTTTTTCATCTGTTGGTGTTTGACTATTCGAGATCCTATCTATGATAGTTGAGATGTTATGGAATTCGTCAGTTTATTTTGTCTTTTCATTCTTATTTTTGAGATTGATAACTTCCAATTCCAATATGTGACATGTTTCTTCCTTTTTAATCAATTGGATATTCAAGGCTTCTTATCTTTCATTAGCTTCTTCAAGTTGAGTCTTTAGATTGATGACCATTTCTTTTGTATCATCCAAGACTTCTATGCAGTTATTGGTTTTGTTAAATGTTCTTAACTATTCTATTTCTTTTGTTAGATAAACAACTTCATTCTTCAATATTTTGATTTCTTCCATATTTTGATTTCTTCCTTGTTTTCTAGATGAATCCTTTTGAGGTTGATAATTTTCAATTCCAATGTGTGGCATGATTTTGTAAATGTGTTGAACATTAACAGAATAGATATAGCTAGCAAATGACATACACAATTTGCAGAAAAAATATGAGAAAAGAGAAGCGGGAGAGAAAGAATGGAAGAATTCTCATTAACCAAATGAATGAATGCCAATTTACGCATGATATACTATGTATAAAACAACTAATGTGCACTGGAGGAGAATCCAATGCACCATAGTGGTGGTCTAGAGTGATATGGAAACACACCAACAATTATGGGAGTAAACTTCCACCTCGTCTAGTCTCTCAGGAAGTTATGCAAGTGAATTGCCACCTAGTCTAAGTTAATCAGTCTCTCAGTCTTCAGTAAACTGAATGAAACATAGCAATGTGAGGATGAGATCAAGGAATAATGATTAATGTGCTAGTATGGTGATGATCCCAAGGAAAATGTGCATTAGTTGGTGATGATCACAATGTTCCATGGTGATATTCCAAATGTATAATGTAGACTCCACTCAACTGATCAAACTGACGTGTGAACAGAAGAGAATATTCTCCTAGAGGAATCTTCCCCCTAACATATAGGAGAATGAATAATGAATAATAAATGTAGGGAAAACTTTAGGAAAAATAAATCCTAGGTGTGTGTGAAGTATCTCCAACACCTCCCTTGAACATCACTATGGTGAAAATAAAGAATGGGTCCTAGTAATGAGGCCATGTTAGGTACCCAAATACAAAATATACACTGAAATACATGAGGAAAGAGGTAAAAAATCATGGGAAAGCTACCCCTCAAAGTACAATGTACGTAAAAATAAGAACTAACAATTGCTAGGAAACTGTGTCCTTCACTCCAAGATGACTACGCAGATAATGGAACTTCTTCTCAGTGAAGGTCTTGGTGAAGATGTCTGCAGTATGTTCTATTGAAGGACATAAATGAAGGTCGATTATCCTCTCATGTACTAAGTTATGGATGTAGCGCATGTGGATCTCAATGTGCTTCATCTGCTACCTCTGAAATGGATCTCTGCAAAACTTCAGAGTGATCTGGTTGTCACAACAGATGATGATCGACCGACAAAACTGAATGCCCAACTCAGTGATAAAATGTTGTAGCCACATAGCCTGAATGGTTATGTTAACTACCCCTATGTACTTTACCTCAGCTGAAGATAAAGAAATAGAAACCTGCTTCTTTCTTGACCAACATATATTCCCGAAACCAAGACTAAGTGAGTAACCAGATGCGGACTTGTGATCAATGCTATCACCAACCCAATTAGAATCAGTGAACCCGATGACATCCAATGTAGATTCTACTTCATATTGAATCCCAAAGGTGATGGTTCCTTGGACATATTGAAGGATATGCTTTTCATCCTTCCAATCTATCTCATGCGACTTCTACATGAACCTGGAGGCTGCTCTAGCTACATAGGAGAGGTCTGGTCCAAAGTGTGTGAGATACAAAAATATCCCCACTAAATTTTTTCATAGTGTGCTTTCCACTAGTGGAGCGTCCCCACCATCCTCAAGTCTGAATCCTGAGAGGGAAGGAGTCGAGGAAGAATTGCATTCTTTCATGTTAAGTATCTCAAGGATATCTCATGCATAATTGGCCTGAGACACTTTGATGCTTGATGCATCTTGATTGATGTCGAGTCCAAGGAATAAATGTAGAGGACCCATGTCCATCATCAAGAACCTGTCATGCAAAATCCTCTTGACTTTAGCAATTTCTGAAGTCGAGAAACCAGTGATGAACAAATCAATAACATATAGAACTAGGAGTATAAGTGAATCAACCGTCTTGAGTATGTAAACATTTGGGTCCAAATTACAAAGTAAAATTTTCTGTGACAGTAGGTAGGAATCCATATTGAAATACCATGCCCTTGAATACTGCTTGAGGCCATAAAGGGACTTCTCCAGTCGACATACCAAAGATGAATCCTGCACAAATCCCTGGGGCTTGTCCATATAGATCTCCTTAGAGAGACCGATGTGAAGAAATGAATTGTTCACGTCCATGTGATGGACTTCATGTCCCTTGGCTTCCACAATGGCAAGTAACAAATGTATGGAATCCATATTCACTACTGGAGATAAGGTCTCATCATAGTCATTTCCATGCACCTGCTGAAAGTCTTTGGAAACTAGCCTATATTTTTATCCACTAACATGTCCATTCACTTCGTTCTTGGTCCTATAGACCCATCTACACATGACAAGTTTCCTTCCTAAAAGAAGGGGAACTAGATCCCAAGTCTAGTTCTCGAGGAGGGAGTAGTACTCCTTCTACATGGCAAATTCCTAAAAGGGATTTCCAGCATCCTTGTCATAATATTGTGGATTTGAAGAATGAACCAAGAAAAGATTACTAGGTGAAATTGGTTCAGTGGCAGTGAGTGAAATATGAGGCTCCTTGAAATCAAATCAAGTACTCCTGGTATTAAATAGATCCCCAAGAAGATCTTCTACATCCTGAAGAGGAGTCTTGGCCCACTTGGGCCTCTGCTCTGGCTCTGCATCTGCATCTACATGCACTGACTTGTCATCTGACTATACTGAATCTGTGTCTGGATCATCTCAATCCTATGAATCATAGCTCTCAACTGAAGAAGAGTCGACATGTGCATCTTCATCATCTCTGACAAGTGGAAGAACAAAAGTGTCTGCATGTGGCTACTGAGTTACATGCGAAACACTTTACATGTGAGACACTTTCCTTGAATTGGAAACTTCTCTCAATGATGATTGAATCTGAGTAAAGATCAATGAGTATCTATACCTTCACATCGTCGAGGTATCCAACAAATATAGAATTTGTGCTTTGTCGATCAAGTTCCTTCCTCTTCTTAGAGGGAATCCCGGCCCATGCATGTGAACCAAAAATACGGAATTTGTTTCATAAATCATAAATTTAAATGCCCGAATCTTTCGTTCCATATCCTATTTCTTTCATCAGCATGGGTAAGCAGTAATGAAGAATCTGTTTCAATAAATTTAGAAAATGTGTAGAGTCTATATTGATGATTTGCCTCACCGATAGAAACCTTGGAATTGGTTTGCATGTCATATATATCCACTGCATTATGTGTGAATATGACTCTCTTTCCATTGTTGGAGTTTGTCATATGATACATGGAGAGAAGATTGGCGGAAAGTTTGGGAACATGTAGCATATTCTAGAATCTTTTTTTGTGAGTTAAATTCTTCCTTTGTTGGTGACCTCGACTAGAGAGTTGTCCCCCATAAGAATAGAAGTACCTTTACATGCATCCAATTAAGAATAGATTTTTTTTGTGGCTACCATGTGGTGTGATGCACCTAAATCTATGAACCAGGCATTGGGAGACGAATTGATGGAAATCAAAGCATGGCTAGAATTTCCTTTCTTGATATTCTGATCTTCTGGCTTCTTCCTCTTGGCACCCTTGGGATGCAATCTCCAAGGTTGTTTTGCTGAAGTATCTAGTCCATTTGATCTATTTGTTTCTACATACATGTGTATTCTAGATGGAATAATTTATGGAAGTAAGTGCATTTCTCCCCTTTTCTTCGCTTTCCACCTTTGGATCCGAAGACATCGTTGAAGGGTTTTGATTGCCCTTCCTTATTTGGATTTTCATGTTCTTTCATTTTGTCTTTCTCTTTAGATTTATGATATTTATGACTGCTACCATCTTGCACAGTAAGTGCATGCACATTTGAGCCTTTTATTTTTCTGATATTGATGAGCTTGTTCTACTCTTTGTTATAACCCTAAATTGCACCATTCATGCTTACCTGGCACCAGGCCAACTCATTGCCCTTCATTGCCAAAGCCATGCTGAAAAAACTCTTCAAAAAACCTCTTAAACCAAGTAACCCAGGCCCTAACCCACTGTTTGGTGCATTGGAACGTTGGCAGGCCTTATACTGCACGCGTTGGAACGCGGGCTGGCCCACTACAGCCACCGTTTACCTAACAAAGCAAAAAATCAGGAAAGTTTCCACCGGGACGAAAAGCTTTGGGTCAGTTAACTGGAACTCCCAGCCATGCATGGCCGAGAGTTCGTCTAAAACCCTAGCTCCTTCTAGCCTATAAAATAAGGGGTAGGGGTACTATTCAAAAGAGAGGAAAATCATAGCAAAGAAACTCTGCCCAATTGCCGAATCCGTTTTGTCCCAACCCTTTAGCCTTTCCTCAAGATTTAGGAGAATTCAAGCAAAGCAGTTGGAGGACAAAGAAGAGGAGGAGCACAGGATCAGGATCAAGGAACGATGGCCAGTCTCTATTATCATTCTAATTTGATTCGTATTGAGATTAATAAAAATATACTTTTCCCGTCCCAAATACATGAGTCTTATATGCTTTATTTGATGTATGTTTAATCTCTAATCCTCTAGTAGAACAATAGCATGCATGCATAGTTTTGTCTTGATTGCAGGATCGCGTTTTGGAAGGAACAACAGAAGCAAGGGGATAAAGCTCAACGGAGGATCTACACCAACCATCGATAAAAAGGTTAGTTGATTCTTCCCATGTGTTGATGTGAAAAAGGGTTTTAGATTTGGGGTAGAAGGTTAAAAGTAGTTTATGAAGGGTCATGATTTGCATCCAAGTTTAAGCCCTAGCTTGTTAGTCCGTAGGGTAGAATACCCCACAACAGAATTGGCGACTCCACTGGGGATTCTGGATTTCATTAGAGGTTCTTGGGTAGTTCAAAGAAGTTTAGTTTTATGTTTCTTTGTTGTTTTTGTTTTTTGTTAGGTCAAAAGCTAGCAGGGAACCTAGTTATCAATACCAGTTTTTCCTTGGCTGTTGCTTGACATTGATTCTCAGGACACACAGAGGTACACGCGGCCTGCAGAAGGCCTGCACGCGTGTAACCCGTGCCCTAACCTTCTACATCCCCCACGTTTGAATGCCTTCTGTAGTGGTTTCAGTAGCGTGTAGAGCCCAGGAAGCTTAAGAGGCAGTCTCCTCTTCCCTGTCAGGAGTTTACCTTCTCAGGGGGCTTTCTGGATCCTGTTTGGGTCTTGATCGCTTTAGTGTCTTGTTTTCAGTTTGTCTTATTGTGTTGGATATTCTTTGCATTTGTTTTCTTTTTTGCAAATTTTTCTTTTCTGTTAAAGTGAAAGCATCCAAGCCTTTTCGAGACCCTGGTTGTCAATACCAGAGGCCTTTTTCAGGTCTGGGATGCCTGTGTGTGTTTTTATCTTAAATTTTATACAGACCCGCGGCCTATTTAGGCTTAGCCCGTGGGTACCCGCGCTCTGTTGTAGCTCAGCACGCATTTGCACGCGTGCTGTCTTGGTGACAGTCGCGGGCTTGATTGGTAGCTTTTCAGCTTGGGTGGGGCAGTCATCCCCTCCTGTGGTGAGAAGAGCTCCTCTCAGGGGTATAGAGTCTGGAGCTGCACAGTCAGCAGGTTAGGGCATCTTATCATTTGCCTGTGTTTGTTAGTTGGTGTTTTGATAGAAAAGACAAAAGAGAAAAAATATATGTTTTATGGTTTTTAGGCAAGTGTTAGAATCGATGCTGTTTTGATTGATTTTTTGCATTCTTGTGCTGTGATTCTATTTGCGATCTGCACTTTAAGCCAGAGTTTTCTTTTCATTCTCTTGGTTTTGTTCTTGTCAACATTTTTCCTTGTTGCGTTATTTTGCAATAAAATAAAAAATAAATTTTTTCTTGTTTCATCTTCTTCTTGATTTGAAGATTGTGTTGTTGCATCAGTAGCTAGTGTTAGCGCTCTGTAATTTGCCCAAGGCTGTAAGGAAGTCACAGAGGCAACATAAAAACCACTTCGAGTCTTGGATCTAGCCCTCCAAGACTCAGAGAGGGATCTCTCTGTGTGATATAGCTTTGTTTGAATAGGTATCAGGCTAGTTGTGAAGAACATGGGTTGGGGTTTTTTAAAAGATGTTTAGGAACAGCAAGGAGGGCCATTGGGCAGATGGGGTTTGTGCTTAAAAAATGTGATTCACATCAGGTCTGGACAGAGTTCTTTCACAGGGAAAGGTAGTGGCAATATTGGATCGAATTAAATTTAGATGGCGTCGATTTGAGGAAAAATAGGTAAGGGAAAAAGCCAAGCGAAGGAGCAGTTAAGAATTCCTGAACTAAGCTTTTGCAGAAAACATAAAAATCATCAAAAGCCGAGAGGCAGAGTATTCGTTGATAAATTCTACCTCTATTACTTTCCTTCTGATAATAATAAAACGAAAACAAGCATAATGATCACAGGAAAAACATTAAACAGAGGAATAACGCCACCACTATCACCACACAGGAATCCTATAAAAGAAATATGTTCATTGCGGATCAATCATTAAAAATTACAGAGACATTCCCTGGATAAACACAGCCCACAGTCTCGCAAGGAGCCTCACAGGTCGAACCCGTTTACATTATAATACTATCAATAAATAGGATAGATCTCCTCATCAAGTTCTGAGAGTCGTTTTAACTGCCTTGGCCAAAAATAGCCACCACTCCCACAAAATTCAGAGTTTTCTGCCATGAAAAATGGACCGTTTTTCTGCAAAACAGGGGTCCGATCAGACGTGACTTTCTCTTCAATTATGACACCTGGGTGAAAACTGAAAGAGGTTATTGTATATTGTCTTGTGATGGACAAAAACCTCTTTCGGTTTTGCCAAATTCGTCCCCATATGGCCGTGACGGCTCTTGAAAGATCGGGACTGAAACGCAAAATGGAAAATCTGAAAAAATAGGCCTCGAAGATGTCTTCGATGCTCTCTGCTCGTGACCCCGTTGCAAAAATGGGAAGAGGTTTTTGTTCCTCAGCCCATGCTGAGCAAAAAAATCTCTCGTATTTTTAAAATTTGTCTCCGTTTGTTCAAAAATCGACCTGGAAGAGGACGTGGTAAAATAGGCAAAAAATGGTAAAAATGAGGGAAAGTGGTTTTTTGGCGGGAGAGCGGTATTCCGGACNCCCCCCCTCGTTAAATGTCGAACTCACGGGGGGGTTTGGAATCGAATATGGTGCATTGATTTTTTATGGTAAGTGTATGGGGGGCACGGGAGTATGAAGGTGTATGGGGATTAAGGTGGGCGGGAGTGTGAGGGGTTAGTGGGGAGTGACGTAGGGGGATGGGGAATGAGTGGAGAGTGAGGTGGGGTAGGTGGGAGTGACATGAGGGGGATGGATAGTGGAGAGTGACATAGGTGGAGGGTACGTGGGGGTAGGACTTAGGATTAAATTTGTTTTTTTAATTTTTATTTTTTTGTTTTATGTTTTATGTTCTATGTTCTATTTTTTATGTTTTTTAAATGTTTTTTATATTATATATTATATTTGTTTTTGGTTTTGTTTTTTTATGTTATTTAATTTATTTACTTTATTTAATGTATTATAATACTTATTATAATATTTTATATATTTTTAACATATTTTGTTTCTTTTTGTTTTTTAATATTATAATGTTTTTTGTTTTTATATGTTATTTGGTTACTTTTAATTTGTTTTATTTAATATAAAACTATCCTAATTACTAACTTATTTACTAACGTAGTTACTAACTTAATTACTAATTAATTAATAATTAAATAGTCATTTATTTATTAATTTATCCTAGATTAACTATATTGCTAGCATTGTTTATCCTAAGTCTGTTCATGCAGGGATGGAAGGCGAGATAATGGAGGCTGACAAAGGACAAGGGGGAGAGGACGCAGCGGATGAAGGATGCAACAAGGTGATGGGGAAATGAGCGACAAGAATGGAGGGAGGAAAAAGAATCACCTGAGCCAAGATTTCGTCATCACGAGAGAAATGCTAAATCCATAGTCGAAGAATCGATTCGCCTATAATAGTAGGACCCAAACATAGGCTCCACCTGGGGATGGCGGCTTCTTTCAGGAGGTGTCAAGAACCACAGACCTGTGAATCATGCAGACTGGTGCTTCATCCATTGGGCTGGTCCCAAAACCTTATTCTGCAACTTGTACATGTTTTGATCTTGCAACTGAAACCAAATGAAAATAAACACTGTTTGAAAAGAGATGCTCGAAGTGCTGAGCTTATTCATTTTTTTCCTACCTACCCTACTGCAATCATTGCTCAACTAGGTAATGGAAAAATGCCAATAGAGCCAATCAAGCAGTTGATTTAGTGGCTCTGTTCTCTCACTGTTTGTGATGAGACTCAGAAATAAGTCTGTTACTCGTGCTTGAGAGTAACTTCCACCGATCTTTCCCTTGCATAGGCTTGGATAAACCCGAACAACAGGGAAAACATGCGCAATGGAAAAAATATCCTGTATTAAAAACTTTCTCCATATAGGTAGCTACAGGATCAATATAGGTTTGGCCCATCTTTTGATTTTCAACTTCAAACAACTTTGCATCAAAACTCGATTTTTCACCTATGCCTTTTGTGTCTTTCAACACTTCCTCATATGACTGTGGATGCTCTGATGGTTTCTGAAATGATGCCTCTGCTACAAAAGACAAAGAATCTGATTGCCTGACCATGTCAATATCATAACAACGTTTTATCCCATATCTGGATGATGAAGGAAGACCTTGACCACACAGGCCATCCAACCGATCAGCTATTGGATCCTGAAAAGACTGACAAGACTACTGCATTGACTCAAATGAAATTTCCTGCTTGTTTCTTTATTCATCCTTCAACACTTGTCCAAGAGTCTTCTTCAAAACTTGAAATGATTTAAAGCACAATGGTACAGAGTTCTTTTGTATTAAATCATAATTTGTCTCAGGCTCTAAGCTATCATCAAGAATTTGAGAAGAAATATATGTCAAGGGCTGCGATACTGGGTTTAGAACAACCTCCATATCCTTAAGGGAATCTTCAACTGATTGATCAGAGAGATTTATTTCTTCACTATTTACAACTGACCTAGAGTTTCTTTTTCGAAATTGAAAAGATGAGCAACATAAGGGCAAAGTGTCTTCACTTACTCTGATATTTTCTGCACATTCCTTATCGTTGTCATGACTGCTGTGTACGAGTTGATTGTCACATCTGAACTATAAATGATCTCCTTCATGCCCATGACATGATGTTGATTGCTCTGAACATTCCACGTCTATTTCAGCTTCATGGTCATCATCATACTGGTCCCACTTGGGTGGACCATCCAAGTAAGGAATGTTGTCAAACATGCACATCATATCAGATGATTGTTCCTCTACAAGTTGAGATGGAGCTTCATCTTTGACTATGTTGTGAATTGAATACATGAACGAATCATTATTCAAACCATGGTACCAAGGGTGTGCAACAACATGTTTGGGAACTGTGACACTTTCTTTCTCTGAAATCAAGGGACCATGATGTCTTTGGACAGCAAGCTCCTCTTTAATGTTAATCTTATGCATTAGCCTTTCCATGGCACTGGCCAAAATATGCAATTTAGCTTCTGATGACTTCAGCTGCTCCATTTCTTTGTCCTTTAACTGTGACCTCTTGATCAACAAGTTGGTCTCCACATCAACAGCAATATTATGCATTTCTTCGAGGCTTGCAGTGTTCCTTTCTCTTAATTGAAATGTCATCTCAGGATCGAAGGCATCTGGGTAATGCAAGTGGGAAGATCCTGGGGGTGGCCTTATATCAGCAGGTATTGAATGATACACATCATTGAATCTGGTTGAGAACTGTTGTACTGTCTCCCCTAGATTTCTTTTCAAGTGTTCATACTCTTCTAGGATAAGGAAAACATTTACCCTGATTACCCACCTATCCAAGAATACTTGCATGAACTGATGAAAATTTATGATGCTTGCAGCAGGAAGGTTCTTAAACCAATCTTTGACTTTACCTCCCAGAGACAAGGAAAACATTCTGATGTAGACATCATCATCTTCAACCTCATAAAGGTCAAGGAAATATTCAAGGTTTTGAATATGCTTTCCATCAGTGATCTTCTCATTTTCTCCATCAAACCTAGGCAAATTATTAATGTAATTGACAGGGAGGTCATGGAGAATGGGAGGAAAATCTAGAGGCTTGTATCAGTCTGGGAATTTTGCAAGCACAGGAGATGAAGAAAGAGGCTTACAAACATCCAGAGGTTTAGCAAGAGTAGGAGACAAAGAAGGACGCTTATGTCTCACTAGGCTTTCTACAGGTGCATCTGGGATGCGCACAGGAGTGTGAGACTGTACATAATCTACAATTGGGGATATGTTCTCTTGAGACTCATCAATTGGATGATGGTCAAAATACTCTTCAACAATATACTTTTGATCAGGCTTAGAAAAAGACAAGACATGATTGCAGATAAAACCAAATATGTCTTGAATGCAATTTGAACTTGAATACCTGGTCTTTCTAGGCTGCTTGGTCATGCTTCAGGTTCTTCCTCCAGTGGAGTCTTCAAGTTGGCACTGTCTGGAGTTGATTGGAGTCACCAGGTGAATGATTTCATCCTTCTTGGTTTTTGGTCACTGTTCACCATCAGTGATCAGATCTGGATCTTTGAAGTGTACTACCGAGGAAAATTCTCCAGTATGGTCGTCATTCTGTTAGCGCTCTGTAATTTTCCCAAGGTTGTAAGGCAGTCACATAGGAAACATCAAAACCACTTCGAGTCTTGGATCTAGCCCTCCAAGACTCAGAGAGGGATCTCTCTGTGTGATATAGCTTTGTTTGAATAGGTATCAGGCTAGTTGTGAAGAACATAGGTTGGGGTTTTTTAAAAGATGTTTTGGAACAACAAGGAGGGCCATTGGGCATATGGGGTCTATGCTTAAAAAATGTGATTCACATCAGGTTTGGACAGAGTTCTTTCATAGGGCAAGGTAGTGGCAATATTGGATCGAATTAAATTTAGATGGCGTCGATTTGAGGAAAAATAGGTAAGGGAAAAAGCCAAGCGAAGGAGCAGTTAAAAATTCCTGAACTAAGCTTTTGCAGAAAACATAAAAATTATCAAAAGCCAAGAGGCAGAGTATTCGTTGATAAATTCTACCTCTATTACTTTCCTTCTGATAATAAGAAAACGAAAACAAGCATAATGATCACAGGAAAAACATTAAACAGAGGAAGAACACCACCACTATCACCACATAGGAATCCTGTAAAAGAAATATGTTCATTGTTGATCAATAATTAAAAGTTACAGAGACATTCCCTGGCTAAACACAGCCCACAGTCTCGCAAGGAGCCTCACACATCGAACCCGTTTACATTATAATCCTATCAATAAATAGGATATATCTCCTCATCAAGTTCCGAGAGTCGGTTTAACCGCCTCGGCCAAAAATAGCCACCACTCCCACAAAATTCGGAGTTTTCTGCCATGAAAAATGGACCATTTTTCTGCAAAACAGGGGTCCGATCAGACGTGACTTTCTCTTCAATTATGACACCTGGGAGAAAACTGAAAGAGGTTATTGTAGATGGGAATGTTCTGGACAAAAACATCTTTCGGTTTCGCCGAATTCGTCCCCAACTGGCTGTGACAACTCCTGAAAGATCGGGACTGAAACGAAAAATGGAAAATATGGAAAAATAGGCCTCGAAGATCTCTTCGATGATCTCTGCTCGTGACCCCGTTGTAAAAACTGGAAGAGGTTTTTGTTCCTCAACCCATGCTGAGCAAAAAAATCTCTTGTATTTTTAAAATTCGTCTTCGTTTGCGCAAAAATCGACCTGGAAGAGGACGTGGTAAAATAGGCAAAAAATGGTAACAATGAGGGAAAGTGGTTTTTTGGTGGGAGAGCGGTATTCCGGACCCCCCCCCCCCCCCTCGTTAAATGTCGAACTCATGGGGGGGTCCGGAATGGAATATGGTGCGTTGATTTTTTATGGTAAGTGTATGGGGGGCGCGGGAGTATGAAGGTGTATGGGGATTAAGGTGGGCAGGAATGTGAGGGGTTAGTGGGGAGTGATGTAGGGGGATGGAGAATGAGTGGAGAGTGAGGTGGGGTAGGTGGGAGTGACGTGAGGGGGATGGGTAGTGGAGAGTGACGTAGGTGGAGGGTACTTGGGGGTAGGACTTAGGATTAAATTTGTTTTTTTAATTTTTATTTTTTTGTTTTATGTTTTATGTTTTATGTTCTATTTTTTATGTTTTTTAAATGTTTTTTATATTATATATTATATTTGTTTTTGGTTTTGTTTTTTATGTTATTTAATTTATTTACTTTATTTAATGTATTATTTTTTTTTTTTTTTAAATAAAAAAGGACCCTTCCTATTAAAACTTGACTGTAAAAAGGAGATACATGCCAGATGGGGGCCAGGTGTCCTGCCTGTAAAGGAAACCAGGACACCTGGCAATGTCACTGTAACAAGTCACAA
>ML778185.1:2104466-2132818 GCA_009831015.1 Picea engelmannii
GGAGCTCCATGCTACGGAGATGACTGAGGGTGACGCTCATCATAAACCTCTGCGTGTGTGGGGAGGACGGTAAATAAAGGCCTCCCGCCTCCCCCCGTCACCTTCTCATGCCACGTCGCGTCCCCTGCCTGTCCGCGTGTCACACCATCCGGGGTTTATTTAATGTATTATAATACTTATTATAATATTTTATATATTTTTAACATATTTTATTTCTTTTTGTTTTTTAATATTATAATGTTTTTTGTTTTTATATGTTATTTGGTTATTTTTAATTTGTTTTATTTAATATAAAACTATCCTAATTACTAACTTATTTACTAACCTAGTTACTAACTTAATTAATAATTAATTAATTAATAATTAATTAATTAATAATTAATTAATTAATAATTAATTAATTAATAATTAATTAATTAATAATTAATTAATTAATAATTAATTAATTATTAAATAGTCATTTATTTATTAATTTATCCTAGATTAACTATATTGATAGCATTGTTTATCCTAAGTCTGTTCATGCAGGGATGGAAGGCGGGATAATGGAGGCTGACAAAGGACAAGGGGGAGAGGACGCAGTGGATGAAGGATGCAACAAGGTGATGGGAAAATGAGCGAAAAGAATGGAGGGAGGAAAAAGAATCACCTGAGCCAGGATTTCGTCATCACGAGAGAAACGCTAAATCCATAGTCGAAGAATCGATTCGCCTATAATAATAGGACCCAAACAGCTAGGAAAGAGTCTTTTTGCATAAGTTTTTGCAGTGCATTTAGAGTATAAGTAGCTCGCGGATCTGAGTGAAAGTCCTCTATATTTACTGCATGAAATCTTAGTAAATTTGAAAAAGAAAAGAAGTCTTTCATTGAAAAGTTGTTGGTTTTGCATTTTAGTAAAAGTTTGTGTTTTCACGCATTTTGTTCATTTTGCTTTGAGTCTTTTTACACACCATCATTTTCACTTTCGTACCTTGTGACTTAAAAAAATCCCATTAAAAGAAACGCTAATTAAAATAAAGTAGACTTTTCTGTTTGTAGGGTGCATACACTAGCTCAGGACTAGGGCCTTGGAATAGGTTGGAGAGTAAATTCTCCAAGGCCACCCAAACCGAACATTGGAGTCTGTCAATAGGGACTGTAGAAGTCCAGTTACAGAAAGTTATCTGGGACCCCCCTCTAACACAGGGGCTAAACACAAGGTCACGTAAGGAAAGGCAGCGGAGATAACCCCTCCAAAGCTGGACCGAGCGTTGTGGAGAACACATATTGAGGATTTGTTAAGGGATTTCGTCGTTTGAATTTGCCACAGAGCTTCGTGGGTCTCGAATCCGTTCGAGGTCCTCAGTTGTCTTCTGGACCATTTTCTCTCGATACCCTTGACAGGTTTTGGGCTTGATACCCTGCTCATTGTGGTCTACCCGACTGCCGACTGTACCCGCCTGGTGACTGTTCACGTGCTGGCAAACTAGTTGCCAATCTTTTCTAGGGACATACACGGGTGACTGCGGGGGTATACCGCGGTACCTAGGATAGACATCGGGCCACGCTTTGCAGAGTATACCCGGAGGGTGCTTCTGTATTCGAGTTGCACTTGCACCGGTAATTTTCTCTAGTGTTGGTTGTTGTAACTGTTCTTCCAACTAAGTTAGTGCTTGCTTGATTTATCTTCTAGGGGCTTTCTTTTAGTGCGTGTTACTGTTTGTTCATGTAGAATACCTTAGCGTGTCGTGAATCTTCTCACACAGTGGAGGATTCAGAGCTCCGTCGGTCATGAAGGCTTCTGGGCCTGTCGTCGGTTATACAGGAGCCACCCCCGCCACCATTGAGGCAGAAGCTAGACCATCAAGGGTCTTTCGAAGCAACCAGGGATTTTGAGCCCGAACAACCCCTAGAGGAATCAACTGCTAATCTTGGTGTGATTGAAACCCCAAACACTGATACTTGGCCGGACATTATTATGCCAATTCAATTTTACGAAAGCATGTCAGTGGCTAACCCAGTTATGGAACAAATCACTTCCTCTGGGAATTCTTCCATTCCTATCACTGTTGCTACCACAGGAGAAGCTTCTCCTAACTTGCCTTTGTCGGTGGTCCGAGCCACCATGGTCTCAGCCGCAACTACGTCGCACAGTGGACTGACCCCATCTATCGCGGCGGCCACACCTCCTTACACACCTAGTGCGACAGGAGCTCCGTTTTCATACGGTATGCCTAGTTCAGGAACAAGTCCTCCACTCACTTATTCCACTTTACAGACTTTGGGTCTGGGGGCAGGGAGCTCTAACGCTCCTCTGCAAGGTCAACTTGGGGGCATTCCTGTCCCTTTCAATGATTTTCCTTACGCTAGAGGTCATATTCCTCCTTCGTCCCCTTCGCTTAGTGGATTGCATCAGCAGTCCATCGGGCAGGCTACACACACGAGTCCACTTGGAGCCGGGAGTCAAGGAACACCTGCGCAAACTCTGCTGGTAAGTTCGTCACCGTTCGTTTGGAATGGGGCGTTTGGTACTAACACTTTCGCATCCGCTGCTTTCCCATATGGTGGCACACCAATCTTTGGACAAACTACACTGGCCCAGGGTACTATTCCTGCATTGGGGGCACATATACCAGGACCTTGGAACTCAGGACAAGGATCCGTTCCTTCTTCGGGAATTTCGTTCTGGGGTAATTTTTTCCACAGTCAATGGAACCCTGGACAGACTTCTATGCCTCTCCCTTCAGGACCTGCATGCGGTAATCCTTCCCAAAGTCCGTCAAACACGATGAATGCCCAACATCCTATGTCCTTCATGGGGAATGAACAAATTATGTCTCCTCAAATGCACAACCCTTACGCTGGTTAGGGCCACGGTTTCTACCAAAACCCAGGCCAGCAGCCAAACTTTTCCTGGCAACCTGGTGCCAGTCAAACTCCAGGGCCCTTTTATCCTAGCTATCAACAACAACCTAAACTACCTTTCTTGGCGACATTACACTTGCCAGATTTAACACAGTTGTTGAATGATCCTATCTATCATGATCCGCGTTGGCCTCCTATGCCGACGAAGTTGCCTTCGGACATCCCAAAGTTCGAGGCCAAACCTAATGAATATCCAGGGGATCACGTGACTACTTTCCACTTATGGTGTTCATCTAACTCACTGAAAGATGACTCCGTCCAGTTGCGATCGTTTCAACGCACTCTTATTGGGAGTGCCGCGAAATGGTACATAGAGCTTGATCGTTCACGATATTCTTTTTTCGGCGAACTGGCTATGGCTTTCCTTAACCATTTCCAGTTACCTGTGAGATATGATGCCGGCACAGAGTTTCTAGCCAATTTCAAATAGACGACCGCAGACCATATCTCAGATCATATTCGAGAGTGGCGATGCCAAAAGAGTCTCATCAAGGTACCCATCCCACCAACATTCTTGCTTGAGTGGTTCCTTAAGTCTTTAGTTCCACAGTTATCCAAAGACGTCGCAACTTCAGGGGTTTTCTCCGAGGAGGATGCCATCATGAGGGCTCAACAGTTTGAGCTTATCTATTCTCAGTCTGGTCTTTTGTACAACATCCTGCCGGATGCACCACGATCGATTCTAGATAAAACCAGATAGAGAGTCAAACCACATGCCGATGGTATAGTTGGTTCGGCACAAACCAAGCCCGTTGAGCAATTGACAAAACAATTGCAGCAGTTATCTATACAACACTCAGTGTCCAGCCAGACTACTGCTTTGGCAAATCCTCCTACTCAAACGTCGAAAGTACACTCCATACAGACGACTAACCCAAAGGCCAACTAGCAGCCCGAGGGGAAGAAAAAAAAACGCAAGAAGAGTAAGGGGGATAAAAAACCAAATGATAATGCTGGCGAGGGCACCACGGAAAAGAGGAAGGCGAGGTATCCATGCAACTTATTTGTGGAAGACCACCCAACCCATCTATGCCCTTGACTTGTGGAGGCCCAGAAGTTTGTCACACAGCAACAACAAGCTGTGTTGACTAATCCCTTTCAGCATGGGAAAAATTTGACTCAAGCCTCTACAAGTGTCAAGGGGGGCAGCCAAGAAAACTGCCCTCCCCCAAACAATTCATCTTCCGCGAACGTATATATGGTGAAAAGTGATGCTTTCATAACGACTAGAGCACACGACTATAGAAAAGCAAGCGCCCCTGAGAAAGGCAAAGAATACGAGATCCCATCTCTTCCTCTGCAGATTGAAAAGATGTTGGGTGAAACGATGACACGCATTCCAAAAGGTTCGTTCAAACACGCTTCTCATAATCCAAACGCAAGGGCCGCCCAGAACTACTCTGTGGTGGAAGATTTATCACAAACCCCTTGTGCTATGTCCGCTTTGGAGGTCCTCCAAAGTTTCCCTGCTCAGAGGAAAGCCTTGTTGACTGCTTTAGGCTCTACTGAGACTTGTGACCCGGGTATCATCATGTTAGATACGACTGACTTGAAACCTCGTTTGCCTTACCACGTAGCGTTCCAGATAGTAGTGGCTCATCCCACGAAAACTTTTACACGGAATATCTTCCGCACGGTGGTAGACAAGGGCACTTCGACTTGCGTTATGTCATTAGCATGCTGGAAAGCCATTGGTCAACCTGAGTTGTCTCTGTCACCTACTCTCCTCACTGCGTTCGATGGTCGTTCTTTCCGACTGCATGGCGTCATTCCTTCTTTCCCTGTGCAGTTAGGGGGAAAGACCGTGTGTGTCGAACTAGAGGTAGTTGATGCCCCCATCAACTACAATCTGTTGTTAGGTCATAGTTGGACTTATGCAATGCAAGCGGTGGTTTCTACAATCTTTCGAGTCCTATTGTTTCCACATGAAGGCCGGATAGTGACCATTGATCAGTTATCCTTCTCTCGACCTGACCTAACTTTGGGGGCATCCACGGTTCCCATGGTAGATAATCCTCAAGCTGGTGTCGTCAATGTAGAAGTTGGTCTGTGCCCATCTTTGATGGGTACCTTCGATTACCCACCTCCTCAAGGCGATGTCGGGTTTATATCGACTCACCACAAGGTTGAGATTTTCCATGTTTCGTCGTTCCGCACGACTTACTTTTAGGATCCGTGGATTCTTCCTTCCCCATCAAACACGATGGATGTGATGGGGCATGCGAGCATGTCTATGCCCTTGTCGACCGCTGAAGTAGCGTACTCTTTGGTCCAACAAGCTTCAGCTACTCCTGATCCGATTCCCGCACAAGAGTTGGATCCACTCTTTGAGCCTATCTGGGCTCAGGATTCTCTTGTCAACACTGATTCGTTAGATTTAGTCTTGCCTTCAGACGAAGCCATAATCGAAGCAATGACTGGTCTGGACAAACCCTGGGAAGATCTTCATCACAGATCATACTTCCTCCCAGAGTTATAGCGAATCGAGGCAGGAGAATTCACTATCACCATGACGGGAGATCAGCCTTGTCCCATTAACCTCTTAGCTACACAGGATATTTATGTTGAGGGCAATATGGTGACTATTGTTGCCATGATCCCTATCAATATCTCCCGAAACCCCGACATCGTGGAGAATGTCTTCGTCGGAGCGGATTTCTCCCCTGAAGAGATTCATATTTACATGGATATTTTTAAAGAATTCCGTGATGTTTTTGCTTGGTCTTATGAGGAAATGCCAGGCATCGATCTGAAAATCGTTGAACATGAGATCACTACGTATCTGGACGCTAAGCTTGTTCGACAAAAACTTCATCCAGTTAATCCTAGGAAAGTCGCAGCCATCAAAGCTGAGGTTGACAAATTGCTTAAGTCAGGGTTCATATACCCTATTCACTTGACTCAATCGGTGTCAAATCCCATGCCAGTCGATAAAAAACAAGGCACGATTCGTGTCTGTACCGATTTCCGTGATTTGAACAAGGCATGTCCAAAAGATAATTATCCAACCCCATTCATCGACCAGATCATTGATGAGTGCGTCGGTTGTGAAGCCTTTCCATTCATGGATGGTTTCTTGGGCTATAATCAAATCCAAATCAAACTTGAGGACCAACAGAAAACGACATTCATTTGTCCGTGGGGTACATTCGCCTATCGAAAAATGCCTTTTGGTCTCAAGAACGTTGAAGCCACTTTTCAGTGGGCCATGTCTTTTGCGTTTCATGACCTCAAAGATATAGTCAAGGCATATCTAGATGGTTTAGCATCACACTCTCGCAAGCGAAAGGATCATCCTATGCACCTCCGACTCATCTTCGGACGCTGTCGCTACTTCCAGATTCACTTGAATCCCAACAAGTACAGCTTTTGCATCACGTCAGGACGTTTGTTAGTTTTCATCGTTTCAACAACGGGGATCATGGTTGATCCTCTTAAGGTGGAGGCAATAGTCCAGTTGCCCCCCCCACGCACAATTTTACAACTTCAAAGTCTTCAAGGCAAGGCGAACTTCTTACGATGCTTCATCGCCAACTATGCCAAAATCACCAAGGGCTTCATGCGGTTACTAAAGAAAGACGTTCTTTTTCTCTGGGACGAAGCAGTGTAGCGCTCTTTCGACGCATTGAAGCACGCCCTTACAACTGCACCTCTGCTACGGCCACCGAATTATAACAAGGATTTCCTATTATATCTAGTTGTCGCAGAGTCAACCATCGGCATGGTTTTAGTTCAGGAAGATGATTCGTTTTCTGAATACGTGATCTATTACCTAAGCTGAGGCCTCGTAGGACCGAAACTTAACTATACACATCTTGAAAAACTTGCGTTGGCAGCAGTACATGCTGTTCAACGGTTCCGTCACTATGTTCTATTTCGTAAGACCACTATCGTTTCCATCGTGAATCCATTTCAGTACATGTTGACACGATGATTTATCGGCGGAAAAATCAGTAGATGGATGGTCATCCTCCAGGAATTTGACTTGGACTTCGTTTCAGCGAAGTCCAAGAAGTCACTGGTCTTCGCAAAGCTTATTTCGGAACTTCCGGTTGAGTCAGGTGACGTTGTGCCTGAGGAATCGCCTATCCGGGGTGATATGTTTTTGATCGAATCATCTGACCCCTGGTACGGAGATATACTGATCTATCTCCAGACTTTGAAGTGTCCTACCTCTGCTTCTCGTGATGAGCGTCGGTAGATATGCCATCAGGCCAAGAACTATCTTATACTCAATGATACTTTGTATCGGAGAGGTGTAGATTGTATCTTGCATCGATGTCTCACTCATGAGGAGGTGGTCATAGTGCTCAATGATTGTCATACAAGATCTTGTGGCGGTCACTTATCTGGGTTGGAAACAACCCAAAAGATTTTACGAGTAGGTTACTTCTGGCCCACGCTTATCAAAGATTGTATTGAGTCGGTCAAGAAGTGCCATCCATGCCAAATCTTCTCACGGAAGATGAGGGCACATCCAACTCCTATGTTTCCTATTATCACCGTCGGTCCCTTCACCAAGTGGGGGATTGATTACACTACTTGCAACCCCCCATCAACCAGGGGGAACCTCTATATCATTGTAGCTGTCGACTACTTCACTAAGTGGGTTGAAGCTATGTCGACGTTCAAAGATGATGGAGAGACTGTAGTTCTCTTCTTATTTAACCAGATTATAGCACGATTCGAAGTCCTGAGAGAGATTGTCATTGACCATGGCAGTCACTTTCAGAACCAAATGATGATCGAGTTAACGTCAAAGCTTGGGTTACGGTAGGAACACTCATCACCTTACTACCCCCAAGCCAATGGGTAGGTGGAAGCTGTTAATAAAACTCTTAAGACAATGCTACAGCGAACCATCAACTCAGCCAAATCCAACTGGCATTTGATGTTATACTCGGAATTATGGGCTTACCGAACATCAGTTAAGACTGCAACCGGTTTCTCACCTTTCCAACTCGTTTACAGGCTAGAAGCAGTCTTGCCCATCGAATGTCAAATTCCATCTCTAAAATTGGCAGTACAGTTATTGCCAGACACTTCTCCACTTGAAGAACGGTTAGTACACCTAGAGCAGCTTGATGAACAATGTCATGATGCGGCACTGGCCAACGAGGCTCATAAACATAAGGTTAAGTGTCAATATGATAGGTCTGTTCGTCCTCGGGTTTTCTCTGAGGGCAACCTTGTCCTGGTTTATGACCAAGATAAGGACCCCCTGGGGGCAGGAAAGTTTAAACCCATGTGGTTCAGACCCTTCATTGTTAAGGAGGTTTTAAAGAAGGGCGCTTATCGTCTAGTCGATTTTGAAGGGAATGTTTTGGCAGAGCCTAGAAATGGGCTCTCCCTCATGAAGTATTACTCATAGCATTGTCACTGTGGGTAACGTTTTGTAACATATGTATAGCCTTTGTGCTATTACTTTCTTTCATTTGTTTTGAAAAATGTCTCATGGATGTGTCATTAATGTTATCTTTCTTCACTATGGTAGATGTCAAGTGAGTCTGAGGTGTTCATTGGGTATGCGGACGGTGCTAGTCGACACACGCAGAGGCTTGCCTCCACAGCTTGGGTAATCTTTACACCACAGGGTCAGTTGTTATCTTCCGGAGGGATATGCTTAGGTGACACCACAAATAATGTTGTTGGGTATAGCGCAGTTATTGAGTTGCTTCGTGACGCTTTATCATTGGGTATCTCTCGTCTCCGGGTTTATCTAGACGCTCAACTGGTTGTGTCGCAGCTAAACAGAATATACCATGTGCACGATCATACTTTACACCGACGATTCCTTAGGGTACGTCTTTTGGAATGCAACTTTGATTATATTGCATATTTTCATGTTCCTAGGAGTCTAAATCAAATCACAGATACTCTAGCTAATCACATTTTAGATTGGCATCTTGCTCACACTTAAAAAAGATCATGATCAAGCACATGTAAATACATTTTTTGTACACATAATCCATAAAGACACATAAAAGAAATAAAAACCATATATATACATCATAAAATCCTCAGAGTACATAGATGGGCGCAAGCGCCTCAAAAAATGGGAACCATATCGAGTCACTAGGGCTTATGCCCTCAAAAAATATAATACATATCAGTGCTCGAGGAACATAAAAGTCTACAAAGGATGTTCAGGGCGTATGGGCCCTGTTATAATCATACACAGCCTGACCCAAATGCCTAAATAATCGGACCCATGTCCGAGGTAACCCCACCATATGAGTTTGCATGGAGGGCGGCAAGTCCTCTATCTCTATCATGGGAACAGTGCGGGTGAGCTAAGTGAAGTTCCGCTCAACCCGCCTAAGAGCCCTCTCAGCCTCTCCCAATGGAGGGTTCCCTGCTACTGCTTCTCCCCTGGCGGCGGCAGCTGCGGCTTCTGGCCGTGGGCGGCGCCTGTTCCGTGCAAAATCGACAGGCCGCATGGGTCCCACATCTACATGCAATACAAGGTTCACCCATCAAAAACTCTGTTATCAAAAAAACATGATATATATCTAAAAAGACATAAAAATTACATATGCAAACAAAAAAACAGTACAGGTGGAGACTTACCCATCTCCCCTCACTCCTCACCAGGAGGCACTGGTATCGCTGGATCTCTGGAAAATTCAATCCCGGCATATGGGTAATCCTCGATCGCCGGAATTTGTCGTGCCAGCCACGCAAAGAAATCATCATTGAAGGCCTCGGTGGTCCTCCCACCACCCTGTCGCGGCAGCAACGCTGCCCATCTGCACACTGCCGGGAAAGTCACCAGATGTCCTCGTACCGTCATCCGAGGACTAAAGCATGGAACTCTCTCAAAGAAAAATGAACACAGGATAGTCCCAAACCCAAAGTTCCTGTGTGTCCACTGACGACAATCAGTCAATTGCCTCTTCATGTTCTCCAAAAGTGTGGTACTCCAGTCATATATTTGTTCATTCATGCACTGAACGACATAGTTCATCTGTGCGCGCGAAGCCTGATGCACGTCTGCAGAGATGGTAATTTACCCAATCAATGATAAAATGGTCTAGAGGGTGAGGCTGGTAATCCTACTAACAGGAACTGAGGAAGATACCTGCTCGATCCCGGCCTCACAGTACTCTGCTATCAATTCTGAGACTTTGCTCGGCCCCGCAGGAAATGTCTGAAAGTTCACGGGTTCCCCTCTCCTCGAGAGGCCCGTCAAAAAGTAGATGTCCTCGGTGGTGGGCACCAAGGATTGCCCCTCTATCATGAATGCCTCTGCATCAGGGTGCCAATAGTCAACCAAGGTATTCAGCAGCCTTGGTTGTGCGTGCATAAACGAGCACAGGAAAAATTTCACTAAGCCACACTGCGTCAACACGACCATCACATTTGGATCTGCAGCCACTGCCTCATTGGCAGCCTCATGCTCCCTCTCTCTCCAATGAACATACATCCTGTCAACCACAAAAAGGAAAAAAAGGGAGAGATTAGATCTTGCCAAACACATTTTTCGTTGCGCGGGGGGTAACTCGCGGGCTGTCGAGGTGACAGTCGCGGGTACCAGTGCGCAGTTTTGACCCTGCGCGCGAGTTACTAGGGTCGACTCCTTGGAGGGCGATGGCCACCCCCAAAACACACTCAAAAACATTAAATGAAGTATTGAAAAGCAATATGGGAGAGTTTGTACTTACTTGGTCCAAGCAGAAGTCCGTTTGGTCCGATGTAGCTCCCGGAATCACAATCTCTGGAAAAGGGGGTATTTTGGCTTCAGAGTCAATTTCCAAATCAGTAATGGTGATAATGAGCTGCCAGCTTCTATTTATAGACTTTTTGGCCTCTTTTTGTCACCCTTTTGGCCCCTGTCATTAGTTTCTTTATACCAAAAACCATTTTGAGTGGTTCCAGAGTTATATGGGAGGGATTTGATCAGGTATTGGGACATTTTTCATTGAGTTTCAGAAAATAAAAAAATATATATACATAAGGACGGTCCATAATTGTTTTTTCAAAAATCAACCTAAGCATATAGGGTAGGATTTCATCCCCACTGTTGCATCTCGTTACCTTTTGTTTTTACAATATAGGATCGACCCCATCCGGTTGTGACATGGAACTGTCATTTCTACTCTAGAAGTGTTGCAACTTGGTGGTAGAGCTTACCAAAACATGGATGCCCTAGGTAGTTCCTGGTTGCATTATGGTGTCCATGCCGTTTATGACAACATAGTAAGCTCCAGAGTCCATATAGTCTTTCCTGAATATGAGCTTGAGCCTCATTTGCATGGGTCTTTTTCACTCTTTGTCTTACCCTCCGGACTCCCAAAACGTAACGGGTCTCCTTTTAAGCCCTTTTCAGACCCTCTAAACATGAAAAGATTGCCGAGCGATCTTGTGACACTTCATGCTCGTTAAACTGAAATGTGAAGTCACGTCTGTCTGGTGGTAGTTTACCCCTTTTTTGGTCCAGACGGTCAACTATACGAACAAAGGAATACTCTATCGAATCCCGATTCTTTAGAAGAGTATCCTCAGGTACAATTTTATTCCTTTTTCAGGCCTGAGGGACTAAATTTACGAAAAAGAAACCCCCCCGGAGTCTATAGTTAAGCTCTTTTCAGACTCCCTAAAATTGAAATGATTGTCGAGTGACCTTATTCTTTCACACTCATTAAAACGGTCCAGAAGAATATTCCTGACGGAGTCCATAGTTAATCTTTTTTCAGACTCCTTAAAATTGAAAAAATGGCCGAGTGATCTTGTCCTTGTCACATTCGTTAAAATGGTTTTGAATTGACGTCTAGTCGGTGCTAGTTTACCCCTTTTTTGAAACCGACTAGACTATTGAGGAAAAAGGTACCTCAATGGAGTTTCCTTTTATGCTTTTTCAGACTCTCTAAACATGAAAAATCATCGAGCTTCCCTTCTCTGGGCTCATTAAACTTACATCGAAGGACGTTACCATTGTGTGTTCTATCAACCGCACTTGCATCCTCTACCCATCAGCCTAGTAACCGTTTTCTTTTGCATTTTAACACCTTTGGCCACTGGAGGATTTTTTCTGAGTATTATTTCCTAGAACATCAGTCTTGTCCTTGTGCCTTGAACTTGTATGTTTTCTATGCTCGTTCCTCCACTGTAACGTAATATTCCTTTATTCTTTTCAAAATATTCAAAAAGAACAAAAAAAAAATCAAATATACCCCAAAAAGAGGATGGGAAAAGTATTTTCTTTATTGGCAGCATTATGAGTCGCCCTTGGATAAAGCACATCTGTCTGTTTGATTCATCAGACTTTGGGATGTAGTACGACCTTAGGAAGCTTTTCCAAACATATTGAGTTGTGTCCTCCACCGTTTGGTTACTCTTCCAAACATATGGAGAGTTTGCGTTGCCTCCTGCTTCGTAGACTTATGATTAACAGATATGCTGCCTAAGTCTTATCACTTGTCATGCTATTGTCCAAGGGAAGTTTGTTACTTAGCCTGAGTCGGCCACTCTGCAATATGTCTCTTGTCCGCATATCCGGCCATCCTGAAAGTCCAATCAAGTCTTTGTTTGAAATCATTGAAGCCTTCAGTCCGATCATCAAGATTATCAAGTCCACAACCGACAAGCCGTCGAAGACCTCTGGGTAGTGCAGTCATATTACACTCCTACCTGAGTTTAGAAGATTTTGAAGTTGTTTCTCGAGATCTAAAGTACAACCATCAGGCCAAATCCGCTTCTGAGAGATGGATACTTTCTATGTATATCCTTCTGATTTAGAGATGTAGCTCCGTTGTGTACTGTTCGTGGCTACTCTTCATAGTTATTTGACATGGATCTACAGTGTATTTGATTGGTAGCCATGGTTCTGATTTATCCCGAGCATGGGTATGCCCGCCTCGGTGAGACATTTGGTATTTTTTGCAGACGGCACCTCCTCATTCCTGATTCTTGGGCTCACTCATTCAGCATATCAGTACAAATTGGTAAAGAATTGGTAATGTATTTCATCCATCAGATGCTCTTCTAACCTCACACATTAGGGGGCATCTGTTATAACCCTAAATTGCACCATTCATGCTTACCTGGCATCAGGCCAACTCATTGCCCTTCATTGCCAAAGCCATGCTGAACAGACTCTTCAAAAAACCTCTTAAACCAAGTAACCCGCGCCCTAACCCACTACTGGGTGCATTGGAACACTGGCAGGCCTTATATTGCATACATTGGAACGCGGGCTGGCCCACTACAACCAGCGTTTACCTAACAAAGAAAAAAATTAGGAAAGTTTCCGCCGGGACGAAAAGCTTTGGGTCAGTTAACTGGAACTCCCAGCCATACATGGCCAAGAGTTCATCTAAAACCCTAGCTCCTTCTAGCCTATAAAATAAGGGGTAGGGGTACTATTCAAAAGAGAGGAAAATCATAGCAAAGAAACTCTGCCCAATTGCCGAATCCGTTTTTTCCCAACCCTTTAGCCTTTCCTCAAGCTTTAGGAGAATTCAAGCAAAGCAGTTGGAGGAAAAAGAAGAGGAGGAGCCCAGGATCAGGATCGAGGAAAGGTGGCCAGTCTCTATTATCATTGTAAGTTGATTCGTATTGAGATTAATAAAAAGATACTTTTCCTGTCCCAAATACATGAGTCTTATATGCTTTATTTGATTTATGTTTAATCTCTAATCCTCTAGTAGAACAATAGCATGCATGCGTAGTTTTGTCTAGATTGCAGGATCGCTTTTTGGAAGGAACAACAAAAGCAAGGGGATAAAGCCCAATGGAGGATCTACACCAACCATCGATAAAAAGGTTAGTTGATTCTTCCCATGTGTGCATGTGAAAAAATGTTTTAGATTTGGGGTAGAAGGTTAAAAGTAGTTTATGAAGGGTCATGATCTGCATGCAATTTTAAGCCCTAGCTTGTTAGTCCGTAGGGTAGAATACCCCACAACACTCTTGTGTCAGAGACTTGATAAAGTGTTAGAAAAATAGGATTGAAGAGAAATAAAATAAAACAAATGTGTAAATAAAACACAGAAGATACACAATACAATAGAGACAAAGATATACATGGTTCACCTAGTGTGAGCTACATCCATTATAGAAATTCTTAGGTCCTTGCTTTATTATTATCTAGCAAATGAAGGAATACAACCAACAACACACCCGTTGTAATTTTCTCTTCTTTCTCTCACAATATCCTCACTCGGAATACAATATTCGCAATGATACATAGCCACAATACATTTCCCTTATAAAAGAGGGTTACCTTCTAGGGGAAAACAACCTTAACATAAATTCTACCATCAAATTTGTGACCTTATAATGAACGGTCCAGATTTACAATGAAATTACAATATACATTTACAAGGCAATTTTTCCTTCTGGGGCTTCACCCCCAAACCACCGTCGGGGGTCCACTTTGCCCCAGAAACCCTAGCCCAGGGGATACCCCCCCCTACACTTCCCCGCATGGAAGGGTGTACAATATTCTAGGGTGTAAAGTCTTCATGGGGTATAAACACATCTGAAAACAAATACCTCTGAATCAGGAAGATAATTAGGCTCCACAACAAATAATCTCCCACTTGGAGAGTAATCTCAACAACTCCATCGTTGTTGTATTTGTTGGACTACGATACGTCTTGGACCTAGAAAAATTATCATATTCACCTTCATGCTTGAAGACCAACTGAAACTGAGCAAGAACTCAATTTCTCCCTATTTACTCCATTTGTTAACATGTTTGCAAGATTCTGGCTAGTGTGTATCTTTTCCAACTTCAAATGTCCATCTTCCAAAACAGATCATATGAAATGGTACCCTAGTTGTATATGTTTAGTTTTCGAATGGAAAGATGAATTATTTGCAAGATGAATGACACTCTCAATGTCACAATACAACCTACTATTCTCCTACTTATTTTCCAATTCCTCCATAAACCTCGGTAATCGAATCATTTATTTACTAGCCTTTTTAGCAACAACATACTTTGATTTTGTTGTTGAAAGTAAAACAACCTTTTGCAGTTTCATAATCCAACTTACTGTTGTTCCACCTATAGTAAAAACATAGCCTGTGGTTCTCCTCCTGCTATCTTTATCACCTACCATATCTGAATAAACATATCCATGTAGAACAATGTCTCAACCTCCAAAACATAATGCATGAGTAGCAATACCTCTCAAATACCTAAGAATCCATTTTATTGCCTCCCAATGTTCTTTACCTGGATTGTTCATATACCTTCTCACAACTCCATCTGCATGTGCAATATCTGGTATTGTGCAAACCATCACATACATCATGCTACCATCTACTAATGAATAGGGGACCCTAGACATGGATTCTATCTCCTCCTATGTCTTGGGACACATTTCCATAGTTAACTTGAAATGGATGGCCAAAGGTGTACTAACTAGTTTTTCATTATGCATTCTAAACCTCTACAACACCTTCTATATGTACTCACCTTGAGACAATGTCATTTTGTGATTTTTCTTGTCTCTTGTTATTTTCATACCAAGGATTTTCTTTGTAGCACCCAAGTCCTTCATTGCAAATGAAATAGCTAATTTCTTCTTGAGCACATTTATATCTTGCTTATTATACCATACAACAAGCATGTCATCTACATACAATAGAAAGATAATATAGCTTCCATTTTCTAGCCTTTTAAAATAAACATATTGATCAGAATGGCATCTACTATATAACCTCGTTCTGTCATAAACATGTCAAGCTACAAATACCACTGCCTTGGATCTTACTTTAGGTCATAAAAGCTCTTCTTCAACCTACATACCAAATTATCATTCCCTTTGACCTCATACCCATGTGGCTACTGCATATATATCTCTTCCTCCAAATCCCCATGAAGAAAAGTAGTTTTTACATCTAGTTGTTCAAGATGAAAATATTTTACTGCCACAAGACTTAAAATAGTCCTACTTGAATTCATTTTAACAATAGGATAAAATATTTCATCAAAATCTATACCTTTCTTTTGTGCAAACCTCTTTACAACAATTCTAGCCTTGTACCAATTTTTGTCTCGATGTTCTACCTTCAACTTGTAAACCCATTTATTCTGTAATTCTCTTTTTCCTGCAGGCAATTGAACCAAATCCCAAGTCTAGTTATTTACTAGGGAATCCATTTCTTCTTTTATTCCTTGCTCCCAAATATTTTTAGTGTCTATCTTCGTTGCCTCTTCATAACATTCTAGTTCACCAGAATCAATCAACAATAAATAATATAATGAAGGAGAGTATCATCCAGGGAGTCTAGTTAACCTGGAAGATCTTCTAACAACACTTGCAGGAGTTTGAGGTACATGTTGCTCCTATTATTGTACATTTTTATTTTCTAGTACCTTTGGAATTCTTTTTCAGTGATCTCATCAATCACTATGTATTCTGGTTTTTCTTTTTCCTGTTTCTTTCCATGCAACTGATCTTTGTACATGACCTTCTCATTGAATATGACATCTCTACTCCTAATGATTTTGTGATTTTCATAATCCCATAAGCGATAAACAAAAGAATTAACACTGTATCCAATAAATGTACACTTCTTAAATTTTTCCTCGAGATTTTTTATATTTTCTTTATCAATACGGACAAATTCTTCACAACCAAAAGTCTTCAAAAAGGAATAGTTTACCCTTTTACCTTTCCATGCCTCCTTTGGAATTCTACCATCCAAAGAGCTTGAAGGTCCTATGTTTATTTGTTGGGTATGTGTTATATTATTTGCACGAGTAGCAGTGTATGCATTGCGGTGGGCGTGAAGGGAGGTTTGAGGGGGGTGGGGGTTCAGGGGCAACGCCCCCGAGAAAAAAAAAATCCTCGAGAAATGTCTCATTTTTGGGTGGTTTTTCGACATATGGTTTTTTGCCAATGGTTTTCTATTTCCGGTTAAGGAATTATGGTTGTTGACTAATACAAGTCATTGGTTTAGGTTTTTGGATGTCTTTGGCTACTATATGTATATTTTATTGTAAACAATGTATCACTATGAATGAATATAGAAAATGATGGTTTTCCCGGTTTGGTTTTCCAAGGGAAAAATATCTATGTAATGTTTGTATTTTTCATTGTATCTTTTTTGTTCTTTTACTAAAAATTTGTTTGCAGTAAATATTGTATAAGGTTAAAATCCACATTATTAAGTAAACAATATTATCTACAACATCTGCCCAGAATTGTAAGGGCAAACAAGCATGCAATATCATACTCGTTGCACGCTCCATGATTGTCCTGTTCATCCTTTATGAAACACCATTTTCTTGTGGTGTTCTTGCAACTGTCTTCTCTCTACAAATCCCATGGTATGAAAAATAATCATCAAACTCATTGCTTCAATATTCACCTCCATTTTCTGATCTGAGACAATTTAACCTTTTTCCTGTCTCATTCTCAAACAAATATTTCCATTTCTTAAAAGTATAAAAAACATTAGATTTTTGTCGAATGCAATAAAACCAATTTTTTCTAGTTGCATAATCAGTAAAAGTAACATATTAATGAAATCCACCAAGAGATGATACCTGAGTTGGTCCCCATACATCTATAAGCATAAGATCTAACCTTTCACTCTTATTTTCTTTTCCAACTATGAGAAATCTGACTCACTTTTGTTTTCCATAAAGACAATGCTCACAGAAATCCAAATCAATTTGTTTAAGATCTGGCAACAAAATTCTTTTGTGAAGTATATTCATTTGCTTCACACTCAAGTGTCCAAGCCTATGATTCCACATTGTTGTATCCACTCCTGTAGAAGCTAAAGAGGTAGAAGAATCAGTATTACCAGTACACAAATACAATGTACCTACTTTCTCTCCTTTTTCTATCACCAATGATCCTTTGGTGACATTCCACACCTTATCTGTAAATATGGATATACAACCTTCACTTTCCAACTTCCTTGTTGAAATTATATTTTTCCTTACATCTGGAACATGTCTTACCTCTTTCAAAAACCATTGGTTTCCATTCCTTTGCTTTATTTTTACCTTTACCATTCTAACATGTTTGCAAGGTGAATCATAACCCAAATGAACCTGTCCAAAATCACCTTAAACATAATCTATAAAATGTTTCCTCTGGGGTGTAGCATGAAATGAATCCCCTGAATCTAGTACCCAAGACTCAAAAATATTGTCTACAAAAATAATCAAATCATCTTGTAACACATCACCTATTACATTTTCTTCCTGATTTTTCTCCTGCTGTATATCTCTTTGCTCTTTTGGATCTTTGCAATCTTTCTTCAGGTGTCCTTTATTTCCACAATTCTAACACTCTATCTTTCCAAGTCTGGATTTGGATCTTCTCTTCCTATAATTCTCACGGTTGCCTGAGCCATTTCCTATATCCTTTTGTATTCCTCTATTCTCCATGTTTAACACATTACTTGATGTCTGACATGTGCTTTTATGTCGCATTTAATTGCTAAGGATAAAACCAACAACATCATAAAATTTCAGAGTGTTTGAACCAGATACAGAGTTACTTACAACCATGACCAAGCCATTCTATCTTTCTGGAAATGAGAACAAGATTAGAAGAGCCTTAACATCATCATCAAATTCCACTTTTACAGAACTTAGTTGATTAGTTGTTGGAAATATCAAGAGGGGGGTGAATCAGTATTTACAGAAATTAGTATTTTTGAATTTGTAGTTCAATCAGATCGTGTATTCAATTTATATCCAATCATTAATGAATACTATATGATCAATAATGAAGAATATTATAAGACATACACCAATACACCATGCACAGTATATAAGAAGTAATCATGTATTATTGTTCAAAGGAAGTAATGACTTCCAAAGGTAGCTACAACTTCCAAATATAAAGGGAGGGATAAAACTCCAAAATGAAAATACAATCCTCCAATATCAAGAGAGGGTTGAAATCTTCATCCTTTCCCATTCCTTCCACCCAAGAATATATGAGAGATAATAAAACTTTACATTAAATTATCATCGTCAAACAACCATCACATAGAACTTAATTCTTCACTTCTTAGAATACTCTGATCCTATAGATAATATTACTAAATGTATTCTCTGAAACTCCTCCAAGTTTCACTCCTTCAATCCTCCCATAAAAGGAGTTATAGAGAGAATGGTAGATCTTATTCAATTCCGGTTTATTCAAGAGAGTGAACCTGTACAAAATGCCCCACACTCAATATTTAACATCAGATTATGAAATTTGTACACAAGAAACTATAATCTATACTATTTCTAATGAAATTGGTCTCACTTCATTTGGATTCTCTATGAAGACGTAATGATTGTTTTACCCAGAAAACATGTTTATGACTAGCTTCAGGACTAGTCAAAAATCCTATCTTCCACAACATGTATCTCCAAAATTATAGCCAGTAAAGAGCTGGAAGTTTTACCACATGTACCTAGATATGTCTTCTCAATATCCTACAAATTTCACCATCTAAGTCATTCTATAAACAAATTTATAGCGAAAATGGTAAGATAACTTGTAAATAACATACCTTATAACACATCACCAAAAGACTTCACCCTTCCTTGAAATTTGGCCTTCTTTACTTCATATTTCCTTAGAAATTCGACCTATATATCCTTGTGCATTAATAAACTTGTGTGTGTTGAAAAATGAATTTATAATGAGATGTATTTATACCCTTTATGTCACTTCCTTTTAACATTAGGGCCGACATGTAGTTTATGCTTTGATTCACATTGTCATCTTCAAAAATTCATTTATCCTCAATTGTGAGGATCCACGTGATGTGTCACATACCACCAGAAGTGGCATGAATTATAATATCCATCCATGAGTATTGTATCGACATGTGTAATTTCCTTCATGTCTATCTACTTTGATCAACTTTGGGGTTCAAAATCCAATGGTTAGGGTTGACATCAATGACAAGAACCAATCTTCCAACAATCTCCCCCTTTGTCCTTGATGGAAAAACTCATGATCCCCTATCATCATGATCCCAATTTCTCTCCCTCTTTGAAATCAATGGCAAAGGGTGAGGTTTCTCCCCCTGAGTTCAATGGCATAAGGTGACCTTCTTCTTTGGGTCTGCTCCCCCTGAACATGTGGCACTCAATAATACTTCATCCTTATTTTTGGTCTTTGGTAATTTTTCTTTCATGGAATACTTTTGGGTGGCTTATTTATTCTCTCTCTTATTCATTTCTATGATGTATATGTTGTTCGGTCTTCTTGTTGTAGTTGCAACCAATCTTCCTGAGTTATTTTCTCTAATTTTACATTTTTTGGTGTCAAACGTAGTAATGTATCCTTGATCACATATTTTGCTGACATTGAGGAGATTATGATTTAGATATTCAACCAATAGGAATTTTCATTCCTTTACATTTTCACTTCCAATATTTATTGTTCCTTTTCCAAGTATTTTGGTAGATGAGTCATCTCCAAATGCAACATTTCCACCCTTTTTCTTCAAGCTGACAAATTTTCTTTGATCTCCGGTCATATGAGATGAGCACCCATGATGCAGACGGCTACCCGGCGCGCCCGCTTCCACTAGGACCTTCTCTTTCCTCGGCCCAAAGAGTTGAACCGCTCTTCAAAATCCCTTATCGGGACTTTTCTGCACCCACAGGATGCTTCTCCGATGCTCTCCCTTTACTTTATTGGGAAATTAGAACTGACTTGTTCACGAATCCTGCGCTCACGGATTCGGTTCTCACAATTCTCTAAAACCCAATGGAATATCCACTTCGCACTTTCCTCGTCTCCTATCGGGAATTTCCCTATCGGGAAATAGGTACTCATGCGGTCGTGAGTCACTGCTCCCACGAATCTTCGATTCCTGAACTCCGATGCCACCTGTCCTCTGTCCACGACGAGACTCAATCCCTGACACCTGTACTCCACTTAACAATGTGACCTCCCGGTTATCGTGTTTCGGAGTTTCGCAATTCTTCCGACAACGATTCTTACAACAACGAAAATCCCGAAAAGTCGATCCCCGATACATGTGAGGACTAGCCTTCCACGTCACCACTCCTCCCCGTGCTATCGGGTATCGCGGGATCGCGATTCTAGTTGTAGAAATTCCTTTGCATGGGAAAATCCTGAATGCCAAAACCCCAACTCTCCGGATTACTGACACGTGTCCAGTCCGGGATCTACGGCTATGGATCCTTCGAAAAACTGCGAGTCGCGATTCCTCCCTATGAGAATTCTATGACCCTGGAGACTCTGATTCTCCGATGAGTCGAGTCCCGATGAGCTCTGACTCCTTCCCCGCGTGCTAAGGCTAAAATCCTATGCAACTTCTCCAAGGTATGACGGTTGTCAGGACTTCGCTAATATTCCCTGTGAATCCTGACCGTCAACTTCTCCTCCTCAAGGATTTCTCCCAATGGTCAAGTGTTCACTTCTCGAACTCTACCCTTCCAAGCCTTTCACTTGAAACTCGTTCTTGAGCCATCCATTTCACAACTTCCAGTGCTTTATTTTGATGACACCATGAAGGTGCTATGCCTCCTGATCTTTTCTTCGACTTTGATTCTTCAGAGAAACCTGCGCATAAACCTTGCACTTGATATTCAACCACCTCGAGTGTTGAATACTTCAAACTCTGTGAAACTACTGCGACAACAGTCTTTAGCTTCCTTTTCTCAAATTAACAACTGAGATCTCTGGTTCCTTCAACCTGCACACTCCTTGCAACGCTGCAACAACCCACTCCACTTCTGGATAGATAAGAACAAGAGTTAAACTATCGAGCCCTCATCAACGCACTCCCTGCGGATGAATTCAACTGCACTCTTTGCAGGAATATCCTGGCTCAGATAGAGAAACAATTGAAACTTATTTCCTTATCTCTCAGACTTCAGTTTGAACCAAATCTCATGCACAACATATACAGAGAAAATGCATAACAAACCAAACATTCATGAGCACATAAACAACATACACAGAGAAACAACACCAGCCATGAGTTTGAATCAAAGACTCTTTTCTATTAATTCAACATCTGTACATGGGTGTTCTTCACACAATTCTCTGCTTGCTCTTCTCTTCTGAATGCTTGATTCTTGCTAATGTTACAATGATACAATCGAGGGTGTCTATATCCGTTTTCCCTCCTTCCATCTAAAAATGTCTAATCTAAACTTAAACATCTATCTACCTGCATTAAATCTACTAAATGCCTCCTATCTATATCAGACAAGAGCGTATGGCTCGAGGATTTCTACAACATGCAAAAGGTGCTCCTTCATAAAGGATTCATTTAAGACTTGCACTACAATCCCAAAGCACTTTCAAAATTTTGGATTTTTTTCTCCAGCTGATCTCCGCTTGATGTGCTAGCTCGCTTGCTGAGTTGGCGATGCTCCTGCATCATACGGGATTTTCCCATGCAAAAGAATTGCTACAACTGGAATCGCGATCCCGTGATACTCAATAGCATGGGAAGGAGTGGTGATGTGGAAGTCTAGTCCTGACGTGTATCGGGGATCGACTTTTTGGGATTTTCGTTGTTGTAAGAATCGCTGTCGGAAGAATCGTGAAACTCTGACTCTTTGGATTACTGACATGTGTCCAGTCCGAGATCTACAACTATGGATCCTTCAGAAAACCGCGAGTCGCGATTCCTCCCTATGAGAATTCTATGACCCTGGAGACTCTGATTCTCCGATGAGTTGAGTCCTGATGAGCTCTAACTCCTTCCCCGTGCGCAAAGGCTAAAATCTTGCGCAACTTCTCCAAGGTCTGACGGCTGTCAGGACTTCGCTAATCTTCCCTGCGAATCCTGACCGTCAACTTCTCCTCCTCAAGGATTTCTCCCAATGGTCAAGTGTTCACTTCTCGAACTCTACCCTTCCGAACCTTTCACTTCAAACTCATTCTTGAGCCATCCATTTCACAACTTCTGACTCTTTACTTTGACGACACCACGAAGGTGCTATGCCTCCTGAGATTTTCTTCGACTCTGATTCTTCAGAGAAACTTGTGCATAAACCTTGCACTTGATATTCAACCACCTCGAGTGTTGAATACTTCAAACTCTGTGCAACTCTTGCGACAACAGTCTTTAGCTTCCTTTCCTCAGATTAACAACTGAGATCTTTGGTTCCTTCAACCTGCACACTCCTTTCAAGGCTGCAACAACCCACTCCACTTCTGGATAGATAAGAACAAGATTTAAACTATCGAGCCCTCATCAATGCACTCCCTGCGGATGAATTCAACTGCACTCTTTGCAGGAATCTCCTGGCTCGGATAGAGAAACAATTGAAACTTATTTCCTTATCTCTCAGACTTCAGTTTGAACCCTGAAATCTCATGCACAGCATATACAAAGTAAATTCATAACAAAACAAACATTCATGAGCACATAAACAACATACACAGAGAAACAACACCAGCCATGATTTTGAATCAAAGACTCTTTTCTATTAATTCAACATCTATACATGGGTGTTCTTCACACAATTCTTTGCTTTCTCTTCTCTTATGAATGCTTGATTCTTGCTAATGTTACAATGATACAATCGAGGGTGTCTATATCCGTTTTCCCTCCTTCCATCTAAAGCTGTCTAATCTAGACTTAAACATCTATCTACCTACATTAAATCTATTAAATGCCTCCTATCTATATCAGAGAAGAGCGTATGGCTCGAGGTCTGTTACAACATACAAAAGGCGCTCCTTCATAAAGGATTCATTTAAGACTTGCGCTACAATCCCAAAGCACTTTCAAAATTTTGTATTTGTTTCTCCATCTGATCTCTGCTTGATGTGTTGGCTCGCTTGCTGAGTTGGCGATGCTCCTGCATCATATGATATTTTCCCATGCAAAGGAATTGCTACACATGGAATCGCGATCCCGTGATACCCGATAGCACGAGGAGGAGTGGTGACATGGAAGGCTAGTCCTCACTTGTATCGGGGATTGAATTTTTGGTATTTTCGTTGTTGTAAGAATCGTTGTCAGAAGAATCGCGAAACTCCGACTCTCTGAATTACTGACACATGTCCAGTCCAAGATGTACGGCTATGGATCCTTCGAAAAACTGCGAGTCGTTAGTCCTCCCTATGAGAATTCTATGACCCTGGAGACTCTAATTCTCTGATGAGTCGAGTCCCAATGAGCTCTAACTCCTTCCCTGCGCGCTAAGGCTAAAATCCTGCGCAACTTCTCCAAGGCCTTACGGCTGTCGAGACTTCGCTAATCTTCCCTGCGAATCCTGACCGTCAACTTCTCCTCCTTGAGGATTTCTCCCAATGGTCAAGTGTTCACTTATTGAACTCTACCCTTTCGAGCCTTTCACTTGAAAATCGTTCTTAAGCCATCCATTTCACAACTTTCGGCGCTTTACTTTGATGACACCACGAAGGTGTTATGCCTCCTGAGATTGTCTTTGAGTCTGATTCTTCAGAGAAACCTGCGCATAAACCTTGCACTTTGTTCGCATTCAAATGGTCACCAGGTGAGCAAAAGGAGAGCGCTTGCATACCCTATTGGGTTCAGCAGGGTAGAACAGCTGTGGAGCAAAAGGGGTTAACAGGAAACAAAACTAAACTACAATCTAACTATCAACTGAGAGTAAATAACACTACAAAAATAAACAAAAACATCAAACATGAGACACAGGGGTCATCAATGGTTCCAGGCTTGGTATATTAATGAAACCAGAGCACACGATGAAGAAAGAGACAGGGGTTCCTTCTCCCTCCAGCAGAAGGTTCTTCGGGGCCCTCAACACAATGCTTTCCTTACAAAATGAATAGAACTGAACTGAGTGGTGAAAGAACTCTGGGTTATGCCGCTGATAGATTGTTTGTCAAAGGCTGAGCTCTGAATCATCTGGACAACATAACATTGCTTCGAATTCCCTGCCAAAACAGTGTCCCCTCATGGCCTTTTATAGCAACTTTACGAGCGGTCGCATAACTTTCTCCAAGTGTGAATAGGGGCGCATTAGGGTTTATTTAGGTCTTTAATCCGCCGATTTTGCAGAGCCGGATCTGATTTGAGGGTCAAATCATCTTGGGGGCCGGTCTGTGGGTGGTCAGGAGGCTGACTTATGCAATTAATGCGCCGTATTAACAGATGCGCAGGTTTTTGTGTTGACAGTCGTGCGTCGTGCGCGCATTCACTCGTAACACGTTTTTTACCCACGCAAGTGCGCGCGCATCAAGCTGCTGTAAAGCGCCCTTCAATTTTTGGTTACTTTGTATAGTTTTTTTCCCTTCTAGAGTGCTGTGAAACTAATTCAGTGCCATGAGTGACTTCATTTCTGTTTTGATGATGTGGAGTTCTTTTCGCCATGTGCAGACGAAATTTCAGTGATAACACACTTGATATTCAACCACCTCGACTGTTGAATACTTCAAACTCTGTGCAACTCCTGTGACAACAGTATTTAGCTTCCTTTTCTCATATTAACAACTGAGTTCTCTGGTTCCTTCAACCTGCACACTCCTTGCAAGGCTGCAACAACCCACTCCACTTCTGGACAGATAAGAACAAGAGTTAAACTATCGAGCCCTCATCAAGGCACTCCCTGCAGATGAATTCAACTGCACTTTTTGAAGGAATCTTCTGGCTCAGATAGAGAAACAATTGAAACTTATTTCCTTATCTCTCAGACTTCAGTTTGAACCCTGGAATATCATGCACAACATATACAAAGAAAATGCATAATAAAACAAACATTCATGAGCACATAAACAACATACACAGAGAAACAACACCAGCCATGAGTTTGAATCAAAGACACTTTTCTATTAATTCAACATCTGTACATGGGTGTTCTTCACACAATTCTCTGTTTTCTCTTCTCTTCTGAATGCTTGATTCTTGCTAAAGTTACAAGGATACAATCGAGGGTGTCTATATCCATTTTCCCTCCTTCCATCTAAAACTGTCTAATCTAGACTTAAACATCTATCTACCTGCATTAAATCTATTAAATGCCTCCTATCTATATTAGAAAAGAGCATATGGCTCGAGGTCTGTTACAACATGCAAAAGGTGCTCCTTCATAAAGGATTCATTTAAGACTTGCGCTACAATCCCAAAGAACTTTCAAAATTTTTGATTTGTTTCTCCAGATGATCTCTGCTTGATGTGTTGGCTCGCTTTCTGAGTTGGCGATGCTCTTGCATCATACGGGATTTTCCCATGCAAAGGAATTGCTACAACATGAATCGCGATCCCGCGATACCTGATAGCACGAGGAGGAGTGGTGGCGTGGAAGGCTAGTCCTCACGTGTATCGGGGATCAGATTTTCGAGATTTTTGTTGTTGTAAGAATTGTTGTCAGAAGAATCACGAAACTTCGACTCTACGGATTACTGACACGTGTCCAGTCCGGGATATACGGCTATGGATCCTTCGGAAAACTGCGATTTGCGATTCTTCCCTATGAGAATTCTATGACCCTGGAGACTCTGATTCTCCGATGAGTCGAGTCTCGATGAGCTCTGACTCCTTCCCCACGCGCTAAGGCTAAAATCCTGTGCAACGTCTCCAAGGTCTGATGGATTTCAGGACTTTGCTAATCTTCCCTGTGAATCCTGACCGTCAACCTCTCCTCCTCGAGGATTTCTCCCAATGGTCAAGTGTTCACTTCTCGAACTCTACCCTTCCGAGCCTTTCACTTGAAACTCGTTCTTGAGCCATCCATTTCACAAATTCCGACGCTTTACTTTGACGACACCATGAAGGTGCTATGCCTCCTCAGCTTTTCTTCGACTATGATTCTTCAGAGAAACCTGTGCATAAACCTTGCACTTGATATTCAACCACCTCGAGTGTTGAATACTTCAAACTCTGTGCAACTCCTGCGACAACAATCTTTAGCTTCCTTTTCTCAAATTAACAATTGAGATCTTTGGTTCCTTCAACCTGCACACTCCTTGCAAGGCTGCAACAACCCACTCCACTTCTGGATAGATAAGAACAAGAGTTAAACTATTGAGCCCTCATCAACGCACTCCCTGCGGATGAATTCAACTGCACTCTTTGCAGGAATCTCCTGGCTCAGATAGAGAAACAATTGAAACTTATTTCCTTATCTCTCAGACTTCATTTTGAACCCTGAAATCTCATGCACAGCATATACAAAGCAAATGCATAACAAAACAAACATTCATGAGCACATAAACAACGTACACAAAGAAACAACACCAGCCATGAGTTTGAATCAAAGACTCTTTTCTATTAATTCAACATCTGTACATGGGTGTTCTTCACACATTTCTCTGCTTGCTCTTCTCTTCTGAATGCTTGATTCTTGCTAATGTTACAATGATACAATCGACGGTGTCTATATCCATTTTCCCTCCTTCCATCTAAAACTGTCTAATCTAGACTTAAACATCTATCTACCTGCATTAAATCTATTAAATGCCTCCTATATATATCAGACAAGAGCGTATGGCTCAAGGTCTGTTACAACATACAAAAGGTACTCCTTCATAAAGGATTCATTTAATACTTGCACTACAATCCCAAAGCACTTTCAAAATTTTGGATTTGTTTCTCCAGCTGATCTCCGCTTGATGTGCTGGCTCGCTTGTTGAGTTGGCGATGCTCCTGCATCATACTCGTCGGCTTGAAAAATTTCATGGGCTCCTTTCCATGAGCTCTTGCACAGTCTATCCATGCTTTTGAATGACTTCTTCTGTCTCCCAGCTGGCATCTTCCACTGGATGATTCTTCCATTTCACCAGATACTTGAAGTATTTCTTCCGTCTGGTTCTTTTGCTGACTCTCTTGTCAAGTATACGCTCCATTTGTGGTCTGTCTGCAATCGGCATCTGCTTCTGCCACTGGATTTCTGGTTGTTCTTCATTTCCATCTTCTGCATCCTCGGCCTTATATGGATATAAGTCTGAGACATTGAGTGTCAAATATATTCTGATCTCATCCGGAAATTCAATCTCATAAGCATTCTCTCCCAACTTCTTCAGGACTCTGCATGGCCCAATTTTACTCATCTTCAGCTTGTTGTATGTTCCCCTTGGGAACCTTTCTTTTCTCAGATGTGCCAAAACTAGATCACCAACTTCAAACTGAATTTGTCTCCGATGTTGATCTGCTCTGCGCTTATATTCTTGATTTGACTCCAACAATCGCTACTTCACCCTGTTGTGAAGTTCTTCCATCGCCTCTGCGAATTCTTCAGCGCTTGCGCTTTTTGTCATCATTTGTTCTGAATCCCTCAGCTCAGATACTCCTCTTGGTTTCCTGCCATATACAATCTCAAATGGACTTTTTCCTATGCTTATGTTCCCTGAGTCGTTGTATGTGAACTCTGCCTGCGGAAAAATGTTATCCCAGCTGTTATGGTGCTGTTAAGCCCTAATATTGGCTCATTACCACTTAATTGGGGCATATTAGATTAGTAATGTTATTTTATTTATGTCGGCTTAGGCCATTAGTTGTGATTTAGATTAGTAATGTTATTTTATTTATGTCGGCTTTAGGCCATT
>ML778185.1:2137893-2163974 GCA_009831015.1 Picea engelmannii
CATCTTGTACTTGAACATTTAAGTGGGGTAAAAGGAGGTTTCCCCCTCGAAGAGGCTTATTATATGATATTATCTCTTTTTCAAGGCGTTGAGTACTTTTCTTGAGGTTTTTCTATGCTATATTGATGTTTGGTTCTTAACAGGTGCTCTGTCACCAGGATTATTAATAAGTCTCCTAGGCTTCTATTCACCACCTCTGTTTGCCCATCCAACTGAGGATGATAGGTTAAACTAAACATTAAGTTAGTTCCCAGTTTCTTCCAGAGTGTCCTCTAGAAATGTCCAATGAACTTTGTATCCCTGTCCGATACAATGCTTCTGGGTAAACCATGAAGTCGAATGACCTCCTTGAAAAACAAATTCGCGATGTGCGTCGCATCGCTGGTCTTCTGGCATGGTATGAAATGTTCCATTTTGGAAAACCTGTCGACCACTACAAAGATCGAATCATGTCCTCTTTGCATCTTCGGTAATTCCAATACGAAATCCATGATGATTTCATCCCATGGCCTCTCAGGTATGGGTAATGATTGATAGAATCCTGCATTCTTCTTTCTTCCCTTTGAATGATGACAAATTAGGCACATGTAAACAAACGTTTTGACATCTGTGTGCATCTTCCGCGAAAAATATGCTTCACTCAGCTTTGCAAACGTTTTATCGTGGCCAAAATATCCTGCTAATACGCCACTGTGCTTTTCTTTTAGCAGATTCTCCCTCATGGAGCAATTCAGAATGCATAACTGATTTCCTCTGAAAAACAGTCCATTTTGGATCATGTAATCCATCCATGGGATTCTATCTCTAAGAACTGGATTCTCAGTTGCCTCATATGCCTCTGCAAAATCTACATCACCTGCGTACATGTCCTTAAGATTTTCATAACCCAAAGTTTTGATTCGAAACTCCTGCAACAAGAAACACTTCCTGCTCAAAGCATCAACCACTTTGTTAACAGTCCCTGAAATGTGTTTAATTACAAATGTAAAATTCTGCATATACTCTACCCATTTTGCATTTTTATGATTCAACTTCTCCTGCTGAGTCACAAACTGTAATGCATGATTATCACTATACAATACAAACTCTCTTGGGATCAGATAATGTCTCCATTTCTTCAACGCTTGTATGATAGCATAAAACTCTTTATCATACGTTGAGTATTTCATCTTTGCCTCATCCAGCTTCTCGCTAAAGTATGCAATTGGTCTGTCCTCCTGGCTCAAGACCGCTCCTATGGCAAAGCCACTTGCATCGCATTTCACTTGGAAAACCTTTGCAAAATCCGACAACACCAACACCGACTGTTCAGTGATCTTCCGCTTCAACAAATTGAAGCTCTTTTCTGCCTCTTCAGTCCAATGAAAATATTTATGTCGCTTCTTGACTGTGTCCATAATTGCTGCGCTAATTCCACTGAAATTCCTAATGAACTTTCGGTAGAAACTAGCCAATCCATGGAAACTCCTTACCTCAAAAATATTTCTTGGTGATGGCCAATTTTTAATCACCTCCACTTTACTTGGATCCATCTTCAATTCATTTTCCGATATGACAAACCCCAAGTAAATGAGTTCTGTCTTCATAAATGAAGATTTTCTCATGTTGATCAACAACTTCTCTTGCTGTAGTTTCCTCATTACTGCAGCTAAATGCTTCAGATGCTCTTCTTTTGTTTTTTCTGAAAATCAATATGTCATCTAAATAAACAATGACAAACTTACCAATGAATTCCTTCAGTACTTCATTCATCAGCCTCATGAATGTACTTGGTGCATTCGTTAACCCAAACGGCATGACTAGCCATTCATACAATCCTTTGTTGGTTTTGAAGGCTTTCTTCCACTCGTCGCCTTCTCTCATGCGAATCTGATGGTATCCGCTTTTCAAATCAACTTTTGAAAAAAACTTGGCTCCACTTAAGCAGTCCATCAAGTCATCCATCCATGGAAATGGAAACCTATACCTGATGGTTATCTTATTAATGGATCTGGAATCAGTGCACATTCTCCAACCTCCATCCTTCTTTGGACTCAGTACCGTTGGAACGACACATGGAATTAAACTCTCCCTGATCAGTCCTTTATCTAGCAGTTCCTGTACCTGCCTTTTGACTTCTTCATTCTCCTACGACGTCAACCCGTACGCTTCTTTGTTCGGTAAACTAGCTCCTGGTATGAGGTCTATGTGATGGCTCACGCTTCTCATTGGCGACAACGAATGAGGTAATTCATCCACCACTATATCAGCGAACTCTTCCAACAGTTCCTGAATTTCCTTGGGCAGATCATCCACTCTTGTGCTGGTCAAAACAACTCTCAGTTTTCTGACCACAAAGAGTTGTGGATATTCCTTCTTCTTTACTTCTGCCAGAAGTTCCTTCCCACTCATGAGAAGTATCGTGTTGTTCACTTCTGGTTTCACCTCCTTATCTTTTATCAGAAGTAACATATGTGTCCTCCCATTCTTCTCCAAAGTGTACGTATTCATATTCCCATCATGAATTACGTTTCTGTCATATTGCCATGGTCTGCCTAGCAATAAATGACATACATCCATAGGTATAACATCACAGAGAATTTTATAATTATATCCTCCTATCTCGATGTCAACCAAACATTGTTTAGTGACACTCACCTGATGTCCCTTCTGTATCCATGATACTTTATATGGACTCGGGTGATCAGTCGTCTCTAGCTCTAGTTTCTCCACTATCTCGGTTGAAACGAGATTGTCGGTGCTTCCACTGTCAACAATGAACTTGCACTTCCTGTCTTTGGTCTTGCATGCAGTTCTGAACAGTCTACTTCTTTGAGCTGTGTCCTCCACCTCCTTCTTGGGTGTTAAGAGAACTTTACGCATCATCAATGACCTTCCGTATTTTGCGTCTTCTGCTTCAGCATCTCGCCTTTGTGCCTCGGCGATGTGAGCTTCTCCTTTATCTGTCTTCCTATCTGCACAGTCAACTGCTTTGTGTCCATTTTTCCCACATGTGTAGCATGTGATGACTCCACCTTAGCCTCTTCCTCTACCTCTGGTACGAGGAAAAGTATTGTTATCAACGTATCCTCCATCCAGTTCTGCCTGTTGCCTTCACTGTTCAATGTGCTAGCCTCGCTGAGAACTTCCACCTCTTTCCATTCTGGTCTGAGGCTTCTTCCAGTCATCCTTAGATTTCTAGAACCTATCTTGAGAAACTGATTTTCCTCTCAGCTGGCTCTTACATCTGCCCCGCTGTGATGGCTTATGGCTTAGCTTCTCTTCAGCCTTCAACGCCATCTGATACGCATCCTCAACCGTTCTGACAGTTTTCATACTCATATCATCTTGGATATCGTATCTTAAGCCATTCATATACCTGGCTACGTTTTCATCATCGGTCTCCCGATGACCTGCTCTGATATTGAGCTTGTAGAATTCTTCAGTATACTCCTTCACCGTCATCATCTTCTGTCTCAGGTTCTGCATCCTCCTGAATAGTGTGATCTGATAATCCCTTGGGATGAACTTTGCCTTCATTTTTGCAATCATTCGATCCCAGCTTTTGATCTTTTTCTTTCCTTTGGAACATCTATCAACCTGAATCTCGTCCCACCATAATGTTGTGTGTCCTTTCAATTTCATGACAGTATGCCTTACCTTTTTATCCTCTTCGATATCCTCATAATCAAAGTAGGTGTCAAGAGCTCTAATCCAGTCCAATAGCTCTTCTGCATCCAGACTTCCTTCATAGACTGGAATGCCCATTCTTGTCTTTGAACTCATTCGAGCGATAGCCTTACTTAACTGCTCCTTGGTTGCATCTTTAGCTGCAACTTCTCCTTGTTGTTTAGCTTCAGCTTCACCCTCAGAGTCGCTTAAGTCTCCAGCATTTGTTGTGCATCTATGCACTGCTTCCATATCTTCCAATATCGCTCTGAGATCGCGTATCTATCTCTCCATCTCTGGATTTCCTGCCATCCTACCTCTTCTTCGCACATCCCTATCCTCCAGATCAGGTGATTGTCTTTCCCTTCTGGGCGGCATGGTGAATTCTTCTTCTCTTCCTATAGAAAGCAAATAATTCCAGCTCTGATACCACTTGATGCAGACAGCTACCCGACACGCCCGCTTCCACTGGGACCTTCTCTTTCCTCGACCTAAAGAGCTGAACCGCTCTTCAAAATCCCTTATCGGGACTTTTCTGCACCCACAGGATGCTTCTCCGATGCTCTCCCTTTACTTTATCGGGAAATCGGAACTGACTTGTTCGCGAATCCTGCGCTCACGGATTCGGTTCTCACAATTCCCTGAAACCCGAAGGAATATCCACTTCACGCTTTCCTCGTCTCCTATCGGGAAATTGGTACTCACGTGGTCATGAGTCACTTCTCCCATGAATCTCTGATTCCCGAACTCCGATTCCACCTATCCTCTGTCCACGATGAGACACAATCCTCGACACCTGTACTCCACTCAACGATGTGACCACTCAGTTATCGCATTTCAGAGTTTCGCTATTCTTCTGACAGTGATTCTTACAACAACGAAAATCCTGAAAAGTCGATCCCCGATACACGTGAGGACTAGCTTTCCACATCACCACTCCTCCCCGTGCTATCGGGTATCGCAGGATCGTGATTCCAGTTGTAGCAATTCCTTTGCATGGGAAAATCCCGAATGATGAAACCCCGACTCTCTGGATTACTGACACGTGTCCAGTCTGGGATCTACGACTATGGATCCTTCAGAAAACCACGAGTCGCGATTCCTCCCTATGAGAATTCTATGACCCTGGAGACTCCGATTCTCCGATGAGTCGAGTCCCGATGAGCTCTGACTCCTTCCCCGCATGCTAAGGCTAAAATCCTGCGCAACTTATACAAGGTCTGACGGCTGTCGGGACTTCGCTAATCTTCTCTGCGAATCATGATCGTCAACTTCTCCTCCTTGAGGATTTCTCCCAATGGTCAAGTGTTCACTTCTCGAACTCTACCCTTCCGAGCCTTTCACTTGAAACTCATTCTTGAGACATCCATTTCACAACTTCCGACGCTTTACTTTGATGACAACATGAAGGTGCTATGCCTCTTGAGCTTTTCTTCGACTCTGATTACTCAGAGAAACCTGCACATAAACCTTGCACTTGATATTCAACCACCTCGACTGTTGAATACTTCAAACTCTATGAAACTCCTTCGACAACATTATTTAGCTTCCTTTTCTCAGATTAACAACTGAGATCTCTGGTTCCTTCAACCTGCACACTCCTTGCAAGGCTGCAACAACCCACTCCACTTCTGGATAGATAAGAACAAGAGTTAAACTATCGAGCCCTCATCAATGCAATCCCTGCGGATGAATTCAACTTCACTCTTTGCAGGAATCTCCTGGCTCATATAGAGAAACAATTGAAACTTATTTCCTTATCTCCCAGACTTCAGTTTGAACCCTGAAATCTCATGCACAACATATACAAAGCAAATGCATAACAAAACAAACATTCATGAGCACATAAAAAACATACACAGAGAAACAACACCAGCCATGAGTTTGAATCAAAGACTCTTTTCTATTAATTCAACATTTGTACATGGGTGTTCTTCACACAATTCTCTGCTTGCTCTTCTCTTCTGAATGCTTGATTCTTGCTAATGTTACAATGATACAATCGAGGGTGTCTATATCCATTTTCCCTCCTTCCATCTAAAACTGTCTAATCTAAACTTAAACATCTATCTACCTACATTAAATCTATTAAATACCTCCTATCTATCTCAGACAAGAGTGTATGGCTCGAGGTCTATTACAACATACAAAAGGCGCTCCTTCATAAAGTATTCATTTAAGACTTGAGCTACAATCCCAAAGCACTTTCAAAATTTTGGATTTGTTTCTCCAGCTGATCTCCGCTTGATGTGCTGGCTTGCTTGCTGAGTTGGCGATGCTCCTGCATCAACCCACTATCTATGAACCATTCGTATTCTTCTTTTCATTATTTAGTGACCAATGCTATTTGATAGTTTTCATTGTGTGGAATTGCTTTCCTTTTTCATGTTGTAGTTAGTATAGGGACATTTGGCATAAGATTATCTTCCTTCATCTCTCTGGAATCTCATGCTTTGTGACCAAGATTATTGCACTTGTAACATAAAATATTTTGATCCATTAATGGGTCAAATGGATTACAATTTATGTTGACAGGTCTATGAACATTTCCGTATCTACTATTTGCACCATTCATGTAGCCTACATAGTTATTCCTTTCATTGATTCTACAATTGATTACCTTGTGTCCAAAATTTCCACAAGTATAACAATGTCCAAGAAAGAAATTATGATACCAGGGAGTAAGTGATATTCTTTGTGGTGTGGTCCATCTAGGTTCATGATCTATTGTTTTTTAGTTTCCTTCATAATGCTTACTTTCATAAATGATGGGAGAGGATATTCTTGATGTCTCATTCCTTATGAATTCTAGTCTTCTATCTTGTTGTTCAACTTGCTTTGGAGTGTTGGCTTCATCATTTTCATATTCCTTCTCATGTTTTGTTGTCTTCAAACTGTCATTGTATCCTAGTCCTACCTTGTCATTTGGAGATCTTTGACTATGAAGGATCTCATCTAATTTTTTAGTTCTTTTTTCGAACTTCTTAAACTTTTTTTATTGTCAATAGTAGCTCCCCTTTTGTGTGATCCAATTCTTCTTTCAATTTCTCATAATCTTGTAATTGTTCCTTCACTCTACCAATGGTATTTTCAATCTTGTAATTATCTTCTTCACAACTACTCAATTCAACTTTTAGTATTATTTTTGTGTTTCTAAGCTTTCTATTTTCAGTTTTAACATGCTTCAAATTTTCAAGATTCTCATCTTCTTGTTGACTCTCTACATTATCTTTGTATCCCCAAAATGAATCAAGGTTGGTTTCTTCATCTGAATATTCTTCATAAATGATTTCTTCTTCTTTAGAACTCTTGTGATCATCATCCCAGGTTTCTTGGGTTATGAAGAGAACCTCTCCTCCATCATTATCTTCGCCATCACTCTCATCTGAGGAGATGTTATCATCCTTGGAGTAGAAGCTCATTTTATTTTTGAGACTTCTCTTTTTATAGTAGCAGTTTTGAGAAATATGTCTTATTCTACCACAGTTAAAGAATTTGAGAGGAGACTTACCTTTGTATCTACCAATTCCCTTTTAGAGCCTTCTTACGAAATTTGTTATTTCTTCATCAAGGTCATTATCCTTGTATTTTTTCTTATTTATGGCTTTAAAGGCCGCTTCATTGTTTGGCTGGTAACTTTCTATACCTATTCTCATTTCATATGCTATAAGAGATCCATGTAATTCATCCATTGTCCTTTTGGTCAAGTCCCTAGTTTCTTCAATGACAGAGACCTTAGCATCATACTTCAAGAGAAGTGACATCAACACATTTTGTACAACCAAGGATTCATTGATCTCTTCACCTAATCCTATGATAGCATTAACAACTTCATAAGCTCTAAGAAAATAGGTTTGCAATATCTTCCTTTTCATCCATCTTCAAATTTTAAAATTCTTCTCTATGTCGTTGAAGCTTGACATGCTTAACTTTTGGATCACCTTCATAGATACTCTTGAGTTTTTCCCATAACTCTTTAGCAGTGCTACAACCCATCACTTTGATAAAAATGGTTGGTGCCAATGCTCATAGAATAACATGTATATCTTTTGAATTACAACTCATAATATTCTTCTCATTTGGATTGATTGGAGCATTCTTTGGGATTACATAGCCATTTACAACTGAGTACCAAATGTCTACTCCCAAAGTGGTTAGGTAAGTTTTCACTCTATCATTCCAGTATGCATAATTGCTTCCATCAAATCATTGAATTCCATTTGGAATGTTCTCATGGTCATCCATCCCTGCTCACGATTTTCCTTCCAGTGGTTAAATCGTTCTGAAGGAAACCTGCTCTAATACCAATTGTTAGAAATACTAAGAGGGGGTGAATCAGTATTTAGATCAATTAATATTTTTGAACTTGTACTTCAATCAGATCATGTATTCAATTTATATCCAATGAATAATGAAGACTATCTAATGAACAATGAAGAATAGTATAAGAGATACACCAATACACCATGCACATTATATAAGAAGTAATCATGTATTATTGTTCAAAGGAGGTAATGACTTCCAAAGGTAGTTATAGCTTCCAAATATAAAGAGAGGGATAAAAATACAAAAGGAATATACAATCCTCCAATATCAAGAGAGGTTTGACCTCTCCATCATTTCCCCTTACTTCCACCCAAGAATATATGAGAGATAATAAAACTTTACATTAAATTATCACTATCAACCAACCATCACATAGAACTTGATAATGATTGATGAGAATTCTTCAACTTATGCAATTTTTCAGTTCTTGGAATACTTTGATCCTATAGATAATATTACCCAATGTATTCTCTGAAACTCCTCCAAGTTTCACTCCTTCAATCCTCCTAGAAAAGGAATTATAGAGAAAATGGTAGACCTTATTAAATTTTGGTTTATTCAAGAGAGAAAACCTGTATAGAATGCCCCGCGCTCAATATTTAACATCGGATTATGAAATTCATTCACAAGAAACTAAAGTCTGTGATATTTCCAATGCAATTGGTCTCACTTCATTTAGATTCTCTATGAAGACATTATGACGTTTTTACCCTAAACACATGTTTATGACTAGCTTTAGAACTAGTCAAAAACCCTATCTTCCACATTGTGTATCTCCAAAATTATAGTGAATAAAGAGATGGAATGTTTACCATAGGTACCTAGATATGTCTTCTAAATAGCCACTGAATTTCACCATCTAAATTGTTCTAGAATTAAATTTATAGTGAAAATGGTAAGATGACCTATAAATAACATACCTTAGAACACATCACCAAAAGACTTCATCCTCCCTTGAAATTCAACCTTCTTTACTTCAAATTTACTCATAAATTCGACTTATATCTCCTTGTTCATTAATAAACTTGTGTGTGTTGAAAAATGAATGTATAATGAGATGTATTTATACCATTTATGTCACTTCCTTTTAACATTAGGGCTGACATGTAGTTTATGCGTCAATTCACATTGTCATCTTAAAAAATTCATTTCTCCTCAATCATGAGGATCCACTTGACGTGCCACATACCAATGGAAGTAGCATGACTTATGCTATCCATGCATGGGTGTTGTATTTGCATGAGTAATTTCCTTCATGTATATCTACTTTGATGAACTGTGGAGTCCAAAATCCAATGGCTAGGGTTGACATCAATAACAACAACCAATCTTTCAATATTAGTAATCATATTAAATTCATTTAAATGGTATGCAACATACCCATCTTTTGACATCTTCATATTAAATAATCTCTTCATTAAAAATACCTTATTAGACATCGAGGTTTTTTCATACAGTTTACACAAGGCATCCTTCAACTCCTTCGTTGTATTTTCTTTCAAAATATTGTAAGCCAGGCTCAACCGTATCATTCCTAGTGCCTTTCTATCAAGAACCTCCCATTCTTCATCCTTCATGCTCATCGACTTCTTTTCTATTCCACCCAATGGTAGGAATAGATCATTTTGATATAAATAATATTCCATCTACATCTTCCATCACTGGTAGTTTTGGCCATTAAATTTCTTGACCCTAAACTTTTCATCTTCCACCATTGCTCCCACTTGAACTAGGAACCCTCTTTTCTTGCGAGTTGTCCTTCTCTCTAACACAAATTGTTAGAAAAATAGGATCATGGAGAAATAAAATAAAACAAATGAAGAAATAAAACATAGAAGATACACAATATAATAGAGACACAGATATATGTGGTTTGTAACAACCCTGGATAAATGATTTCTTAAGGTTTATCAAGTATAATTAATTAGATAATTATCTGTCCTAATATGTTTTAGTTAAACAATGATTATTTATTATTAATATTAATTAATTAATTAATTGTTTATATCTATTGATTGATTGATTAATTAATTAATTGACTTATCAAAGGTTTGGGTAATAAATTAAAGGGCTTAATAACTTTAATTTATTTATTATAAGACTTTACGTATGCAGGGGGGGAATGAAGCATTGAATGAAGGGATAAGGTAATAAATGCAAGGCTAGGGTAATAAATGGATGGATAAGGTGGGTGGCATTAAAGGAGGGTAGGGAGTCGGTGAATGGGGGGAGATATGACTGGGCAGAGGCCTTCGAGAGGAGGATTATGAAAAATTGGGAGGAGAGGACTATATTTGTTGTTGGATATTTTTTTGGTTTTGGATTTTTCTTTTGGTGGTTGGGTGAACTGTTGCAGGGGACACCAGGTTGCTAGGAGTTTTGGGCTCGGGGGCCAGGAATCCTCATGGAATCCTAGAGCTAGGGAGCCGGATAGGATGCTCCTAGCTAGCTGGGTGGTTAGTCGGTTCTGGGCAGGGTTTGGTCAGAGCATCAAGTAGAGTCTGGGAAGAGCAGTAGAGAGGTCATCCAAAGGTCAGGAATTTAGCATCAGACAGAGGTATTTTTATGTACGCATTCTCATGAACATGTGATGGTTATTTAAAATTATTAGCATGTTGTTCATAAATTTAAATTTCTGCTTCTTATATGATGAATAAAGAAATTACTTATTGTTTATACATTGAAATAATCTTAATTGTTTAAATTTACGAAAAAATTTAGGCTTTGTTAAATTTAGGCCTTACATGGTTCACCGAGTGTGGGCTATGTCCACTAGAGAAATTTCTAGGTCCTTCCTTTATTATTATCCAACAAATGAAGGGATAATACCTACATCACACCCGTTTTAATTTCCTCTTTTTTTTCTCACAATATCCTCACTCAGAATATAATATTCACAATCATACATAGCTACAATACATTTCCCTCATAAAAGAGGGTTTCCTTCTAGGAAACAAAAACCCTAACATAACTTCTATTGTCAGATCTGCGACCTTATAATGAATGGTCCATATTTACTATGAAATTTAAATATACATTTACAAGGAAATATTCCCTTTGGGGGATTATCCCTCGAACCCCCGTCAGGGGCCTTATTTCCCCCAGACCACCCATCCGAGGGAATAGCACCCCTACACTCCCCCGCGTGTAGGGGTTTACAATATTCTAGGGTGTAAAATCTTCATGGGGTATAAACATGACTAAAAACAAAGACCTCTGAATCAGGAAGATAATCAGACTCCACAACCAACGTAAAGGCCTCAAGATAGGGGATCATCCAAGTGGCTCTATATGTGATCCTAACTTAATGAAATGTAGATACAAACACTGAGTATTCTAGACCAAGTTTGGAGAGAATGGTAAGAACCATTTTTTTCTCCTCCTTAGATTTATCAACCTCACAAGCCTTGAGTTGCGACAACAAATCCTTATATTTGGTAAATAAATATTGGATCAAAAGTGAGAAATTCCACCTCGATCATGTGTCCCCTAATATCATCCTATTTTCCAAAAATCCTTTCCATGTTGTTCCAAGCTTCATTGGGAGTTTTATAGGAGGATATGTTAAAGAGGAGTTCAGGAGAAATGAGACTGCAAATAGTTCCAAATGATTCATCCATTCCATTTAGATACTTGGATTTTTCTACGGATGATGTTGGTTCGGTTTCTGTGTTCATGGTTAACCTATATATTACTCTTCATAGAATATTAATTATCATCTTCTCCTTCCATGAAAATAAATTGTACGGTGTAAGAATTAATTATTTTGGAAATTTCATTTTTCCGCTGTCATCAATATTCGGTACCTGCAAAAATAATTTGGTGTGTATTTTTTCTAGCAGTATGTCGGCTCTGATATCATGTAAATGTGTTGAAACTGCATATAATATATCTATATATGAAATGACATACATAATTTGTAGAGAAAATATGAGAAAAAAGAAGCATGAGAGAAATAATGGAAGAATTCTCATTAACCAAATGAATGAAATACAATTTACACATGATATACTCTGTATAACTCAACTAATGCACACTAGAGGAGAAACCAATGCACCATAGTGGTGGTATATAGTGATATGGACACACACCTATAGTTACGAAAGTACATTTCCACCTAGTCTAGTCTCTCAAGAAGTTACGAGAGTGAATTGCCACCTAGTCTAAGTTAACTAGTCTCTCAGTCTTCAATTAACTAACTGAAACATAGTGAAGTGAAGTGAGGAGGAGATTAGGGAATCCCAAGGGAAATGTGCATTAGCTGGTGATGATCCTAATTTTTCATGGTGATAATCCCAATGTGTCATATAGACTCCACTCAACTGATCAAACTAAAGTGTGAATTGAAGAGAATATTCTCCTAGAGGAATATTCTCCCTACACTATAGGATATTGAATAATGACTAATAAGCATAGGGAAAACCTTAGGAAAAATAAATCCTAGGTGTGTGTGTGTGTGTGTGAAAAATGAAGGTGAATATTGCAACAAGGCGTTTGATGATTACTATTCATACCATGCGATTTGTAGAGAGAAGACAGTTCTAGGAACACCACAAGAAAATGGTGTGTTAGAAAGTATGAACAAGAAAATCATGGAGCGTGCAAAGAGTATGTGATTGCATGTTGGTTTTCCCTTACATTTCTAGGAATATGTTATAGATACTTCTATTTACTTAATAAAAAAAGGACCTTCAAGCTCTTTGGATGGTGGAATTACAAAGGAGGCATGGACAGGTAAAATTGTAAACTATTATTTTTTTAAGACTTTCGGTTGTGAAGCATGTGTCCATATGATAAAGAAAATAGAACAAATCTTGAGGAAAAATCCAAGAAGTGTACCTTTATTGGATACGGTATTAATAATTTTGATTATCACTTATGGGATTATGAAATCACAAAATAATTAGGAGTAGATATGTTATATTCAATGAGAAGTTCATGTACAAAGATCAGTTGTGGGGAAAGAAATAGGAAAAAGAAAAACAAGAATACACAATGCTTGATGAGACCACTGAAAAAGAAATTCCAAAGTTACCAGAAAAGTAAAATGTACAAAAAAAGATAAACAAGTACCTCAAACTCTTGAAAGTGTTTTTAGAATATCTACCATGTTAAGTAGACCCCTTGAACGATACTCTCCTTCACTGTATTATTTATTGTTGACTGATTCTGGTGAACTAGAATGTTATCAAGAGGAAATTCAGGTAGACACTAAAAATAAATGGGAGAAAGGAATGAAAGAGGAAATGGATTCCCTGGTAAATAACCAGACTTGGGATTTTGTTCAGTTGCCTACAAGAAAAAGAGCATTGCAGAATAAATAGGTTTACAAGTTGAAGGAATAAAATGGAGGAAAAGAGAGGTACAAGGCTAGACTTTTTGTAAAGGGATTTGCACAAGATAAAGGTATAGATTTTGATGAAATATTTTCTCCTGTTGTTACAATGACTTCAATTAGGACTATTTTAAGTGTTATGGAAGTAGAAGATTTACATGTTGAATAGTTAGATGTAAAAACAACTTTTCTTCATGGGGATTTGGAGGAAGATATTTATATCGAGCAACCACAGGGGTATCAGGTCAAAGGGAAGGAAAATTTGATATGCATGTTGAAGAAGATATTGTATGGCCTAAAGGAAGCTCCAAGGTAGTGGTATTTGAAGTTTGACAGTTTTATGATAGAACAAGGTTATACTAGATGTCATTCTGATCATTATGTTTATTTAAAAAAACTAGAAAATGGAAGCTATATTATCTTGTTATTGTTCGTAGATGACATGTTTGTTGTAGGGTCTAATATGTAGAATATAAATGTTCTCAAGAAGAAATTAGCTAATTCATTTTCGATGAAGGATTTGGGTGCTGCAAACAAAATACTTGGTATGAGAATAACAAGAGATAGGAAAAATTGCAATTTGACATTATCTTAGGGTGAGCACATAGAGAAGGTGTAGGAGAGGTTTAGAATGTAGAATGCAAAACTAGTTAGTACATCTTTGGCCAGGAATTTCAAATTAACCAAAGAAATGTGTTCTAAGACACAGGAGGAGATAGAATACATGTCCAAGGTCCCTTATTCATCAGCACTTAGTAGCTTCATGTATGTGATGGTTTTCACAATACCAGATATTGCACATGGAGTGGGAGTTGTGAGTAGGTTTATGAACAATCCAGGTAAAGAACATTGGGAGGTAGTAAGTGGATTCTCACGTATTTGAAAGGTATTGCTACTCATGAATTATTTTTTGGAGTTTCATACACTGTTCTATAGAGATATGTTAATTCAAATATGGTAGGTGATAAAGATAGCGGGAGGAGAACCACAAGGTATGTTTTAACTGTAGGTGGAACAATATTACGTTGGATTTCAAAACTGCAAAAGGTTGTTGCACTTTGAACAATAGAGGAAGAGTATGTTGTTGCTATAAAGACTAGTAAAGAGACGATTTGGTTACAAAGGTTTATGGAGGAAAAGGGAAAGAAGAAAGAGAATAGCAGGTTGTATTGTGATAGCAATATTTCCATTAATCTTGCAAATAAATAATCCTTCCATTCGAATATTAAGAATATACATCTCAGGTACCATTTCATACGATCCATCTTAGAATATGGACATTTGAAGTTCGAAAAGATACACACTAGCCAGAATCCTACAGACATGTTAACAAAGGGAGTAACCAGGTAGAAACTGAATTATTGCTCAGTTTCAGTTGGTCTTCAAGCATGAAGGTGAATATGAGAAATTTTCCAGGTCCAAGGTGGAGTATAGTTTAGCAGGTACAACAATAGTAGAGTTGTTTTTATTAGTCTGTAAGTGGGAGAATGTTTCTTGTGGAGCCTGATTATCTTTTGGATTCATAGGTATTTATTTTGAGTCATTTTTATAACCCATGAAGATTGTACACCCATAAATATTGTACACCCCTCCACGCAGGGGGTCTTTCCCCCCTTGTGGGGTCTGGGGGCAAGTGGGCCCTCGGTGGGGGTTCGGGGGCGAATCCCCCAAAGGAAAAATTTCCTTCTAAATGTATATTGTAATTTCATAGTAAATATGGTTTGTTCAATATAAGGTTGCAGATCTAACAATAGAAGTTATGTTAGGGTTTTTTTCCATCGAAGGAAACCCTCTTTTATGAGGGAAATGCATTGTGTCTATGTATCATTGTGAATATTGTATTCTGAGTGAAGAGACTGTGAGAGAAATAAGAGGAAGTTATAACGGGTGTGATGTAAGTTTTATCCCTTCATTTAATGGATAATAAAAAGGAAGGACCTGAAGCTTTCTCTAGTGGACGTATCCCACACTGGGTGAACCATGTAAATCTATGTCTCTATTGCATTGTGTATCTTCTATGTTTTATTTCCGCATTTGTTTTTTATTGTATTGCTCTGCGATCCTATTTTTCTAACAACTTGTTGTCACATAAATTTGTACATTGTAGGTTAGACTCAAATGTTTACATGCTCAGGAGGACTGATTCAGTTCTACTCCTAGTTTTGTATGTGATTATTTTTTTATCAACGGTTGCTCAACTTCAATGATTTCTACAATCAATAAGATTCTTCATGAAAGGTTATTGATGACGGAAATAGGTCTGCTACATTTCTTCCTTGGACTTGAGATCAACCAGGATGCATTAGGAATCAAACTATCTCAGGCCAAGTATGCAAAATATATCCTTGAGATTTCACATGACAAACGACAAGTTTGCCCCGACTGCTTTCCTATCAAGAGTCAGAGTTTAGGATGGTGGGGACACTCCACTGGTTGACAACACACTGTACAAAAATCTAGTGATGAGCTTATTTTATCTCACACACTCTAGACCAAACCTCTTTGATGCAGTTGGAGTAGTCTCGAGGTTCATGCAGGAGCCACATGAGCTACATTGGAAGGTTGCAAAGTGTATCCTTCGATACGTACAGGGAACCATCACTTTTGGATTTAGTATGCATCAAACTCTACTTTGGACCTCATCAAGTTCACTGATTTTGACTAGGCTGGCAATAGAATTGATTGCATGTACACATTTGGTTACTCACTCAGTCTTGTTTTTGAGCCTATATTTTGATGGAGCAAGAAACATGCTACCATTTCTCTATATTCAGCCGAGGCAGAGTATAGATGGGTAGTTAACATAACCATTCAAGCTATGTGGCTACAACATTTTCTCGTTGAGTTGGGCATTCAGTTGCATCGGTCAATCATCATCTGGTGTGTGTAATGTCCCCCGCCTCTTAGAGAGGTGATGAGGAGACTCAGTGGCCTGGGAACCCCCACTAGGTCATAGTATCACACTCAAGGGAGGAAAGTCAAAGAAGTTAAAAGTTATGTTTTTAAGTTGACTTAAGAAAGGAAAAGGATAAAGGAGTAAATGATAACTCAACAGAAGAATAGAAGATTAACCCTGGGAGTTAACCTAACTCAACAGAGAATTAGAAGGAAAAGTATAAGTAAGAGGATGGGGTGCACCTATTAGGCATTCTGGTTTTGGATTAGCATTTGTTATTTCTCTTGAGCATTCAGTTTGGGGGTTTGTTGTACAAACCCTTGTGAGCAACTCAGTGGTGAAATATCCACTCACCTTGTTTCGCAGCTTGGTCTCGGGGATGAAAGACTCCTCCACACCATTATATTCTTAGCCCATCTCCATTCAGTTCTTCAGAAGGGGCAGGACCATCATTTTGAGGGATTTTCTGGAGGGTTATCATCATTCTACATTTGTCTGCAGATTGGGACGTCTTGGAGCCATAGGGGAAGTCCTGTAATTCAGTAAAACTCAGATCTAGGGAGATATGCTTGAGATCTGAGTCCTAAAATTCTCCCACAGGATTCTCATAGCCTGATCTATATTCTTGGAGAGTTTCAGAGCATTTGGAGGCCTCCTTCATCAGGGCCGAACCAACTAGGGTTTCAGTCATCTAGTGGGGCACCCCATTCAATGGGAAATTCAGATCTATGGAGATTGAGAGGGAGCTTGGAGGTTCAGGCACCTGCGTTATTCTGACCATCGCCCGATCTATATTATTAGAGAGTTTCAGATAATTTGGAGGCCACCTTCATCAGGGCCGAACCAGCTAGGGTTTCAGTCATCCAGTGGGGCACTCCATTCAGTGGGAAATTCAGATCTACGGAGATTGAGAGGGATATTGGAGATTTAGGCACCTGGGTTATTCTTACCATCACCCAATCTATCAATTGGCATATTTCTTAGGGTGATTGGACACTTTTGGCAACAGGGCCAAGTTATTGAGGGTTTCATCCTTCTATTGGAGCGTGGCATTCTTCAGTTGGAGAGTTTGGCATTCAGATCTTCTTGTATTGATATTCATTTCTTATTCAGCCTTTGGAGGCATTATTTTGTATTAGCAGGAGCATTTTTTAGCAGCTCATATCTATTGCTTGTACGACCATTTGAGGTTTATGCCAGATCGACCATCTAGTGTATTAATTGCTCATAATAAAAAGGTCGGATCTTTGCTTGTTCTTCTACATCTTGAATATATTGTGATATCCATGTGTTGATGAATCTTGTATGCACTTAGTAGTAGATAGTGATTCCAAGAAAGAATTTGGCTTGGGATCATTATAGTGTGACAACCAGAGCACTTTGAAGTTCTGTAGAGATCCAGTTCATAGGCAGTGGATGAAGCACATCAAGATCCACATGAACTACATATGGGACTTAGTACATGAGGGGATCATTGACCTATAGTTATGTCCTTTATTAGAACAAAATGTAGACATATTCACCAAGACCTTCACTGAGAAAAAGTTTCATTCTCTGCGTAGGCATCTTGCAGTGAAGGACATAAATTCCTAGAAATTGTCAGTTCCTCTTTTTACATACATTGTACTTTTAGGGGGCATTTTTCCCATGATTGTTTCCCTCTTTCCTCATTTATTTCAGTGTATCTTTTGTAGTTGGGTACCTAACATGGCCTCGTTTCTGAGACCCATTCTTTATTTTCACCATAGTGATGTTCAGAGGGGGTGTTGGATATACTTCACACACACCTAGGATTTCTTTTTCCTAAGGTTTTTCCTATGTTTATTAGTCATTATTCATTTTCCTATAGTTTAGGGATAATATTTATCTAGGATAATATTCTCTTAAGTTCACAATTTATTTTGATCAATTGAGTGGATTCTAGATGCCACATTGGGATTATCACCATGCAGCATTGGGATCTTCACCAAATAATGGACATTGTCCTTGGGATCATCACCAGACTAGAAAATTACTCATGATTCCTTGATATCATCCTCACTTCACTTTTTTCAATCAATTATCTAAGTACTGAGAGAATAGTTAACTTATATTAGCTGGCAGTTCACTCTCGTAACTACCTGAGAGACTAGACTAGGTGGAAGTTTACTCCAACAACTGTTGGATTATGTCTAGATCACTCTAAACCACCATTATGGTGAATTAGATTCTCCTCTATTGAACATTAGTTGAGTTATACATAGTATATCATGTGTAAATTATCATTCATTCATTTGGTTAATGAGATTTTTTTCATTCTTTCTTTCTTGCTTCTCTTTTCTCATATTTTCTCTACAAATTGTGTATGTCATTTTCTATCTAGATCTATTATGTGAAGGTTCAACACATTTACAAGTATACAAAATTAATGAATGAAGGTGACACATGGCATCCACTCAGCCAATGCGATGTCAATAGAGATTTCAACAAGCCACATCACTCTAAGATTAAATTCTCTAGGGATGACCAACTTCTTCTACCAGCAAAAGTGCCCGAAGCATCGAAGCTCGAAATCGTGAAGTAACACTAAATTTTTATCTACTTCAGAATCATTTTCAACCATTGATCAATAATAGTGGAAGAATAGAGTAAGCGTGAAGAGTTAATTGACAATAAGCAGTCAACATAGCGTTATGACGTATTCGGTAGGTAAACCTCCAGAGGAATTGAACTACTTCAAGTTTCTAGTATCCCAGAGTTCCAGAGTGTTGAATCCCCGAAGTAATATCTGATTTTCCATTGAGAAAGAATATCCATGGTCGAGATCCAAAAAGTGCACAATGATAAGGCCATTAACAAAACACCTTGTTGAGTTTGTGTGGACAATCCACTCAACTTCAAATTAAGCCAGAATTGTCTGATCTAATAGTGAATAAAGTATATTCACTTCAACATAATTTTCTCTGGGGGAGTTGGAAGTTTGAAAATGCCGAAAATCCCGAACGTTGGAGTACCAAAGGACTTGGTTATAGCACTGGTCATGTGATAAGGTTAAGAAGCTCACTGTTAGGTTCCTAACCCACACATAGGTAGAAAAATATATTCAAATGTAATAAAGGTCAATATGAATAAGACCTTTCAATAAAATAGAATAAGTTAAATGTAAGAAGACCTAATAGAAGCTTCCACTTCTATAAGGATATTCCTCTAGATGTTTCTTTTGATAGACATATTTAGTATAAATAGGAGTCGAGGGTATGAGAACCCTATCTTGGATATTATTGTAATAGAGCTCTTCTCAACTAGAGGTTGCCCCCTTGAAGAGGCCCGTGAACATTGCATTCAGAATCACAGTGATATTTATGTTGTTATTCTTATATTATTTCAGTTCTATTGTGGTGATTTTTCTAGTTATATAGTTGTTATTCTGCCATTTTATTTTTGTTCTGCATACTTTTTATATCTGGTATATTACAAGTGGTATCAGAGCACTTTCCTCGACAGAAAGTCTGGGTTAATTTGTTTTTCAGGGTAGAGACATATTCCGGCGTATTTAAGACATAGAGATCTGTCGTTACGCGCATAAACCCGTGGTTGAGAGATTCATACACACATGAAATACAAGTGGTACTTAAGCGCACATCTGTTGGCCACTCTTGTAACCCTTGTTGGTACCCCTTCGAGTGGTAGCACATTAGACAACACCTATATACGGATCAACCTAGATTACCTGAAGCCCTCTTTAGATAAACTGATCAGCCGCCTAACTATTATAGTTCCACCGAGAACGACACTCGGGAATATACTCTCTAGTACCTGGGTAGTCGGGTAGTATGACTAAGGGTACGGTCTATCCTCCTTAGTTAGTGTGCTGAGATATTGGGATGAGTCCTACTATTGGACCCTGTATGTATATCAAAGAGCTATAGCACAGGGAAAACCCTTGTCCATAGAACCCTTGAATACCTAACCCTTGGGGACAAAAACATAAACAAATTAAAACAGACAAAATCTATTTCCGCAGAACTGTGTTCGGGTTGCCAAATCACTACACATTTCTTCCTGGTTAATCATTTGGGCATTTCATCATTGCCGCATTCTTTAGACCAAAAAGTCTAGAAATTTTTTCACCATTATTTGAGACCTATAACAATGGATTCATCTCTTCACCGTTATCACATTCATACATATCATTTTTTGAAAAAATAATTTACCCCACCTACCCCTTTTTGGTTCCCTCATCCTCATGGCCCATACCCGTAGCCAATACTTGGAAGCTCACTTCAATACCTTGCAATCGAGTCTCACCGAGACCCAACAAGAAGTGAAACAACTCAGTGCCAATGTTGTCTCCATCAATACAACCATGCAGTCCTCAATGGAGGAAATCAAACAAGACCTGACCACCCAACTTGAATCTATCTTTTCATCACTTTGCACCAAAATTCATATCCCTATAGATAACCCTTCCTCTGACTCACCTCCACATACTGAAGGTGAACATTCCTCTCATTCCCATAAATTTCAGCACCATCACTTTCAACGTGACCTACGCCTTTCGTGGGTGGATGTGACCAAATTTGATGGCTCGGACCCCACTAGTTGGGTAACCCAAATGGAACACTATTTCTCTTTATACAAAATTACAAATGACTTGACCAAACTCTAGTATGGTGTTCTCCATCTAGATCAAGAACGTTGGCAATGGTGGCAATGGAGAAAAACTTCTTGTCAAGGGTATATTGCTTGGACATAGTTTGTGGCAGAGATTTATGAACGCTTTGACACTGACACCAACCATTTGGGTCGTTTGACAAAGTTGAAACAATAAGGAACAATGAAAGACTTTATAGATTCCTTTGAGCGCCTGGCTTTTCAGACAGAGGGCATGTCTAATGTCTTTTTCTGAGAGTGTTTTATCAGTGGCCTCAAGGATGAGATTTGGGCCCATGTCCTCATGGCTCAACCTCACAGTTGGGTGGAGGCTATTAAAAGAGATAAAGAAGCAAACATGTTGTATCTTCTCAAAACTGAAAACCCTCCTTTATCCCTCTCCCTAAACCAGTAAATACCACTACTCCCTCCGCTCCACTAAAGATCCAAAAATTGACCAAGGCTAAAATGGTTGAACACCAACTCAAAGGCTTTTGTTATAATTGTGATGACATATATTTCCCTAGCCACAAGTGTAAGAAACAAAATCTTTTTATGGCCATATCTGAGGATATTTCAGAAGAGGATGTTGAAACTCCCCTTGTGTCTAAGTCACCTGAAACCACTGACATAACCCCTCCCTCAAACCCTCCCGAAGTAGAACTGGTCATTTCCCTCAATGCTCTCACTGGCTTCTCCGCTCCCCAAACCCTCAAGGTAATCGGTTACATCAAGCATCGGAAGGTCATCATTCTGGTTGATAGTGGAAGCACCCATAATTTTATTCATCACCACATTTCCCAAGAAACTCATTGCTACATCCATGTCATCAATAATTTCCAAATCATGATTTCCAATGGTGGCTCCATGAAATGTGGGGGGTGTTGTGAAAATGTGGGTCTCCAAATTGGTGACTACCACCTGAAATCTCATATGTCTGCTATCGACATGGGCAGTTGTGACATTGTGTTGGGTGCATACTGGCTAAGGACTTTGGGTCCCATTCTCATGGATTTTAAGGAATTAACCATACAATTCGATAAGAAGGGCCACCAATATAAGTTCTCATGCATCGCTTTCAGTTCACCTAAGATCATTAGTTCCCATCGCATGGAAACGATGCTAAAAAAAGGTCATTCTGGTGTTATTTCCCAACTCCATGCCATGCAAGCAACAAAGACACCCTCGGTGCCAAAAGACCTCCAAGACATCATTTCTAAACATCAAGTGGTATTTTCCACTCCCCAAGGACTCCCTCCTTCCCATGGTGTTCATGATCATTCCATTCCTCTTGTACCCAGAAGCCGTCCTCCTAATATATGTCCGTATCGTCACCCCTTTTCCCAAAAAAATGAAATTGAGAAAATGGTCTAGGAACTCCTTAATGCAGGCGTTATCCTCCCTAGTACGAGCTGCTACTCTTCTCATGTGGTCATGGTCCTAAAGAAAGAAGGTTCTTGGAGAATATGTCCTGACTTCCGTGCCCTCAACAAACTTACCATTAAAGAAAAATTTCCCATTCCTGTCATTGATGACCTCCTGGATGAATTGAGTGGCACCCAATTATTTACTAAACTTGATCTTCATTCGGGCTACCACCAAATACGTATGAAAGAGGAAGACATCCCAAAGACTTCCTTTATAACTCATGAGGGCCACTATGAGTTTTTGGTCATGCCCTTTGGCTTGTGTAATGCCCCCTCCACCTTCCAAATCCTCATGAATCATGTATTTCATCATTTTATCTTTCATTTTGTCTTCTTTTTCCTTGATGATATCCTCATCTATAGAAAAAATTGGATTGACCATCTTGCGCATGTGGATCGAGTCCTCCATCTAGTCTCTCAGCACCAACTTTTCCTGAAACAGTCTAAAGGTGCTTTTGGAACCTCGAAAGTAGAATACTTGGATCATCTGGTTGGCAATTATGGCATCAGGGTGGATCCTAAAAATATTGAATCTATGCAAGAATGGCCTCACCCAAAGACTGTCAAAAGCTTACGTGGATTTTTGGGCTTAACAAGGTATTATCGCAAGTTTGTTAAGAATTATGGAAAGATTGCAGCACCTCTCACTGCTCTCCTTAAAAATAACTCTTTCACTTGGACTCCAACCACTGCTCAAGATTTTCAAACCTTGAAGATGGCCATGTGCACCACTCCAGTCCTGGCCCTTCCTGATTTCACAAATACCTTTGTCCTGGAATGTGATGCCTCAGGGAAAAGATTTGGTGTTGTCCTTATGCAAGAGGGTCGGCCTTTGGCCTTTACTAGCAAGAAACTATCTGAAATAAATCTGGGCAAATCCATCTATGAAAAGGAAATGTTGGTTATTCTACATGTCGTTGATCTATTTCACCCTTATCTCTTGGGGAAATGTTTCCATATTAAGACAGACCATCAAAGCCTCAAGCATTTTCTGGAACAACGCATTTCCTCCCCGGAGAAACAAAAATGGGTCACTAAGCTCTTTGGATATGATTATGAAATCATTTACAAGAAAGGAAAATATAATGTGGTTGCGAATGCACTTTCTCGAAAATATGAAGATGAAGGATCCCTTTTTTCTCTTTCCTTCACTGTACCAGAGTGGCCCCAAGTCATTCGCCAGGAATGGATACAAGATCCCAAAAGTTCACATCTGATCCAACAATTGCAGTCCAATGCTCTAGCTTCCCAGGGTACTCTTGGCTCCATGATGAGCTTCGATACAAAGGTTGTTTGTATTTAAGTAAACAATCAAATATTAAATCCATGGTACTCTCTGAGCTTCATGCTACACCCACAATGGGGCACTTCAGGTGGACCAAAACCTATGGCAGGGTCAAACGTTCTTTTTTCTGGGATGGTATGAAACATGACATTTGTAATTTTGTCACTGAATGTGATGTGTGTCAATGAAACAAGGGAGAAATAGTAAAATCTTCGAGCACACTACAACTGCTTCCGATTCCACCTACTATTTGGAAGGATATCTCTATGGATTTTTTTACTGGCTTACCTAAATCAAGAAATAAATTAGTCATCGTGGTGGTTTTTTATCGCCTTTCCAAATATGTTCATTCTTGTGCTCTTCAACACCTGTTTACAGCATCCACAGTGGCTCAAATTTTCATGGATCAGGTCTTCAAGATTCATGCAATGCCACACTCTATTGTTGTTGATCGCGACCCAACTTTCACAAGCATTTTTTGGCAATAACTATTCAAGCTACAGGGGACCCAATTGCATCTCAACACAACTTATCATCCCTAGACTGATGGTCAAACGAAAGTTGTCAACAAGTGTTTAGAAACATATTTGAGATGTTTTTCCTTGGAAAAGAAAAATCAGTGGGCTCAACGGTTACCCCTATTTGAATGGTGGTACAACACTTCATACCATACAACTACACACATGACTCCTTTTGAAGCAATATATGGACAGAAGCTACCTTCAATTCTCTCATACCTACCTGGTGTCTCAAAGGTCTAGGCGGTTGACTAAACACTTACAGTTCGAGAGGCTATTCTTCATACCCTCAAAGAGAATTTGGTCATGGTACGAAATCGCATGAAGAAACAAGCAGATCAAGGTCTTTCTGAATGTCAATTTGCAGAAGGGGATCGGGTGTTTCTTCGACTGCAACCTTACAAGCAAACTTCCCTCAAGGCCGAGCATTGTCAGAAGCTGGTGCCCAAATTTTATGTTCCTTATACCATTCTCAAGAATGTGGGACAAGTAGTGTATCAGTTATCTTTTCCCAATAATTCGAAGCTACATCTTGTTTTTCATGTTTCATGCTTAAAGAAGGTGATTGGAACTAAGTGCTAAATTCAAACAAACCTTCCCTAAAGAAGGATCCATTTGGCTACCCACAAGTCATTTTGGACCAGTGTGAGTTTTGCCTGTGTCAGAGAACCATCAAGGAAGTGTTATTCTAGTGGAAAGATACAACTCCAACAGATGCCACTTGGGAACCAGCTACCATTCTGCAACAATTTCCACATCTCAATCCTTGAGGACAAGGTTGTTTTTAAGGGGGAGGACATGTTAGGGTCCTAACACGCACATAGGTAGAACAATATATTCAAATGTAATAAAGGTCAATATTAATGAGGCCTTGCAATAAAATAGATTAAGTCGAATGTAAGAAGACCTAATAGAATCTTCTGCTTCTAGAAGGATCTTCCTCTAGATGCTTCTTTTGATAGGCCTATTTAGTATAAATAGGAGTTGAGGGTATGAGAACCCTATCTTGGATATTATTGTAATAGATCGCTTCTCAACTAGAGGTTTCCCCCTCGAAGAGGCTAGTGAACATTGGTTTCAGAATCATAGTGTTATTTATGTTGTTATTCTTGTATCATTTCAGTGCTATTGTGGTGATTGTTTTGGTTATATTGTTGTTATTCTGCCATTTCTAACATTTTATTTATGTTCTGCATACTTTTTATATCTAGTATATTACACTAACAGGGAGTGCAAAAGGGCCTAGAATTAAATAAGCCCTCAAAATGTGAATACGTTCTGATGTAGGAGAATAAAGGGAAAAAGAGAAAGTGCTAATAGAACAATGCTTGGAATGGATAAGCCTGTGGTTTTGAGTCTGCGGTGACATAAAGAAAAGATAAAGTGCTTGGGGCTTAATTTTGTTTCCTTAGAAAACCAAAGAAGAACACCATAAAAATACATAGAGATGGTAAAAGCTCAAAGATGATCTGCTGAAGAACTGGGGATGAATAAGAAGCATAATAATGAAATAAGGAGGCATGCGATTGATTTAAAATAAATAAATCCATACATGTGATCGATTTATCCAAATCCCTCTTACTAAATTGAAAAGCTTTCACAATAATGTATGAATAAGAATAGAGGAAGATATTAATTTTAAATTAAATGACAAAATATTATTATTGTTAATTTAAATGAAGAGGTGAAATGGTTCAAAGTTCAAACAAAGGGACACAATGCTTCAAAGATCACACCAGCTGGAATACTATATAAGCAAGAAAGAACGGTGAAGAAGAAACTGTCTCTGCAGTCCATATCATAAGATCAAAATTAGAAGCAGAGTCCAAGAATAAAAATTGAAGATACTTATACAATGTGGGTGGAATTAAGGAGCAAGGAAGCATTCATATCCTTTTATAAGTAAAGTGTGAAAATAAGGGATTTGGTGCTTCCTAATGTTGGTTCCCTAAAACAAGGGAGTTGGTGCTTCCTAGGGTTGGTTCCCTAATGTTGGATCATGTTGTCATTGATG